>VDFB02252616.1:166743562-167069971 GCA_007258455.2 Sequoia sempervirens
CTTGATACTAGTTTGTAATGGTGATTAGCTGAACCGTCTTGTGTGTGAGGATGTCTCCCATATTAGGGAATTTTATTTTCTTTTGTTTACCAGCTTCCAAGAGTAAGCCGAATATGGGGGGGAGGATGTAATACCCCTCCTCTTACTGTTTGGATTTATTATTTTTCTACGCTTTCGTTTGCTACGTTGATACTATGATGGTACTATTATTGTTTGATTTGGTTAGTTAGACATTTGATGATGTTGTTATTCCATTAGTGGACATAATTATTTCTTATGACATTATAGTTGGTGATGTTAGTTGATTTGAAAAATTATATTATGAGGCAGTGATTTTATAAATTATGTTATGAGATGAATTGTTAGTTTAGAAATATTATTTTATCAGTTATAGTATTGTTAGAATAGTTGTGATGAAGGACAGTGTGGCATCACTCGTTCACGAGTGCCTTGCTATGCTGCAATTCCTTCTCACAACGAAATGCTTTGATTTCATATATACGTATACACATGTACACAACCTCGTTTGTATGTAGGATTTGCAAGTACAGAGTCTTGATTCCACCTGCTTCGGCAGGACAGGGCAAGCACCAATAGCCCAATGGTTAAATGTTGAAACAGAGGTGATAATGAAGTCATTCCATCCCATGATATCTTTTATTTAATTAAGAATTTTGGAAGTTTTTCACACACAGGGGTTTTTATGGAGACAGAAGTTGAAAAATAATGGTTATGCATTTTTGAATCTTTTGAAATTTTCATAAAGGATATTTCCATTCTTTTGTTTAAAATATTTTGGAAGGAGTCTTCTGGTGAAGGATTTGGTTTTGAGATTTGAGCACGGTGTTCTAGAGAGGAGACTTTGAAGCAGGAATGAGAAGCTCTTCGTATAGGCCATCGGGATTCAAGCAAGCTTCATCAACAGTCAGCAGCATAGGAATTTAGGTTCCTCTTACTTCTCTTCAATTTTTGTTTCAAAAGAAAATAGATAAATAAATGAATAAATATGGTTGATTGTTTGGAAGAAAAGAAAACCTTTATTAGAAATTTAATTATTACCAGTTAGTAAACCAATAGGAGAATTTTTTTGTCATTTGAGAAACCATTATGTAGTTCCTTTTATAGTTTGATCATGAATAATATTGTTTGTTTTCATAAATGAATTTAATTTGAATATATATATTTATGTTCTCATTTAAATATATCTTTGGTTGAATAGTAAATTGGGTACAAGAAATCTCTATCTAGTTGGTGTTAGTAGATATATTCATAAAGATTTTCATATGTATATATTAATATATGTATATATATATTAATATATACCATATATATATAAACATATTATTTTATTTTTATTTTTACCTATTATATAGTAGGGTCAAAAAATTTCTCAGGCCAAATCTATGGCCGTACCTGTGCATGGCATAGAATTTGAGGTTATAAATTAAAATTAGAAAAATAGATAAAGTATATTAAATATTTTTAAAATCGCGAAATTGAATTTCGCATTAAGGAATAAAAAAATATATATATAAAAAAAAAATTAAAAGGGAAATTTTATTGGGAGTGAGGAGGGACGGCCGAAGTCGTACCCCTCCCCATACTCCCCTGTCGCACTCAGACTACGTATAGCAGTCTTACAGACTGCTGAGCGCAGCAGTCTTACAGACTACTGAGCGCAGCAATCTTAATGACTGTTGCGGGCAGTCAGAAAGGCTGATGGAATTTTTCTTTATGTGGCATTTAATTTAATTTTTATTATATATATATATATATTTTGGTGTATATATTTATTTTATTAAATATTATAATTATAATTTATTTTATTTAAATGTAATTATAATTATTTTATTTAATATTATATTATTTTAATTTATAATGTAATTTATGTATTATTTTTTTAAAAGGTTAATTAGTGTTTATGGAGATATATATATATATATGGTATTATTTTATTATTGTTTGGTTGAACAAATAAATTAAACTGGAATTTGTCTTAATTTGTTGTTTGTGGACTATATCGAGAAAATTGCATTTCATTATATTTGATGATTGGAATCTAATATTCTTTTTGTAATGATCATTTGGTGAAATTAATTTAATTACTTAATTTGGAATGGAATTAAATTTAATAGTGCAATCTTGCAAAATATAATTTGAGTTTTCTTTTATGTTATGGTTATCATTTAGTGTTGTCCTTGTGAGAACCCTATTGTCTTGCAACCCTTGTTCTAGAGGCATGTTTAATTTTTAATGTTATCCTCATCTTGGTTATAATTTTGGATTTGAAACTTATTGGTTTTCGTGCTTGGAAGGGTTGAACGGTTTTATTAAGACTTTTTGGTTATGAGTTACCACGAGAGGGTTAATGCCTCGCATGTTCTTGTTTGAATATTATGCTTTATATGTTATAGTTCAACCCTTTCCTATTTTGATTTATGTTAGGGATCTTAGGGAGAGTGGCTCTTTGTGGGCGCCGATGCCTCAGAAGGAGGAAGAGCTCAGGATAACCCATGTAATAGTAGTTAAACAAGTGATAACCTAAAAATAGAATTTAGGGGGATGGGTAGTAACACACACAAGATAATAAATATTGGATTCCTCGTCTATGCATTAGGGCTATCATATACTAATGATAGACTAAGAAGGCCATGGTTGGAAAATTCATAATCTCATCTTCATGAGAGATTATCAGCTCCACATGAGCTACCCTATGGTGTCGGCGCCTCAGTTACGAGGAAGGGCCAAGAGATCCATAGATGGGTGTCGGTGCCTCAGTTGGAGGAAGGGCCAGGATATCCCATGAGAGCTATGCGATGACACTCTCCACTAGACACCCTTGTACTTGGTTTGTTTTGGTTGTCTCCGGAATTGTAATCTTTCTATTGTTTCAGATTCTTTTGGAAGTTGTTTTATGAATTTTCCTTGGGTAACTTTTTTATCTGTTATTGCTTTGATCAATTATGTTGAGTTTCATAGCTTTATCTTGTTATGTTTGATTCGTGAACATTGATGGTTATTTCATTGTATACCTTGAGTTTGTATTTGTACTATGTTGTTCTTTGGAGTTGGTTTGACAATTATGGTTGGGTTCTCTTCCTTGTCACCTCTGAGCACGGGGGGTGAGTTATTTATAATTCACATGGTTGGGTGGAACGTGCTCCACACTCGTTGGGTCCCCTATCAGCATCCTATCTTCTCAACATTTCTACAGTTGGATTTGTACCAGTGTTCCTTTGTAATTCAAATTTCATTGTACTTGTATCATCCCACATGTTTGGGAAATTTATGTAATTCATTTATCAAGAGCTTGTAATGTAATATTATAACAATGATGTAATAGTTAGGATCAATTGTAACTTTTTTAATGAGATTCATCATGATTGTAAAATGTAATGTAGTGATACTTTCACTCTCAGTTATTGATGTACTTTAATTAATGGATGTGTTATTATCTTTTATTTCCGTTTAGTTGTTGCGATGTAACCTCACATGCCCCAGAGAACTAAGAGTAATAGTGTAATGTAATATGTTATGTAATTATAGTTTAATGTTTAATTGTATTTTTATTTAACTGTTTTTAAAAAAAAATTATTTGCATTATGTGTGTTCTTTGGGGTTTGCACGATGGGTGTTACAAAATAGGCAGACTGTATAGCACCATTTTTTTTGTATGTATCAAAATTCAATTATTTTTTTGTTGGATCAAGGACTTTAATATCTAGTGAACTTATATTTTTCAAAAAAAAAAATTGATAATCTTCTACTTTTCCACATGTGCAGAACAAAGAGTTTGATTTTCAGTGAAAACTTACATTCACAAGAAATAAAAAATTAAATATAATAATAAAATTAAATTCATTTAAAATTATACTTTTTGGGAAGCTTACAATAAGGACTACATACAAAAAAAAAATTTAAATGAATTGATTTGATCCCCCAAAAGGTAAATCAAAAGTGGTTTTTTATCAGCATTTTGATAGGTGTAAAGGAGACTCCATTATAGGTATGGTTTAAAACTAGCGGGGTTTTATCCAAGAGGGTTTGATATAAGGTAGTTTGATCAAACCCTCTTCAATTGGAATGATTTAAATGGAAATTTTTAAGGCTCAAATCATTATATTTTCTAAAAGTATGTGGTTTCAGCAAAAATCAAAATCTCCCAAAAAATTGTAAACCAACTTTGTGGGATCACCCTTGCATATGTAATTCCAATTAGTTTACCATGTAACATTATTCTTAGTGTAGCATGGATTCATGTCATGGGTGCAGATCTATCCATATTGCATTAGTCTATACAATTTATTTATGATAATAAATCATGTATAATACGAGCAAACCCTAACCACTTTCAATATTATGAACACCCTAAATTGGGTCATATGAAGCCTACTCTTTATTCTCTTTATAATTTATACCTTCTTCTATAGAAAACTCTCAAGCATCATCATCACTCTTTGATTATTATGATGTTCCTTATTCTTCTAATGCATTTTTGATAATGATTGGGGCTCTTTAGAATTCACCTCCATGGGCCTCGTTATTATAAGATTGACCATTCTAACTTTAATATTCATTTATTTAACAAGGATCCACATTCTCATACTATAATCAATTTGAATTTTTCTATGAATTCATCTAAGGATCCACATTCTCATGCTAGAATTAATTTATATTCTTCTATGAATTCTTCTATATGTAATTATAATTCTCTTTTTTTCAAGGCTAGTGATGTGGACACTCCTCTTTCTGATTTGGAGACATATTATGGCCTTGGATTTAAAATTATTTCTACACGTGGATACAAAGGAAATAGTAGGAAAAACTGAAATAAAACTAAAGTGATACGTCAAAAGTACTTTTCGTATGCACTCCTAACTTGTATAACATATCAAAACCTTTAAAACATTACAAATAGTTTAAAAGAGTGATTGAATGATTTAGAGCCTACAACATTTATCAATTTATCTTATACTATATAAGAAAAGAAAAAAAACAAGCATCTATTAATTTCATACAGTTTGACACAAAACACCACATCCTCTTCATTGTTGGTTGGAGAAAAAATTACAAAGGCCTAAGGGAATTGTACAAAATATTTAATCCCTCCCATGAGGAGCACATGATAAGGTCTTTGAAAATGAAAATAAAAACTACTGCTATCTCTATTCCAAACTAAAAGATTACAATTGTTGTTCTCTCCAAGAAAACAATTAAAAAAATTATTGTCGAGAGTGAAAGAGAGTCTACAAAGATAACAACCTTAAGTATATAGGCACTGTTGGGACCTCTAAAAGTTAGCTAGAATTTTGAGGGCCCATGTAAAATTTTACCTAATGCACTTAGAAGTACCCTGCAGAATAAGCCTAACTAGCTCACTTTGGGAGCTTATATTTTGACACCCATGAATTGTCATGAAAAATCACTTTGGAGAAATGTTGAACACCTATTAGAGATGTCATATGTCCATTTGCAGCTTTCCATGATTAGTTTTAATAAGTTTTTGATACCATTTTCTGAGGTCCAATATTGGGTTTGTTGTTTACACATGTTGCACCTTTCTGAGAAGGCCATCTTTGCAATGTTGTATCTTTGTGCATGTTGAATTTCAAGCCCCACCAATATTTTTCCATGATTCTCTGCATATTTATAAAGCCCCATGTCAGTTGGCATAGCCCCACGAATCCATTTGCTAAGTTTTCTAGCTTCAATCCATTTGTAAGAGGTTCATATTTGTAATCTGGACAGTGTCAAATCAACAGAAAGTAGACTCACATTTGAATTTTTATTTTGCAATATTTTAACCTGCATGTAGAAGTGGTTGTTCCCCATGATTGTATATATTATTATCTACCACTTGGAAAGCTTGTATCCCCTTAGTTTCTCATTTGTTGTTTTTTCAAAGCCCATTCCAAATGAACTTTTCCAAGGTTTCAAAATCAACATTTCCATATTTTCAGAGAAGGAAACTTTGGCATTTAATATCTTGCACCTCAGGAAAAAATTTGTCATTCTACTTTTGCATTGAATTTTTGGTTCAAATGGTAACATGTATGCTCAGTTTCATGCCTCATGGATGAGTTTTGATGGGTTAACTAATCCTTTTCTAACTAAAACATGGCCGAAAATGGTGTCCCAAAAAGTTTCAAATTTTCAAATTCTAAGGACAACCCATTTCTTGTTTTGGTCTACAACTTCTACAGCTCCATTTTCATTAAAAAAAGAGGCCATATGATGTGTTATTTTAATGCATTTCAAGTTTGGCTAACACGTGTTAGGGCTAGTTTACAAAGGAGGACATGATTCTTGATGGCTGGAAGAAGATTGAGGAGATGGGTTTTCTCTAAATAATTGTTTATGGCCACATGTGAAAAATCTCAACTCCAAGGGTCACCGTTTGCACACAATGAAATTTCTCCATTTGGCCTACAAGCATAATTGAAATTTGCAAATTTTCTAATGTTTCAGATACTAATGTTTAAAATATTTAAAATATTCAAAATATTGTGCAAATGTGAAAAATGCATTTAGGGCAAACATAAAATAGAATTTCAGCAACCATCGCCAATAATGTCTCCATTTTCTCGCTGGAATAGTGATGTGCAATGGAAACCTAGAAACAATGGAATAAGTGGTAGTGAGCCTAGAGATGTGCAATGGAAACCTGGAAACAATGGAATAAGTGGTAGTGAGCCTATGGGTGTTATCTGATAAAAAAAAATTGCGGGAAAATTTGATGCCGGGGAATTAAATGTGAAGGTGAGTTCACGAGGAAAATGTAACGCCCCACCACGCAACCCTAGGGGAAGTTGCAATTTACAACACAAATGAACTAAATTTTTTTTAAAAAATAATAATTAACATGCAAGCTCACTACCCATTTCCAACAACCCCTAAGGTTACGAGACTGAGTTACTTAAACCCAAACAAGAAACATGAAATGAAAACATAACAATAATTACTTAAAGAATTAAGATCGCATACATGCCATACAAGATAAAATATATCAAAGGATAAGAGATACCACTTGATTTCAGATAAAAATAAATTTACAATAAGATTACAACTCTCATTCCCCAAATGAGGTAAATCCAATAAGCAGGATTACATATTACAACTTCCACCTCAATACAAATGAGGGGTAATAAATTACAATATCAACTGAAATGAACAAAACATGAAATGAAATTGGATCCCACGAGCTCTCCAACTGGAAATCTCATCCACACAAACAAAAGGGTGACCCAGTGGATTAAGGTGCACGTTCAACCCAACCATGTGATACCTGAAGGCTCACCCTCCGTGCTAGGAGATGGTGACAAGGAATTCCTATACAAGACAATCTACCTCTAGACACAAGCTAATACATAACTAAATTGAAACAAATACAAATACAATAACATTTAACACAATGGTTACAATGCTTCTAGAGACAATGATCATCAACTCAGTACAACAAAACTGACTTCTGGTTGGCATAGAGAGAGTGTCACATGACATTTTCTATGAGTTACCTAGGCTCAACCTTCCTAGGCTACTGGACCCCCATCTCCAGTTACCCTAGCTTGCCTCTACCAGCCGCCAGACCCTCATATAAACTACGCTTCTCGTCTCATCTCAAACCTTAAAAACGAATGAGTCATGAGAGAGGAATTTATTATCTTAATTAGTCTGAGAGTTTTTCATTAATTTCTTTTGATTTTTCACTTACTTAAACCCTAAGTGAGTTACCTTGGCACCCCTTTGTGTGTCAAACCCCCATAAAGAGCCACTCTCCTATCGACAACACCCACAGTACCAAAACCTCAAACCAAAGGGTAACTAGATAAGATAGCCACTCCAATCCAAGGAGGCAACAAATAAAGGAAACTCACTCCAAAAAATGGAGGAAACAAAGAGCATAATCCACTCCTTCCAAAGGAGGCACAATCATCCCAGTTCCTGAAAATTAGGTAAAAACCACATGATGCATCTATGTACACACTACCCAAGACAATACAGAGGTTGACTACATAATACGACAACCCCAAAAGATTAAAAACCCCCCCTCTGGAAGACTTACATAAACAAATGACTCAGTTTCCCAACATTGAGGATGAATGAAGATATTACTTAGAAAGCATCTCAGGAAATTAGATTATCTAATGTTAGGATTTCCTAAATCCAAGCCAAGCAATGACATAGTACATGAAATCAATTAAATAATTAGCATTATTTATTCATACTCAAAGTAAATCAAGTCACATTGACGACATTAAGGAATTTAAACTAATCATTTAATTCCATATATTCAATCATACATAACGATTAAAACAATATTTTTAAATAGAATCATTTGATTATAACACCAACTTTTTAAATAAATAGTTTGATTATAAAGTCAATTTGTGCATCATTTATAGTAAAACCACCAACACAAGACCAATATATTTAAATATAAATATATGCTAAACATACATATATATATTTGTATACTCAATGAATATATACAACTTATATACATATATATGTAAACATTTAATTACTATTTAAATATGTATATATATATATTAAAAAGAACAATTTAAATTCTCAATTATTTAAACAAACTCCAATTTGCTAAATAATTTACCAAGAATAATATACACATAAATATATATAATATATATATATAATAATATATATACAATATATATAAAAAATATATATACTTATATTTTAAAAAAATTAAAATATATATATATATATATATATTTATATATGTATAAATAAATATATATATAATATTATATATATATTATAATTAAATAATATATATATAATATATATTATATAAAATATTATATATATATAATTTAAATATAAAATAAAATAAAACCAAAATCTTTTCCCTTAGGCTGTTGTGCAGCCCCACTGAGCCCGACGAACCCCTCCCCAAATGGGGGGGTTGCTGCCTGTGGGGGCAGCATTGGGTGCTGCCTCCACAGCCAGTGCCTCCCATACGGGGGGCGGCTATAGAGCAGCCTCCTAGCCCCCTCATATAAACATTAAAACAAAAAAATTATATTATATTTTTCAATAAAAAATTATTTTTAATCTCCCCTGTTTTGGTAATATCCAGAACTAAATAAAGACACATAATTTTTTTTATTCTTATAAAAAAATTCACAAAACTTTCCTCAGAATGAAAATTTAATTTTCAAACATAAACAATATATATATATATATATATATATATATATATATATATATATATATATATATATATATATATATACTCCATATATATATAAATATGTATATATATATATATTCCATTTCAAAAACCAAATTGGGAAAATTTTCTCGAGGAGAAAACTGATAAGGAGAATTTTAAGCACAATATCATGATATAAATTTTTGGGTATTCCCAAATTGAACAGAGAGGTTTTAAACTTTTCTTTTGTTTCCTTTCTATTTTCTATTGTTAAAATTTAGAAAATTTCTACTGAAAGAGATTTTTTTTTCAAGATCTCTAAATTGTTTCAAAATTTTAACCAAGTTTTCAAAATGATTTCCAAGAAATTTTTCAAATTGAAAGAGAAGTTTTCAAAACAATAAAACATGAAGGAACCTGTGATGAGAAGCTAGAGAAAGAGCAAGAAGAAGAAATCTGGTGTTGGACTGCAAAGATCTTTCCAAAACTTCACTCCAATCCCAAGTGCATCAACAAATCATGAACTCTCCTTTAAATTTTCTCCCTGAATCCAAAGCCTTTTTTTTTCTATTTTCTCCCCCAAATTTGGTCAAATACCCTAAAAATATCCTATCCACCAAAGTTATTTCATTTTGGAGATATTTTGAATTTTTAAATTTAAAACCAAAATTGTTTTCAACAAGACTCTATTATCTATTTTGAAATTTCTATTTCATATGCATTTAAATTCTTTTAACAATTTTCATTTCCAAAAGACTTTAACTTTATAATTTTCTTTTCAAAACAACTTTAACACTTATCATTTTGAATTTAAAAGAATTTAACAATTACAATTTCCAAAATGAATAAATTTATTTATTTCAACATAATTAATTTAATTAATCAATAAAATAAATCTAATCTAATAATAGATCATTTTATTAATTAAATTAAATTAATGAATAAATTAAATAACATTTACAACATTGTAACCAATTAAATTTAATAAACAACTTAAATACATAAACCATTTGTCTAACTTTTTCACTTGCAATTTAAATGAAAACAAGGGAAGATGAATAACAAGGAAGGAACTTAACCCGACTAAAACCCGATGACACACTATGACTAGGGTGATGACTTGACATTGAAAACCTAGCTACTATCTCCCAATTGAATATCGTTGGCCAATGGACACGCTCAAACCTGTGAAATCAGGTGGAGTCGATGTCCTGTACTTGTCAACCTGCAAACAAAGAATATATTGAACATGCACATATATATATAATTATAAAACACACAGTGAAAAGGAAATCTCATAATCGTAGGGCACTTGCAAGTGAGTGGTACAATCCCATCTCCTTCACCAATACAGAATTACTAACTAACGATTCTAAAATCAATAATATAATCATAATCATAGAACATCATTAATTCAAATATCTGCTAAGTTAATCCAAAACATGCCATAATGATAACATCAAAGTAAAATTCCATCACATTTAAAATATAACATACTCATCACTTTACAGTTAGTGATCACATAGTAACCAAGTACCAAAGTCACAGTATAACAAAAACAACATAACAAAGAAGAACACCGCCAAACAAAAGAGCAAAAATGGAGGGGTGCTACATCCTCCCCCCTAGGGTCAGGCTTACTCTTGGAAGCCTGCGAACAAAATAGGGATAAAACTCCCTCAAAAACAACTAAACCCTAACCTACTCAGAACCTCAATCCGCGAGGATCAACTCCTGAAGCTGAAGGACGAACTGGACCTAGATGCTCGACCTGACAGGTATCCACTGCAATGAATGACCTATGCAATCTGCCCGCATCTCCTACTATTGGCTCTGAAGCTGTCGGCCTCTGACTAAAACCAGAATTTCCCTACAAAGGACACTCACGAGCAAAGTGGCCCTATTGACCACAAGAGAAACATCATATCCCTCTATTGAAACCCTGAATAGCTAGAGATACAATAGGTCATGGAAGACCACCTCCACTAAATGCCGACTGAGAACTCTGAGCAGGTTGATCATAACAATCACGATGAGCTCTCATCCAACTTTGATCTCTCTTCTTCTATCTCCAACTTCTATCGGGTTGGGATTGAGGATTATGTTGCCTTGACTACGAAGGCCCTGTTGTTGCTCACTCTTAGTGGGTGACTGATGCCCTTTAGAAAATCATGTAGCCTGAGATCGACCACTCTGAGATGCAACACCAATGGAAAGTGCACTGCCAAACTGAACTCCCATCTGACCACCTAAAACCAAGGCTAAATTCTCGTCAACAATATGAGCCTTATCCACAGCTACCTCCATGGTCTTCGGCTCGAATACCCGAACTCCACCACTGATTTGGGTATTTAACCCTGTAATGAAATGTTGAACCAACATACCCTCATCATCACCTATGCCCACAAACTATTTGAGCTCAAAGAAGCGACACTCAAACTATTCCACTGACATATCCATCTGTCATAGGGCATGGAACTCATCTCCATGGCACTAATTCCAATGATCAGAAAGGAATCAAGCTCTGAACCGCTTTAGGAATAATTCCCAAGATATAGTATCGATATCCAAATGGAGCTTCTGCTCCTTTAACCTCCACCAAGTAGAAGCAAAATCCCTCAAATGCATGGTTGCACACCTAGCTTTAGTGTTGCTACCATATGGATGCATAGTAAAACACCTATTTAGATCAATCAACCAAGTCTCAGGCTCTGATCCACTACCCCAACCATCAAAAGTGGGTGGATGAGCTCCAAGAAGATCTCTCATATGAGTAGCCATGACTGCCTCAAACAGAGCTGGAACCTAATCTCTCTCACCTACAACCTCATGATCCCTATCCTACCTAGGGCCCATACGAGCAAGAGTCTCCTCAAGCAAGTGATGCAACTGAGCGTCCTCGATCCCTGGTGGATCCTGATGTTGATTACCAACCTCTAGCACAAAATGAGAAGCTTGTTGCTCCTCATGATCAGAAACATGGGGAACAATGGGAGGTTTATCCTGCTGATTACCTCATCGACTACCTACATGGCCATGACCTCTACTACGACCTTGCCTAGGTGGCATGATCCTGTACAAATACACACCATAACATAAGACAGGGTACACAAACAAAAACTCTAAGTAGCTAACAACTTAATGGGTCCACATTATCCTAGAGCACCCAATGTTTAAACTTGGGCTCTGATTCCATGTGTAATGTCCTTCCATGCAACCCTAGGGGAAGTTGCAATTTACAACACAAACGAACTAATTTAAAAAAAAAACAATTAACATGAAAGCTCACTACCCATTACCAACAACCCCTAAGGTTACGAGACTGAGTTACTTAAACCCAAACAAGAAACATGAAATGAAAACATAACAATAATTACTTAAATAATTAAGATTGCATACATTCCATACAACATAAAATATATCAAAGGATAAGAGATACCACTTGATTTCAAATAACAATAAGATTACAACTCTCATTCCCTGAATGAGGTAAATCCAATAAGCATGATTGCATATTACAACTTCCACCTCGATACAAATGAGGGGTAATAAATTACAATATCAACTGAAATGAACAAAACATGAAATGAAACTGGATCCCACAAGCTCTCCAACTGGAAATCTCATCCACACGAACAAAAGGATGACCCAAGGGATTAAGGTGCATGTTCCACCCAACCATGTGATACCTGAAGGTTCACCCCCCATGCTAGGAGATAGTAACAAGGAATTCTTATACAAGACCATCTACCTCTAGACATAAGCTAATACATAACTGAACTGAAACAAATGCAAATTCAATAACACTTAACACAATGGTTACAATGCTTCCAAAGACAATGCTCATCAACACAGTACTACAAAACTGACTTTTGGTTGACATAGAGAGATTGTCACATGAAATTTTGTATGAGTTACCCAGGCTCAACCTTCCTAGGCTACTGGACCCCCATCTCAGGTTACCATGGCTTGCCTCTACCAGCCACCAAACCCTCATACAAACTGTGCTTCTTGTCTCATCTCAAACCTTAAAAGCGAATGAGTCATGAGAGAGGCATTTATTATCTTAATTATTCTAAGATTTTTTCTTTAATTTCTTTTGATTTTTCACTTACTTAAACCCTAAGTGAGTTACCCTATGCCCCTTTGTGTGTCGGACCCCCACAAAGAGCCACTCTCCTATCGACAACACCCACAGTACCAAAACCTCAAACCAAAGGGTAACTAGATAAGAAAGCCACTCCAATCCAAGGAGGCAAAAAATAAAGGAAACTCACTCCAAACACTGGAGGAAAGAAAGAGCATAATCCACTCCTTCCAAAGGAGGCACAACCATCCCAGTTCGTGAAAACCGGGTAAAAACCACATGATGTATCTATACACACTACCCAAGACAATACAGAGGTTGACTACATAATACGACAACCCCAAAAGATTAAAAACCCCCCCTTTGGAAGACTTACATAAACAAACGACTCAGTTGCCCAACATCGAGGATGAATGAAGCCATTACTTAGAAAGCATCTCAGGCAATTAGATTATCTAATGTTAGGATTTCCTAAATCCAAGCCAAGCAATGACATAGTACATGAAATCAATTAAATAATTAGCATTATTTATTCATACTTAAAGTAAATCAAGTCACATTGATGACATTAAGGAATTTAAACTAATCATTTAATTCCATATATTCAATCATACATAATGATTAAAACAATATTTTTAAATAGAATCATTTGATTATAACATCAACTTTTTAAATAAATCATTCAAGATTATAAAGTCAATTTGTGCATCATTTATAGTAAAACAACCAACACAAGACCAATATATTTAAATATAAATATACGCTAAACATACATATATATTTGTATACTCAATGAATATATACAACTTATATACATATATACGTAAACATTTAATTACTATTTAAATATGTATATATATATATATATTAAAATAACAATTTAAATTCTCAATTATTGAAACAAACTCCAATTTGCTAAATAATTTCCCAAGAAGAATATACACATAAATATATATATATTATATATATATAATATATATACTTATATTTTTTTTTAAATGAAAAAAAAAACATATATATATTATAATTAAATAATATATATATAATATATATTATAAATATATATATAATTTATATTATAAATATATATATAATTTATATTATAAATATATATAATTTATAATATAAAAATAAAATAAAACCCAAAATCCTTTCCCTTGGCTGTTGCGCAGCCCCTGCTAGGACTGCCACACAACCCCTCCCCAAATGGGGGGTTGCTGCCTGTGGGGGCAACGCTGGGTGCTACCTCCACAGCCAGTGCCTCCCATATGGGGGTCAGCTATGGAGCAACCTCCCAACCCCCTCATATAAACATTAAAACAAAAAATTTATATTATATTTTTCAATAAAAAATTATTTTTAATCTCCCCTGTTCTGGTAATATCTAGAATGAAATAAAGACATTGAATTTTTTTTATTCTTATAACAATTTTCACAGAACTTTCCTCAGAATGAAAATTTAATTTTCAAACATAAGCAATATATGTATATATAGATGCTCCATATATATATATATATATATATTCCATTTCAAAAACCAGATTGGGAAAATTTTCTTGAGGAGAAAACTAAGAAGGAGAATTTTAAGCACAATATCATGATATAAATTTCTGGGTATTCCCAAATTGAATAGAGAGGTTTCAAAAATTTCTTTTGTTTCTTTTCTATTTTCTATTGTTAAAATTTGGAAAATTTATGCTGAAAGAGATTGTTTTTTCTTCAAGATCTCTAAATTGTTTCAAAATTTTAACTAGGTTTTCAAAATGATTTCCAAGCAAGTTTTCAAATTGAAAGAGAAATTTTCAAAACAATAAAACATGAAGGAACCTATGATGAGAAGTTGGAGTAAGAGCAAGAAGAAGAAATCTGGTGTTGGGCTGCAAAGATCTTTCCAAAAATTCACTCCAATCCCAAGTGCATCAACAAATCATGAACTCTCCTTTCAATTTTCTCCCAAAAAAATTTCAAGAATCCAAAGCCTTTTTATTTTCTATTTTCTCCCCCAAATTTGGTCAAATACCCTACAAATATCCTATCCACCAAAGTTATTGCATTTTGGAGATATTTTGAATTTTTAAATTTAAAACCAAAATTGTTTTCAACAAGACTTTATTATCTATTTTGAAATTTCTATTTCATATGTATTTAAATACTTTTAACAATTTTCATTTCCAAAAGACTTTAACTTTATAATTTTCTTTTCAAAACAACTTTAACACTTATCTTCCAAAATGAATAAATTGATTTATTTCAACATAATTAATTTAATTAATCAATAGCCGATATTGGCATGGTGTGATGGTTTATTGGTGGAATTTTTGTTCTTGCCACCAAGGTTCAAACCCCATTGGGGTGGTATTGTTGAATGGTTGTATTCCGGTTCATAGCTCCAGTCAAAAAGCGTTTACCTCTTGAATAAATTTTTTTTAATTAATCAATAAAATAAATCTAATCCAATATTAGATCATTTTATTAATTAAATTAAATTAATGAATAGATTAAATAGCATTTACAAAATTGTAACCAATTAAATTTAATAAACAACTTAAATACATAAAGCCATTTTTCTACCTTTTTCACTTGTAATTTAAATGAAAACAAGGGAAGATGAATAACAAAGAAGCAACTTAACCTGACTAAAACCCGATGACACACTATGACTAGGGTGATGACTTGACACAAAAAACCTAGCTACTATCTCTCAATCGAATACCGTTGGCCAATGGACATGCTCAAACCTGTGAAATCAGGTGGAGTCAATGTTCTATACCTATCAACCTGCAAACAAAGAGTGTATCGAACATGCATATATATATCATTATAAAATATACCGTGAAAAGGAAATCTCATAATCGTAGGGCGCTCGCAAGTGAGTGGTACAATCCCATCCCCTTCACCAATACAGAATTACTAACTGATGATTCTAACATCAATAATATAATCAAAAGCATAGAACATCATTAATTCAAATATATGCTAAGTTAATCCAAAACATGCCATAATGATAACATCAGAGTAAAATTCCATCACATTTAAAATATAACATAGTAACCAAGTACCAAAGTCACAACATAACAAAAACAACATAATAAAGAAGAACACTATTGAACAAAAGAGCCAAAATGGAGGGGTGCTACATCCTCCCCCCAGGGTCAGGCTTACTCCTGGAAGCCTGTTGTAAGGCCCCATCTTGCATGTGATTAGTAAATCTCTAATCTATTTTATGTGTTCCTAAATAGATGGTAAGATGTATTGTGGATGAAAAATAGTGTGATTATTTGATAAAATATTCTTGCTTATCATTCTGACATTTTAATTATTCTACCATGAAGGATATTGGAATCATAATTGTAAATATGAGTTGGAATTGTAAATGAAATGGTTGCAAAATTAAATCTTATTTCAGCTATCAGATTAATGTGATGTATGATTGTTGCTTATGGTTTCAATGATAATGTGTAGGAAAGGAAGAGTCGGTACGAGAAGGGAAGACCATTGGGTAGATCAAAATACATCTTCTTGCGGTGATGAATTTGACCCCCCCTTTTCAAGGCTTAAAAGGAAATAGAGTTAACAAGTTGATAGAGTAAGGTGGTAAGGGTTGATATAAAAAGATGATTCATATTTTGGGTTGAGAGGGTATTTATTTGTACTCCAAGTGAGTTGTAAGTTGAGGGATAAGGTTTAGAACCCATTATCCAAGTTGAAATTCGGATAGATCTTTAAATGGGTCTTTAAAGAGGTTTGTTGGTCAATTTCCTTGGTTGGGGTGCAAGAATAGACCCTCTAGGTTCTATACCATAGTGGTAGGGGTCAAGTAGGCATACAATAGTGCCCTTAAGACATGATTTGACCCTTGAAAAGTCCTCATTAAGGAGAGTGACGAGTTTTGAAGAGAGGATGTGATGGAAAGATGGAGGGGATGTCCAAGTGCATGTTCTTCAATAAGGAAAAGACTCTCATTGATGGAGGTAGGTACACTTCACACCTCCCCATTCAAGGGTTGTAACTTTAAATTTCTATATATCCTAGAGAGGAAGGAAGAGTGGGGTGTTACCCACTTCTCCTTTTGGAGAACTTTAGTGAAGATTGTAGAGGGATGGAGAGGAGGAGAGGAGTCTTAATTGGGGAGTTAGTAATCAAGAAGGCTTGGCTTGCAAAGGAGAGAAGAGTAGAACAACTAAATTCCCTCGTTTAGGGGAAAGAGATAAGTTTTCCTACGTTCTTTTCCTTTTTGTGTATTGGTCTTAGAAAGTTGACATAATGTATGGATTCATGGTAGAAGATAGAAAGTAGAGAACCTAGATGCATCAAATTTGGTGTTATGTTATTCTTATTTATTTTACAAATTTTGAAAGGGCTCCATTTATCATCTTGGAGGTAGAATATTTTCTTGCTCGAGGGTATGGCTAGAGCCCACGGGGCTCCATGACACCATTATGGTAGGGTGGAGAGCAAGCCTTGCTTAGTTGTATGCCATGCATTGTATTTCTTAAAATTTGTTGTGATGTGTAAAATTAATGATTGTTGCAACATGAAAGAAAATGGAAAAAGAGTAAGCATGGTCCCTTTGTGTGCTCTCCATTGTGCTTTTTAATATTGAGTGCAGTATTGGAAGTCTTATATTCTGTTGCAATGAAGAAAACATGCATACCTTGTGAATTGTAGCAAACACCTTATGTAAGATACATTAAGGAAGCATAGTAGAATCTCTTATACGGTTGAACAGTTATATGTTGTATCACTGCAATAGCCTGAAAATACATTTGTTCATTTTTAATGATAGTAGGAGGCATATAAGAGAAACAAAGAAGATATAATAAGGTAAAGAAATAATTATTCTATTTGAACTTATGGTGTAATATATTTTGTTGTGATAACGTGTTATTTCTGTAAAAGAGAACAAAAATAAAATGCAATGAAATGAGAAAGAGAGGGAAACCCTCTAGAAGGGAAATGATTTAGCTAAATTCCATAGGGATAAAATTCATTCTTACAATCCAATCCAAATATCAGACAGTTGAGTAATATTGCAATGTGTGGGTAATTTAGTTCAATGAAAATACTATATTTTCTTGTTTAAACACTAACGTTTTGTATAACTATGTAATAAAATAGTATAGTATAGTATGGAGTTAGGAAGTTCTCTCAGGATCTCCTTTTGTGTCATGGGTTGTTAAATCTGTTAAAATTTCCACTAAATGTCTTATTGCTAATAGTTTTTTTATGCATACGCAAAAGCTTAGGCTTGCACTAACGGTTGCAGTCTAATGTTACTATTTCAAGGGTAGGTCTTATTTTATCGAATATGGATATTGTATGCTAGTCATGATCAACAATGAGGAGTTCCAACAGAAGCGAGGATTTAAGATGCTTATACTCTCTATTGGTGTCTTCCACAAGCTCCAGGCGTTCTTCAAAAGGCGACGGTTATTGGTCATAATATATTGGAAACTTTTGTTAGAGGAAAATTCCAACGAATTAAGTTTTCACGACTGTTATCCTGGGAATCTGATTGTAACCTGAAAACACATTAAAAAAAATGATTATGTTTGAAACCAACTAACAGATGCAAAGATGCATCCTCTTCTAGTAATAATAATCAGTGATAATCTAAATAGATAAATTGTAAACCTGACTTTAGGTCGATGGGTTCTTCAGTCGTTAATCTGCTAGTTTTCCAAATACAATAAGGCGAGCTTCCTTCAGCAATAGTTAATTATTTTATTGCTAAACTGATGGTGTGTGACTATTCGCACTTGCTGATTGAGCTTGTCTGAGAATTTTTTTTGTCCCCAACGTATAGTGAAATTCTTGAGCTTTTCTGAATGGTGAATCTAAGTCTTCCCTCCGAAAATGCCTTCCATGGGTGCCTTGTTAGAAGTAACGACTAAAGATTGGTAAATCTATCTATGGTAATCTTGACAATCCCAGCCCTATTTCGTGCACTTTTTTTTTAACAGCTTGTAGAGATCCTTGCTTATGGCCTATGTGGTCGCACTTGGGAAAAATGATGAGTTGTAATGCACTTTGGAACTCAAAAGAATTAGATCATTGAATAGGATAATTAAGAGTTGTTCAGCACCAAATTGGTAGGATCAAATTTTATCCCTTAAATTAATAGCAGGGGGTTCTTGTAGGAATAGGGGTCAGGAGTCTTGTTTCCGCATAGGGGACGGTGGAGTAGCTGTATCATAATTAAATAAAAGAGTGAAATCCACCTACCTACGCCTTGGGATGTAGAAGTATAAGTATGGGATGTAGGAGTAAAAGTAAGAACAGTGCTATGTTTCTTGTTCATCGCATGCAAATTGACTTGGCATGCTGTATTGTACAAGCACTATTTTTTGTCTTCAAACTGAATGCATGTGCTCTCATTGACCTATGCCCATATTGACCTCATGCATCCAATCTGTTGAATCTAACCCACTTAAATGCGTACCATAAAATCAGGATTGCGTAGAAGTCATTCTGTACAAAATCTTTAGCGTAATAGTTTGGAATATACACATATGTCCCATTAATAGTTTCAACAAACACAAGCAACTTATGGAAATTTCTGCAACAAGATTCAACTAAATAAGGTGGATAATGCAGTAAGGTGGTACTTTTGGTATCAAAACATTTAATAACAATCAATACATCTACCAACTACGTCGATTGACAAAAGAGGTTAACTAAGAGTTCATTTGTCAAGAAAAAGGGGTTCCATCATTGTAATCTTCACTCTCTGTAGCATCCTTAACTACTATATATAATTGTAAGTCTTACGCCAATAAATATGGGTTGTGTCATGTTGGTGCATTGGTGTTGGAAAACTGGGCTTAGCTCCAATAAATTGACAGTAGTTTTCTTGCAGCCGATTTCTGTAACTAATCTGAATCAATAAGGTTCTCCTTCCGTAAAGATAAAGGTAACTAATGTTATTATTGTTGAACGACCATTAATTATGAGTGGATAAATATATACATAGTGAGCAAAATACAATCCATGTTTTTTTGATATTGTCTTCTATCATTATTTTCTATTTGTCTCCAATATCTGAGAAATGTGTGTTCACTATTTTTCCTTTCGATTCTTATTCCAAATTTAAGAGAGAATAACACTCCAGTAGTAAAAGCTCCAGCAATACAGTTTTCTAGAGTGGTTATCAGATAATAGATTTACTTCCTGAAATTACATCGATTATTATTGCTGGCAAGTTTTCAAATGTTTAGAATTATGCAAAGGTTATCTTTTGATATCATAGTCTACGGCATTATTATTAATATCAATAAGTACACCAGTATCGTAGATATTGATATCAATATTAATAGCATAATTGTTGATTGGTATTATTATTTTATAATAGTTACTCTCGGGAGTTATTTTATGAACAAAAATAAATAATAAAGGCATCCCTATTAAGTGTAACGAGATAAAAGGCAATAAGTCAAAAGTTACTTGAGTAAAGGAAAGTGACAATTTTTTTACCATCATATTAACATAAAAAGAAAATATATGAATATATATCCAATATTATTATTGCTAGTAGGTAAGCGTGATATTTAGAGGGGATGAGTAAATAAAAGAATAGAGAAAAAGTAAATTCTAAAGGTAATTAGTGTAAGCTTCCTTTAGATAATTTTTTGACCTAAAGAGTATTTGTATACATGGAAGTTTTTTTTATTTACTATGTGGGTGATATATATATACTATGCATTATGAGTAAATAATATTATTACTATCAAACTTAGGCATATTAATAAATAAAATTAAAATTAATGAATAATGCTAACATTATAATTGAGGTTTAATTGTTTATTTAAAAATAATAAATTTATTATAAATGTTTAGGCAATTTAATTTCAACATAATTAATATTTAGATTTGAAGATTTAATTGTGGGTTATATAACAATATTATTATTTATTAAGTTAATAGTGATACTATGGTTCTGTATTTTTAAGACAATTATTAATTGAACAAAAATATTATTATATAGAGGAGGATAGTTGAAGTTACTATTGTTATTCATATTTAATTTTAGATTATATAACGATCAATTTAATTGATTAAATAAAATTAGTTAATTGAATAATGACAATTAATATTATCGTTTATATCTACAAACATTGATGTGTTTGTTCGTTATAAAGATTAAATAAAATACTTAATATTAAGATCCAATTGTCCAATAAACAATGGTATTGCTAATGGATAATTACTAGTATTGTTCTTATGGGGTAAATAGTACACTAGTAATATTAATATTTAGAAAGTGGGTTAAGCAATAATATTGCTATCATTAAAGTTTACTCATCAATTTATTAGGCATGGTCTTGTTAAGAAAAATAATAATACTAATTAAATTAAAAAAAAAAAATTGTTGGGTTTTCTTGATGAAAATTTTACAACATGACACCTGTGAACAAAATAGGGATAGAACTCCCTCAAAACCAACTAAACCCTAACTTACTCAGAACCTCGATCCGCAAGGAACAACTGTTAAAGCCGAAGGATGAACTACACCCAGATGCTCGACCTAACGGGTATCCACTACAATGAATGCCCTATGCGATCTACCTGCATCTCCTACTGTCAGCTCTAAAGTTGTCGGCCTCTAACTAAAACCAGAATTTCCCTGCTGAGGACACTCATGAGCAAAGTGGCACTGCTGACCACAAGAGAAACATCATTTCCCTCTACTGAAACCCTGAACAGTTGGAGATACACTAGGTCATGGAAGACCACCTCCACTAAACACCGACTGAGAACTCTAAGCAGGTAAATGGAGGGGTGCTACAGAAAAATAGAGGAACAAAGAGGGATTTCTACAGCTGGTAAATGTAATTACGTTTTTGGCTCTCAGGTAGATTTTTGAAGTGGTATATTTGTTGCAAATGATGTTTTTTACCTTCCAAATGATGCCTGGACTTATCCACATGTCTTGGGAACACTTTCAATGATGTTCTCACCATTTTTTGGGTGCCTGCAACCCTAAAAATGCCCAGCATTATCAAAAAACGACCTGCACATTTTCTCTTGGCTACCAAGATTCATGGTCCAATAGTTGAATGTGAAGAACATCCAAGTTGTGGAGTTCCTCTAATTACATATCTTTTTTTTGTCCCTTCTTTTCCATACTACATTAGCAATGGGTGAAGCTTCTTTTTCTCCATCATTCATCGCTAATAGAAGTCACGACCTCTTGAGTGCATTAACGATTGGCAATGATATGATTTCTCTCGAGCATCGCAACTTATTTTTTTATTTTCTAAATTGATTAGAGATGTACGATGTTGGAGAATGTAGGAGCAAATAAAGTGGTGGGATCGTGGCTAAGTGCTTAATGGTAAAAATTTCAAATGGTGGGAAGTAATTAAAGAATGTGAAATAGACATCAAAAGGAAACTTTATTGCCCAAATAAATCAAAGCCTTATCAAATTAAGAATCAAAATTTTATTTGCTCGAAAAGTAAAATGAAGAGGACTGAGTATTATTATTTCTTTTTGTATTGAGTATAGAGAAATCAAAATTGTTACATCATCATTACATACCAAGTATTTGGCAAAGATATACCTATAGGTCTACCCTGCCATTGACGCTATATACATATTTACATACACTTTTTAGCAGATTACCAGGTGAGTACCTTGCAAAGTCCTTTACATCAAAATTACATATCAAATATTGATATGCATATTCCAATATACAAAAAGAATTAACATTTGTAACTAACATTTTCTGAGTTGATGTATCCTGTTGAAGATCTCCAACCAGCCAAGGTCTCCACTATCATTTTCTCCTTTGGTGAACTGTCTTCCATTGATATGTTGCTTGGAAAAAATGTGAAACTCCATACTCGCAAAAAGGATCCAAAGATTAGAAACGCAGCAAACAAAATTCTAGTGATAGCGAAAGCTCGGGTCCCTGAAAGTGCTACATTTACTGTTCATTTGGTAAACAATTCTGCAACTACAGAAAAAAGCAGTCTCAAGCAAATGAAGTAACAGCTTTATTAAAAGCCTTCTGGAATTCCTGAAGGGACCTCAAAAAGACTCCACCTTCCTTAACACCTTTGTGGTGAGAATATTCAGACCTAAGCGCCTCCCTAGGAGCCTTTACTGCATCCTCCCTTAGCTGCCTCCAGAAGTCAAACATTGTGATCTCCAAATGCATCATAACCTGTGAAATAATATTAGCACATGTGAGCCTTTTAGAAGACTCAGTAAGCGATCTCCTGCTACTCTTAAACTTCTCCTCATTCCTAGTAATCCAGATATGCCACAAAATCTCAGTGGATAAGCAAAACCAAAATAATTTAAATTCTTTATTAAGCTTCATTTCATAAAGAATAACATGTTCCCACAAAAATCTGTCATTTCTATCCCAAATGAACAATTCCTTACAAAAATATTTCCACACTTCTTTAGCATACAAGCAATCAAAAAAAATATGATTGATGGATTCAAGAACTCTACACAGACTACAAATATCTATATCATGAGAATTGATTTTGAAAGGAACTTTGTGCATAATGATTAACCACCTAAAATGAGCCTTTTTGGACTCCTTCACATTATACCACATGGTGTTAAACACATTTTTCCATTGAGTATCAGAGAGATAGACATTCCAATAGTTATTGAGATGATCCTTAATACAACTGTCGTTATTGAGAGTGTTATAAATAATCTTAGTAGTTAAATCAGAGAGTGTCGAGCCATTTTTCCAAACAAAATCATTGGCAATGTCCAAGTTCTTTTCCATTACATTCGGAAAACTGACGCCTCTACAGGCCATACTGAGAGTGTTATAAGTCCTCCAACTGGAATCAGCCAGATTGAATTCATTAGCCAAGCTATTCCAATCTTTAATATGGCCATTCAAGATAATATCTTTGAAAGAAAGAATGCCTTTCTGAGCCCACTTCTTCACAGAACAACCCTGAAGTAGCACCAAAGGTTTAGACTTATGCTCCAAGTTCCACCAAATGGAACTAAAGGGTAACAATTGACATTATTGTTGCAAGAATAAATATAATCTTTATTCATCTTCACGTTGTGCTTATTCAACTCCCAAGCTTTCCAAAGGCTCTTAAAGACCATGGAACCGGCAGGGACCATAGAGTGCTTACCAAAGAGAATATCACTAAAGGGCAGGGCTTTCCAAGACTTAGCGTTCTTGGGGGTGGATAAAAGAATGTTGTTCCTCACAAGGATTTTCCAAGGCTCATTGCCAACTAGCGCCTTAATGATCCACTTGGCAGCTAGAGCAGTGCCCTGAAGCCTGAGGTCCTTCAAACCAATGCCACCACGTGACTTGTCAAGGCAACACCATTTCCAATTGACCGAGTGCTTTTTCCTTCTCCCTTTCCCATCCGACCAAAGGAAGGATCTAATTTTCTTTTGGATTTCATCAACTTGATAACTATTGAAGAACCAAACCAAAGTGAAATAAATGTTGTACGAAGAAAGAATCTTTTAACAAACTTGTGCTCTCCCAGCCAGTGAAAGGTATTGTTTATTCCAACCCGCCAACTTCTTCTCAATTTTCTCCCTAATCCAGATGCACATATCCTTCAAGTTGGGACTGACAGCAAAGGGAATACCAAGATACCGAACTTGCTTCTTAGGACCTCCCCACTGGAACTCATAATGCTTAACCCAATCGGGAGGGGTTTCCTACCAACTAAGGAGACAAGATTTAGCAATAGAAATTTTAGCACCAGATGCACGACAGAAAAGAGTTAATTTTTCCATCAGGGCCTTCATGTTTTCTTCCTCCAGCTCAAGGAATATAGTCGTATCATCAACAAACTAAATATTCAGGATCTCAACCTGGTCAGGGAGTTTTATGCCTTTTATATTGGGGGACACGGTGTTTTCCCTAAGCAAGTAATGAAGGGCATCAGAAGCAATGACAAAAAGAGCCAGAGCTAAAGGGCATCCCTGTTCGATCGACCTTCCCAAATTGAACTCAGTAGAGAGGGAACCATTTACATCCACCTGAGCAGTGACATCTTTAAGGAGAGTGTCGATCATCTTGCAAAAGTTAACTGGAAAACCAAAAGCCTCTAGGGTGGTCTTTAGGAAGGCCCATTCGACCCTGTCATAAGCTTTCTTGAAATCCAACAGGAGCATGGCAACATTTTGATTGGAGTGCCTAGCCCATTCCAAGGACTCCTAGCTAGTAATAAGATTTTCCAAGATATATCTACCTTTGATGAATCCTGTTTGGGTGTGATTAATGAACTTGGGGAGGATATCCACTAGTCTTAGCGCAATCACCTAGGCAAGAATCTTGTAGGAGACATTTAGAAGAGTAATAGGTCTCCAGTTTTTGATAAGTGACTTGTCCCCCCTTTCAGAAGGAGCTTAATGATGCCCCTATTTATATTCCTTCCCAGGGAACCTTTCACCAGAGCTTCTTGATACACTTGCAGTAAGTCTTCGTTGATCCACTCAAGAAAGGCTTTGTAGAATTCAATGGGAAAGTCATCCCTACTAGGAGATTTATCATTGCTCATTGAGAGGATGGCTTTCTTGATTTCTTCTTCAGTAATGTCGGCGTCTAAGGCCAAAGAATCTTCCTTGGAGATCTTTTGGGGGATAATACCTCTAATGAATATCCTAGCATTGTGACTCTCTTCACTACCACTTTCCACACAAAAAAGATTTTTGAAGTAAGAATGGAATTTACTCATAATACTATCCTGTGTAGTGAGTGTATCACCACCATCACAGATCTGCTCAATCTGTTCCTTAAAATCTTTTTCTTTCAAGAATCTAAAGAAGAACTTGGATCCTTCATCACCACAACTCACCCAGTTGAGTTTAGTTCGAACCTTGAGCCCTTGGATCTTGTGGTTTTGAATCTTTCTTAGCTGGTTCTTAGCCAAGATGAGATCCTCACAAAGAGCCTCATCATTCGGATTCTCTTGAAGCTTAGTTTCAATAAAGAGCAACCTCTTGTGCAAATCAACTTCTTCCCTCCTGTTATCTAAAGCCTTCTTCTTCCCAATGGTCTAGAAGAATTTGGTCCAGCAAAGGACATTCTGATCCCATCTGTCAATGGCATTCAGATCTTTCAACATCCATTTATTGACCTCTCTAAGGGTGGATATTGCATCCACACAGTCCCTGTCATCCAGGAGGTAGGTATTCAGCCTAAAAAGGGGAGATTTGACAACTTGCTAAGGCCAGCCATGAGCAGCGATCAAAGTGGTTTTAATGGGATGATGGTCAGATAAAGTGTACGGATGGACACTCACCTTAAGCCCATTGTTGTTAGGTAGAAAATTGAAAAAATCTTGGTTAGCATAAAATTTGTCAAGCCTGCAAAAAATCCTCTTGCCACCCTTATGCGAGTTGCACCAAGTATACCAGATACCTCGGCACTCCTTTTTACCCCCTTCCATAGGGTCAAATAAATTTAACTTGGTTTTCATCCTAAGCCAAAATAACTTTTCACTACCCTTCCAGTCCATGTCAAGACCCCCCCACTTGTCCTCCAAGTGCTCCACCATGTTGAAGTCTCCCCCAAGAATCCAAGGGACATTTGGTAGGTCTATTAACCACTGCCAAAGACTAATTCTTTCTTTGTAGTCGTTTGGCGCATAGATGGAATAGATGTCAACCTTCCAGTCCCCTTTTTAAATAGTGATCCAGATTGCTCTGTTACAGGGAGAGATTCCTTGGCCAGAGACATAATGAGACCACTTGTTAGAAAGGAGAATGGCCGCTCCCCCCTACCCCTATCATGCAAGGTGGTAAAATATGAGGACCCATTCGAGATGAACTTTAGATTGGTATCAAGAGTGAATCCCGTGGCTTTGGTTTCTTGCAAGAGCACAACATCCTTGTTAGCCTCCATATTAAGAAATCTTTGAACTATATACTTCCTGTCAGTGGACTCCAGTCCTCTAACATTCCAAGAAATGCAGTTAAAATTCATTATCATAGGTTAAGGGAATTTCTTCTAGATCACCCTTGAGGTGATCAAAATACTTAGTAACTCTACCCTCCACCTCCGCCTTTTTAGGGAGAGTAAGGAACACAAGACTATTTTTTTTCCTCTTATTTTTAACCAACTGAATTCCTCCTCCATTCACAGCCAAGGGTGTCCCATACTTCCTTGGTCTCCCAGGACCAACTTTGGTCTTGGGCATATGTAAAGGCCGCCCATTAGTGCTATTCTCCTTGACACAACATCCTATGGTACCCGTGGGTTCCAGGTTGTAGCTAATAGAAGAATTGTTATTCCCAACTTCCATGGTAAGGTGAGGGTCAACTATCCCACACTTATTGTTTCCTTCCAAAGTAGAGACTGCATCCGTGCAGCCTAAAGGGGCCAACTGGTTATCTTTTATAATAGGAACATTATCAGTAGCAAATTGTTCCTCCCTAGAAGCCACATATGCCATGGGTGAGGGATGGTGGTTGGGGATCAGGTTAGCAGCATCCACTAATACAATGCAGTCAGATTCCTTGGAATCTCTATAGTTCTTCCCCCCGACTCAATGTGAGGGTTGAAAGGCACACTTGGGTTACACCCATTATTAACCATCTCATCACCACAATGCAGCGTGCAATGCTTGGTGAGAGAATTATTATTTAATTCAGGGGCAGAGTTACTAGTTGGTGGAGCTGCCTCCTCATTCCCAACCATCAACCCCTCATCCATTGTACCCGAGTTTTGGTAATTAATTTTAATATTGAACTAATTATCGCCTCTAGAGAGACAACCCTCTGACACTTGGGGTTCAGGCCTAAAGCCTGTGGGCCAATCTTTAAGATGATTCACCTAAATTATTTCTCTAATTTTTCTCAAGGCCAATTGTTGGGCATTGCATTTCTGCCTCAGGGCACTAGCAAATTCAAAATTTGGGGGAGGAGAGTGACAGGGACCAGCAAGGGGGGAGGCAAGCAAGGCATCGACATCCTTACCACCCACCGGACTGGAAGAAGACTTACAATCAACAAATGAATCATCCATACTAGATAGCGGGGCCGAGGATAGAATCCCATCCGCTAATGAACACCCATAAGGAGTTACCTCCTTCTCCACGAGTGCCTCCAGGATAGAGTCCGACGCTGAAAAAGTTTCCCCATTGCGGCAAGGATTCTCTGCCCAGGTTGACAAGGAGGGAGCAACCACCTGTTGGGAGGCCATCCCCAAGTTGCTAGAATCTGTTTGGACCTCATGCACAGGAGACGAGCTCTAGTTGCCATTAGCAAAATTTTTATGGATTAAGGGACATCTTGAACGAAAATGGCCCTCCTTTCTACACAGGTAGCAGGAATTAAGTCCACCTAACACCTCCAGCAGATAGGAAAACTCACTTTCAACATCAGAGACCACAATTCTATCTAGAAATTCAACTCCGAGCAACAAAGAGACCAAAGCACGAGCGTCAAGGTGTGGGAGGGAGACCTTTGCCTCATCCACCCTAAGAACCTCACTGAAAGGGGAAAGAATCTAAGGCATAAGCTTCCAAAACTTAGGCGGGAGATTCTTAATCACAACCCATCTGGGACAGATTGGGCTAAAACCTCCTCGGAAATGGCTGCATGAGACTATGCAAGAGCCCTAAAACTACAACCTCCAACATTCCAATACAATTTTTCTTGCAGTTTTTCTTGCATTTCACAGTTTTTAAAAAAAATCACAAATAACCCTTTTTGGAGCATTCTGCAGAAATTAACTTGAATGCCAAACTTGTTGGCCCAAACATTTATAAACCAGGAATCAAGAAATTTGCAGGCTAGCAATTTGTTTACATCCAATGCCACAAATAAAATAGCAATATTCTTCAATCTATTTCTTTCAGAGTTAATAACGGATTGTATCTCAGGATTAGGAACAAGTTTAGCAAAGTAAGAGTGCTTAGGGAGAGGCTTACCTTCCACACTCCCACCATTTTTGAGACCGCTTACCTCCAGAGCTTCTTCAACCATGAACTTGACACCATCAGGGATTACAGGGCCATTCTCTGAAACCACATCTTTAAAATATTTTGGGAGAGTGTGCACCAAATCCCCTTTAGAGAGGGGGTCGGGGGGTTCCACGCCCCCTTCCACCAAGGAGGACAATCAGCGCACCAGATATCAACGTGCTCACAGGCGACAGGGAAGAAAGTAAAAGAGCATTGAGAGAAAATAAAAGGAAAACGGAGAAATGCACAACAAATAAAATAACTTCAACACAAGTCCAAACCTTTGTGGAGGAGGGAACGGCCTCCCCCACCCGAAGCCATGTAACAACCTTGAAGCCTGTGCATCAGGGTTTTTCCTTCGATTTTTTTTTTTTTTTGAGTATTATTATTTTATTTCTTGATGAAATAAAATATCGCCCATCACTCATAAGTTTTCATTTCTCACACCAAACGGGTGTGCGATAGTGGTTGTAAAGTAAGAAAATCTTGGTGGGCCCATAGGAAATGTGAAGGTGTAATACCCCTCATACTATTTAGACTTGATACTTATGTGGTTTTGATTTATGCTTTGTGACTGTGATTGTACTCCTTATGGTTTGGTGTGATGGATTGGTTAGTTTAGATTGATTGAGGATTGTGTTACTTCAGTTGATGACATTATGATTACATTGATTCTATGATGTTTGATTTGATTTCAGAAATATATTATGATGCAGTGATTTAGTAAATTATGTTATGATATGATCTATTAGTTTAGAAATGCTATTTCATAATTAATATTATAATTTTTAGAATAGATGTGATGAAAGGATAGTGTAGCATCACTCATTCGCGAGTGCCTTGTTACGTTGTAATTCTTTCTCACAATGTAATGCTTTGATTTTTTATATATATGTACATGTACACGACCTTGTTTGGATGCAGGGATTGCAGGTATAGAGTCTCAATTCTACCTGCTTCGGCAGGACAAGGCGAGCACCAATAACCCAATGGCATAATGTTGAAACAAAGATGACAAGGAAGTCACCACGTCCCATGTTGTCAAACCGTCCTGATTGAATGGTATTGTGCATCGTTGTGTTTGTAATTTCTATAATTCATTATTGTGATTTGTGTGAGTATCTTGTTCGTATGTATTAAATTACATTGGCATTTTGTAAGTTGTGATTTATTTAATTAAATGGTGGTAATAAATGTTTATATTTGTGTTGGATTAATTTGTATTAAAATATTTTAAAATTCATGTGTTTTAGTTAAATGTTAATTAAATATTAAATTGTGTTTTGTTAATTTAATTAAATTATCTTGTTGAAGATAATTATAAAATAAATTAATTAAATAAATCAAATTATGTGCATTGCAAGTAAAGCTTGCAAAAGTAGATTTAAAACAAAAAGTATTGATAAATGGAAAAATAAATAAATAAAAGAATAGAAAAGATAAAAGGATGAATGATAATTTAGTGTTGGCTGAAAAGCTTTAAACTAAAATAAAAAATTTCTTTTAAGTGGATTTTTAGAGCTTTCAAAAAAGAAAAGAGATATCTTTTATTTAATTGAAAATTTGAGAGACTTTTCAGATACAGGAAGATTGGGACAGAAGTTGTAGAAAATAATTGTTCTGTATTGTTGAATCTTCTGAAGTTTTCTAGAAAATTATTTCATTCTTTTGCTTGCATTATTCCGGAGAGAGTTTCAGAATAAAATATTAGATTTGAAATTGAGCACGGTACTCTGGAGAAGTGATTCTAAAGAAGGAATGGGAGCACTTTAAAGAGGCTATCAGGATCAAGTGAAACTTCATTGAAAATTTCAACAGCACAGGACTCCAGGTTCCAATTACTCATTCTTAAACTTTCTGATTCAAATAAAATAAAATAGTAAAATATGATTTGAATAAATCTGTGTTTACAAAAGGAAACATATAGCTAAATATGATATTTTGTGAAAGAGAACGAAAACTCTTGGGATTTAGATTTTAATGAATAGCAAACTTATGGTTCAAGAGGTTAAACTATTTTTCTGAAAATGTTCTATGTTTTACAATTTGATTATATGGAAAAGATTTATTCTTTGAACCCTTGAAATTGTCCAGTGTATTTATAATTTTTATGATTGAAAAATATTTTCCCTTGAGATAAATGAATTTAAATACTTTTCTTTACTTTAAATAAATGTGTTTTGTTTTTCATAAAGTCTTGTTCCTAATTGAATATATATGAAAATAAATATATATATATATATATTAAAACATTAAATTTATTGTTTTGAAACATTTTATCTTTGTGTCGGCCGAGGTTGTGTTTCATCATAAATACATATAAAAAAATAAAAAATTTAAATTAAATTGAATTTTTTTTAAGTATTTTCATTGGGTCAAGGGGAAGGATGGCGGATGTTGTACCTCCCCCTCTCCCCATAGTCACGGATGGCTGTGACAGCAGTCCATAGACTATTGTGCACAGCAATCCATAGATTGCGCACACAGCAGTCCTACAGACTGTTGTGCAATCTGCCGTCGGTAGTGTTTACTGCGTGGGCTTTTCCTTTGTTTAAACTTTGTTTTATATTTTTTTTTTTTATAATTATATATATATATTTAACACATATATATATTGCATGTATATGCTCAACTTGGGTATAATTATATTCAGTTTTGTTTATTTGCATAAGCTTGGGATTTATAAGAAAGGTAAATGTTTGTATATATATATATATATATATATATATATATATATATATATATATATATATATATATATATATATATATATATATATATATATATATATATTATGTTTATATATATATAAATATATATAAGTATATATTTATATAGATAAATTACAAGTGTTAAAATTTATTGATTTGGGCTTTTATTGTGATAGTTATAAAATTGAATTATATTGGTTTACTAAATGAAACAATTAAATATGATGGTAAAATCGTTATCGTATGTTTTATTCCAAATGGTATCGAGGTTAATAGAGAATGTATATGCAATTAAATTAATTGTTTATCTTGGTTGCAAAAGTTGTGTGCATGGTGTCTCTGGTTCTATGGTCACGAGAATCTATTTTTATGATTTTATTATTGTTTTGGTTTTCCTTGGATGTAGGAACTCTGTGGTAATTGTGAGCCCAATTTTAGTTATGGTAAACCTTAGTTCCAGAGGTGTGTTTTAATCTCTGAATGTTATCCTCATTTTTTGTGTACTCTTGGAGTTGAAATTTATTTGTATTATTATTTAGAAGGGTTGTACAAGATTGCTGAGATTTTGGTTGAGTTATTGTGAGATGGGTAATGCCTCGCATGTCTTTTCCTAGATTGATATGCTTTATTCTTTTTGGTACAACCCTAGCCTTGTTTTGGTTTATGTTTTGGGGTCTTAGGGAGAGTGGCTCTTCATGGGGGTTGGCACCTCGAAAGGAGGAAGAGCTCAGGATAACCCACGTAAGAGTAGTATAACAAGTGAAAACCTACTAATAGAACTTAGGGGGTATGGGTAGTAAAACACATAAGATAATAAATATTGGATACCTCGTCTATGCATTAGGGCTATCACAGACTAATGATAGATTGAGAAGGTCGTGGTCAGCAAAGTCATAACCTCATCCTTATGAGAGGTTGACGGTTTCGCATGAGCTACCCTATGGTGTTGGCACCTCAAGTAGGAGGAAGGGCCAGGATATCCATAGATGGGGGCCAGCGCCTCAAGTTGGAGGAAGGGCCAGGATAGCCCATGAGAGCTATGTGATGACACTCTCCACTAGACACATGTTTTCCTTGTTTCCTTATTGCCTCTAGAATTGTATTTTGAATGTTGTATCAGTTCTTTTGAAATTGTGTTCTATTTGTTGTTTCAGTTTCCTTTGGAAATGTCTCATGATTGTTCTTTGGTGACTTAACTAATGGTTATTGCTTTTTTTAATGTGATGAGATTTATGACTTTAAGTTATTATGTCGACTCATGAATGTTGTTGATTATGTCATTGTAAACCTTGATGTTGTATTTGAGTTTTGCACTATGTTGTTTTTTTGGAGTCGGTTTTGGCATTCATGGTCAAGATCTCTTCCTTGTAACCTCTGAGCATGGGGGGTGGGTTATTTATAACCCACATGGTTGGTTGGAACGTGCTTCACACCCATTGGGTTCCCCATCAGCATTCTATCTTCTCAGCATTCTGTAGTTGGAGTTTGTACCAGTGGTTCACTTTGTAATTCAGATATTATTGTACTTTGTATCATCCCACATAAATGGGAGATTTATTGTAATTCATCCATCAAGATCATGTAATGTAATTTTTGAACAATCATGTAATATTTAGGAACCTTTGTAAACATTATTGTTTGAGATTCATTATGATTGTAATATGTGATGTAATGATATTGTACTTATGTTTCATGGATGTACTCTTGTAAATGGATATTGTAATATTATGATGATTTTAATTTTAATAAGTTATTCAGTTTCATATTTTACCTTTTTGTTAATAGTTGTTATGTGATGTGACCTCGTGTGCCCCATAGAACTAGACATGATAATGTTAATGTGCAATGAGAATATATTTTAATGTTTAGTTGAATGTTTACTTTGTGTTGTTTAAAAAAAAAAATTGTTTGCAATGTTGTTCTCTGGGGTTTGCATGATGGGCGTTACAAAAGGGAGATTTCTAAAAAGGTTTTAACTATTATTTTTAATGGTGAGGCATTAAAGTACAGAGTAAATGATTTTATTAAATGTTGGGAATTTTAAAATTTATAAACTCATAAGTATAATAGAATAAAATATGCTCATCATTAATAAGTTTTTTTTTTATTTTTCACATCAAACTGGAGATGTGCGATGTAAATATGGGAGTAAACAATGGTGGGGCCAGCCCATGTGTAATTTTTTTTGGCATCATTGGGTAAAGCTTTGATTGTGGAAAATAATAAAATGGTAAATGTCTATGTTAAATAAAGTTTAATCTTTCTAGATAAATCAAGAGATTTTATTATTGGGTATTTTACATTGTGAACTCACAAGTGAATGGCTTTCTACAGCAATTTTAATTTTTAAAGTTCTGAAAAATTAAAATAAATGTGCCCAGGTGAGTGATTTTTTATTTGCCTAGTAAAATGTGAAGGTTTTTCATGACAAAGATAAGAGGTTTTCTTATGCTAGTAGTAAATGGTAATTGAACAGGTGAAATTGAGTTTTTATAGAAGGGCATTTTTAATGTGGGTAGGGGCATAAAGATGAATGATGGCTTTTCAGATAGGGAATATTTTTCTTTTGTAAGACAGCGGAGTGAGGAGAAAGAAAATAGAGAGCAGATTAAAGATTGTTCTACAAGCAAAGGCAGTTATTGATCTATGGAGTTGAATGTGCCAGGGGTCATTGGAAGATCTCCATTTAGGGTTTTGCACTTTCCTTAAGTGCATATTTTCTATTTTCAAAAAAGTGGTGGCAAATTGTTTATTTTTCATGGGAACATTTTTGTAATAAGGGTTTAATGTATATTGCTATTTTTTCAGGTCTCTGGAGTAGTCTAAGTTTTGGAATGAATAATGTAATTATAGCATAGTCATAGTTTAATGTAAATGACATATTATTCTGGACTAGTTGTCTCAATTGTTCACTTTGCATAAATTCTAAATATGAGAGATCAAATATTGCTATTATTCAGCTTCTTGTCTTTCCTGGTATGTTTATTTGATGTTATTACTCTCATACAAAGCATGAGTTAATTTGTAGTAACACGAATGGAGGTTTATGCAGCAGTGTGTTAGGATTGCTAAGTATAGCTAGTTTAGTTGTTGATATCAATGGTGTAATGCATCATCTAATAGATATGATTATGATAGATTGAATGTTGTGTTAGGTTTTGAATTGCATGGTTTAGATGACTTCACCCTAGGATATAGCATTGGTCTCTTAATGTTGTAGTTTCCTGAAACTAATTATGAGCAACTATAAATTTTAAATAAAATTTACTTCTTAGTTCTAGTTTGTTTGTGTGTACAATTTAATGCTCTACATCTCTCAGTTTTGAATTAAACACTGCTATAAAGTTCATCCAAGCCTTTAGGGTACTGTGTCATTCAAACAATTGAAGGAGAAACATCTTTTTATAGTATATTTGATACTTTAGCACACAAGTATCTATAAATATAATGTTGGGATCACCCTTCCAGGTTTAACAAAGCCTAAAGTGTAGGGGAGAAAGGGGTATTTTATTCACTCTCCTGTTCGGTTTCCATATCAACCCATTGAGTCTAAATATGAGAGAGTTGCTACTCTTTAGGACTCATCGCGTCTGTTGATTTGGGAACCAATAGGCACTACTACTCTACATGGATAGGACTCTTAAGGCCAAGAAAATATAACACCTAAATCCTTCATGATACCTAGAGTCACCCACTCACTTCCATAATGAGGCCTTAGTAATAGAATCCGATCTTGGAAATGTTTTGATGCACACAAATATATGATCTACAGATCTGGGCATGGTGATACCTTAACACTGAGTGACCTTCTAATGCTAACCTGTTCCCCACTCAGACTATTTATGGTGCTTTGACCAATGGTGCATCCTCTTGCTACTAAGGGGACCCTTCCATTTTTTGAAGCACACAATGATGCCACATGGAGGTTAGTTCCCATTCTTTTAAGTCTTCTTTCTTTTAATAAGCTGACAACACCAGAGACACCACATGGCATCTTGATGTTATCTCTAAAAATAGTCGAGCATTACTTGTAGTGGGTGAGCATGAGCGCACCACATGTTGCTAGTGGGGAAATCCCATATATAAACCAAAGTTTACCAAGTTACTAGAGTAAGAGAGAATTTCGGACTTGGATATCCAAATTATACAACCACATCCAATGAGGTGCTAAGGAACATTTATCAAATGCATGGATTTTATCCATAGTTATTAAGAGGAACTAACATAGTCAGAGGTTTCTTTGGCTTACTATGATTATTAGTGTTACTCCTCACATTATAGCTATATAACCTTTTTGGAATGATTGAAAAATCCTAAACTTCATCAACCTTACCTTTACGTGTGTTTTCATCCTGATATGGGAAAACATATGTTTCCAACATCATGGAAGATTCATCCTCTCATGAGTATGTTTACTTTCATATGTCACATCAAATAATTATTTTTGATCTAGACAAACAAAACTCTCTAATACCAGTGCTATAGAATCATATCCTACTTAAACTAGTTCACTTCCTTTTGTTTTGTTCAACTCATGTTGTTCATTGTTAAACATACTAGCTAGGAAGAAGTCTAACATAGTTTTGAACTATGGAAAATATAGTTCTACATGCACACTAGTGTTATGAATCATACACCAATTACTTCGTGCTAATTTAGCCAAATTAACCTTAAATGATTGTCTATTATCTATAGGATTTTTATTATCTAATGGAGAGGTGATTCCTCCATTATTTGGCCTAGTTTTCTAGGGTCTTGGGGGTCTACAAGAATTATATGTCCTATTTTATTGGTTCTTGTTATTACTCCATGTGTATAAATATTTTAATTTTGAGATCAATTGAGTGAATTTTATAGTCAATCTCTTCAACTGAGAGATTATTTCTTTTATATATCCTCCTTATCATATTGAATCTTTATCATTTGGTTACCCTAAGATTGAAATAGGATCTATGGTTTTGGCTAAGGGTGTTCAAGTTGGCACTATGTACAAGTTGGATGCATGCACAATACATTATAATAGATCTTTTGATGTAATGAAGAAGAGACATTTGGATTCTTCATCCTCACCATTAGATTATGTAGTGAAGAAGAGTGTTGTAGCTACATTTGATGGTTGTACATTTTGGGTACCTAAGGGTGCTCATTCCATGGAAATGAAGCTTCCTATAGAGAAGACAATGTTATGGCACCAATGACCTGGTCACATTGGTGAAGGATCTTAGAACCCTAAAAAATAATCTTGATCCTTGTTGAAGGACTTGATGATTGTAATCCTGAGTTTGACTATTGTGAACATTGTGTCTATGGAAATAGTACCATGTTTCTTTTTACTCTAGTTCTCACAAGTCTTTTAGGGTTTCAGACTATGTTCATTTAGATGTGCTTAGTCATGTGAATGATCCTTCATTATCAAAATCTATATATTTTTCTTTGATAGATGATTACAATAGAAGGACATTTATTTATTTTCTCAAAAGAAAAGCTAAAGTCTTTAGTCGGTTTAAGGAGTTTAAGACCTTGGTACAAAATCAAACTAGCAAAAACATGAATTGTTTGAGGACATACAATGGTGGTGAGTTTTGTTATGCAAAGTTTGGAAATTTTTGTAAAGAGCATGAGATTGAAAAGCATAAAAAAACTCCCTACACTCCCCAATAAAATGGAGTTGTAGAGAGGATGATAAAACATTGATGGAGAGGGCTAGGAGTATGTTGAGTGGTGCTATCCCTAAGTAGAATTTTTGGGTAGAAGTGGTAGCTACTATATTTTATTTGATCAAAAAATCTCCTACATTGGTGCTTGTTGGAAAGACACCTATGGAGGCATGGTCTAGTAAAAATCCTTCAATGTGACATTTGAGAGTATTTTTTTGTGAAGGTTATGCTCATGTTTTGATTGAGAAGAGGTCAAAGTTGGAGAACAAGGCAGTTAAGTGAATCTTTATCAACTATGGTGTTGGCATGAAATGGTACAAGCTTTGGTATCTAGAAGCTCAAAAGGTTATTTATAGTAGAAGTGTGATTTTCAGAGAGATGAAACCTTCCACTATTGATTTTTTTCCAAAGAAAGAAGAGAAACAGAATAATGAGGTAGTTAAAATTCCACCCACTGTGAGGAAAGATGAACTATGCACTCCTTTTGGACCTAGTGATAAGGAGAGCTCAAGTAGATCATAAAGTTTTAAAGAAGAAGAACCTCAACCTTAGCCATTAAGTAGGTCTACACAAGTTAGGTGGCAACCAAAAAGGTTTGGTTATTCATTATTGGAAATTCCAATTGAATTTTCACTTTGATTTCTAACACTAATGATCTTAGGACTATTAGAGAGGCTATGGGTATGAGTAATGCAGAATCATGGATGAAAGACATGGATGAGGAGATGGTTGCTTTAAAGAAAAACAAGACTTGGGATCTAGTACCTTTTCATGTTGTACATAAACCTATTAGTTGTATGGGTTTTCAAGAAAAAGTGTGTTCTTGATGGTAGTGTTGAGAAGTATAAGGCACATGTGGTTGGTTGCTAAGGGGTTTTCATAGGTGGAGGCAATTGAATATGGAGAGATGTTCTCTCTTGCTATGAAGCTAACATCTATTTGGTTCCTATTATCACCTGTAGTAGTGTATGACTTAGAAGTTGAATAGATGGATATGAAGATAATGTTCCTTCATGGTGACTTGGAGGAAGAGATGTACATGTCACAACCAAAGCATTTTGTTGAGAAGAGTAAAGAAAATTTGGTTTGCAAATTGAAGAAGTCTCTTTATGGTTTGTAATAGTCTCTTAGAATATGGTACCAAAATTTTGATACCTATGTTTTCTCATTCGGGTTTCAGAGATCTAAATCAAACCATTGTGTTTATTATAAATCTAATAATATGTAGTGTAGAAAAATGTATCCCTTTACATTTTCACACTTGTTTGGGCCCTCCTTGTGGATTTTCACTTAATGTTGCCTTGATTTAGTGTTGTAATGTGGATGACACATTCACATTAGGTCTTGGGTCCTTGTGAACTAATGGATTTTAATGGCACCTTGTTAAAGTGTTGTAACTCACTTTCACACTTTTCTAGGGTTTTATCAAACAACTAAGCATAATAAACCTATTTCTTAATTAAAAACAACATTAATCTAGCCTTGTTTGGAGTTTTGTAAAGTTTTGTAACACACTTTCACACTCCTCTAGGATTTTCATTAATAATTGGGCTTTCTTATGCTTTAATTGGCCCTATTTTGCATCCACAAGCCTCATTTATTGCATCTTTTTGAGGATAATCCTAACACTAATCAATAACCAATCATAATTTAGGTGTTTATGGCTTATGTGGCATATATTTTGTGATCTAGGACTCATTCACCACCTTGGGTGAATGGGTCCCACCTAGATCTTTTGGCCCCAAACCAGTTTTCACACCTTTCTAAGCACTTTTAATTGTTTTGGTCCCATACATTATGCCTAATGGGACTCATTCGCCACCTTGGGTGAATGAGTCTCATGTGGCCCAAAATTAAAATTAATTCAAATTTTTGGTGGGATTTTATTCTCCTAGATCTGATGTTGGCTTATTGTGTTGTACTTTAAAGAATTCTTACATAATTAAGTATAAATACAAGGTTCTTCCACTCATATTCACACCTAGCATTCAAGAGAGCTCACAAGATCACTTGAGCATTCACAAGAACATTCAAGAGCATCCAAGGGAAGATTATCAAGCATTTTAGAGTAGCATTCAAGTTTCAATCATCATGCCAAATACTTTAAATATGTCATGTTTGTTATTATGCTAACAATTATGATGTAGAGTTTATGATTCAATAAATTGTTTCAAGAAAGATCAACATCAATCAAGTAAGAATCAAGAAACACATCCATTGTAGTCATTTCAAGCATATTTGCAGCACCTTATTGCTAGGGTTTGGTGAGTTGTAACATTACCATTTATTCATTCATCATTCTCCATTCACATTTTCTTTCATTTCAAGGTTTAATTACCAACAAGGGGTTTGACCAAGGAAAACCCCTATTCACTAAACCAACAACATTTTTCCCTCTCATTTTCATGTGATTTGTAGGTTTAGGTTACACATTTCATAAGGAGAAAGACTGGAGAAAAGTTGCAAATCATCTAAAGTTTTCAAAGTTGCCATCAAACCTTGGAGAAGACCTACATGTTGTAAATCTGATATTCAGATCCAGAAACCAATCAAGAAGAATAGAGCAAACAAAGAAGAGTACAATTAGCTTTGAAAGTAGTAGAAAAGCCCAATTGGACTAATTCACCACTTTTGGCAAATGAGTCCTAGTTCCAGTATATTTTCAAGATTTTACATATTTGGACACCCTATTGGTAGATTTATGTTCCTACACATTTTCCCAAAAACTGAACTGATTCACCCAGCTTGGTGAATGAGTCCTAATCAGCCTTGATAATAGATTTTTCTGGTGATTTAGACTTCCATTTAGTTTTCTCTAGATTTCTAGGTGCACACTTTCTATTTTATAGTTTTTTGTTACATCTCATTCACTTTTGTAGGTAATTTAGTGTTAGTTTGCATTCAATTAGGGTTTTTCATTACATATTGCATTTCATTATCTTTTCAAATTTTACACTTGGTGTTGAACCCCTCATTAGATCATATTCAACCCCTACGATAGCCCTTTCGCAATATCTCCTTCTCTTTTGCATTAAGGTCTCAAGGGTTTGTTCCTGAGTGAAAGTTAGTGAAAATTTCCCCTTTTAGGTCCTAAAACCCCTAAAGGGAGGGTAGCATCCAATTTTTCAACTTTCATTTTTTTGAGCTTTCATTTAAAACATCATAATTCTAATTTGAAGTACATTTTCATCCTATATTTTTCTTGCATTAACATTGCATTAGGATTTGTATTGATTAATTTACATTCTAGGGTTTCAAATTTTCCATTAGTGAAATATCATTTAGCTTGCATTTTGCATCTAATTTCATTGAAAATCATTCAAATTTTGCATTTGCATCTTAAACATAGATCAGAAAACATAAAAATCATAAAATCTAATTCTAAAATTCTAAAAAAAAATCAAAAACATCATCACTAGGACTCATCGCCACCCTGGGAAAATCAATTCCTCTACACATATTGCAATACATTTTTTGGCATTTGTAGTTCAATTTTTGATTTTATATTTTTTTTATTGTCTTAGTTATGTTTCAAGTTATATATCTTTTGTTTCATCCAATTCATTGCATTATTACATAGTTTATAATCTGAAATTTGTATCATAGATATGTACTTCAGAAAGCTTTGGATGTCATTAAATTCCTTAGTGGATGTGCCAAGCTATGCTTTTGGAAATTACCTTAACAAAATTGAACTCACTCATGCTCACTCAACTCCTAATGCATTTCCTCCTTGTGATGTTGACATCATTGGAGAAGATGATGACAACATGAATAAGTTCCTAAATTATTGTCTTAACAACCTTGAGGCTAACACATCCTTTTATCCATTCATGAAACAACCAAATCACCCTATGATACCACCTCTTGAGATTTTTGATTACTTACATCTTGAAACAAAATTTGAACCTAATTTTCCTACAATAGGTGAACCTAGTTTCTCTACACAAGAAAATACTCAACCATTTTATGATAAAAAAGTAACAAAAACTCCTATCAATCTTGAAGAAACATATGGAAAAGGATTCACAATCTTGAGTAAACTAGGATGTGACACGACAAGTGAACATGAGATCCACCAAATCCTAGAGAAAATACCAATTAACAAAAACACAAAGGGGTTAGGATATAAATATCCCTCTCACAATATATGTGCTCCTAGAGAATATCTAAGGCTTCGTAGTGATGGTTCGATGATCTTAGACTCTCCTAATATGAATGTCCTTCCTACAGAATAACCAATGGATCATAGTAATGAAAAGGATGATAGGACCACCTTAGGTCCTTCTCCTCCATGATCACTTTGAGAAGTTGGTAAATCTAGCAAGTGCAAGAGGCCTTACAAATTACAAAAACTACAACCCCTTCATCTACCATCTAAAAGTGAAAGGAAATTTCAAGTACTTCTCAACAAAGAACTAATAATATTACCACTAGAGAAAACAAATTGTACTATATCCTAAAGATTTCAAAGTTCCACATTATTGATACCACAAAACTCTTGGACATAGCACTAATGACTATCATCTATTCAAGTTAGTATTGAAAAACTTTCACCTCAATGGCAATGATTTCCATTGAGTGATTGCAGAGCATAATACTATTCCACCCCTTGTCATGTAATAGTTGTAGTATATTATATTCTCACTATTGCATGACCCCTTCCATAACCTACCTCAGCTCATTCTTGTCTCGCACTCAATGGGGGTAATAATTAGATAGCATTTTCCTAGTATTGCATTTTTAGTTGTCCCTTAGGCTCATTGTCCATCTTTTGCTTATTCAAATTAAGATTAGGAGGTGGATGACCTACTCATAGGTTGACTCATATGTTCCTTACTACTCTTTGAAATTATTTCTTTCTTTTTAATTTTCTTTTGTGTGATTCCATGTGTGCAATTTGATCCCTTGTGATGTTCTATTTGATGTTCTCTCTCTCTTTGTTGCATTCCTCTATTTTTACCTTTATTCTTCTCTATGTCATAAATCTTTTACGTTTCGCTGTTCATTTTCAATTTTTCATTTGTTTTGTGTTTTTCCTTTTGGGGATGATGTAATGCGTTGAGACATTTGTGTTTCTTCCATGTTGACCCAAAAGGTTTTTCTTTGGTTTCACTCTCTTTGTGTCATTCTTCCAGTTCTATGTGTATTTGGGGAATGATGACAGTTTTGAGCTCTCTCCAAAACATTGGATCAAAGAACATACTGACCCCAAATCCATAGATCCCTTATTTGTTTGTTTTTTTCATTTTTGGGGCAACCCCTCCCTTTTCATTTTCTCTTACATGGCATAGATTTACTTGGAAACATATGACTTGGCATAGGGCTTTCCAAGTTGGCTCTCATGCCTTCTTTGTTTGCATTTTTCATTTGCTACTTTAAAGCAATTTCTCATAGTATGGTGTTTAGCAACTTCTTTAAAGTGGGGGTATACATTGGCATTATTCTTTTGCAATTTTTCTTCTTTTCTTGTATTCATGGTGCAGTTTTCTTACTTCATAGAATGTGTTTTTAGCTTTGTGGATGGAATTGGGTGTAATGTCCCTCAAAATCATGATTTCTCTTAGCATATTACATTCCTCTTAGTGGCTTGATGTGACACACTACATCCCTTGAGTTTTGAATTTTCTATTCTTTGATTGGTCCTCTCTTGGAGACATTAGGCACAATGTTCCCTAAGTTAAAGACCTCACATGAACTAAGCAAGACTCCTTTGAACATTTCTTATTTTTATATTTTCCATTTGTCATTATATGGCCACCTTGCATAACACAGCTTGAATTCCTATGGAGACATCCTATTTGTTCATAAGCCCCAAACATATTAAGTTTTTCTTGCCTCATGAAGCTTGAAAATCATTTTTTTGGGGTACCTTATTAAAGTTATTAGGGGGTATAACTTTGGTATGGTTTGAGTGGGAAGCCCAACCAAGGAATGAATTTCCCCATAGCCACTTGTGTGTGTGTGAGTGCATACTATCCATGAGTGTATGTGTCTCACCTTTTAGGAATTCTCACCCAGTGGAAAGCTAGGAGTTCTATTGCCTCAGAGTGAGTATACATTTTTTTTGGGCAAACAGCCTAGATCTGATCCACATCAAGATGGAAAAATAGTCAAAGCTTGATCTGATTCTCTTTTATCTTTTTCCTTTTCTCTCTTTCATCTTTGGTTGTGTATGCTTGAGCTTTGTTGTTGTTCTTTACATCATTCTCATGTGTGTTCTTTTGTGCCTATGTTGGTTTGTCATGGGATCTTAATCTTGGGGTCTTGATCACCCTTCTTGATCATTGGTGTCTCATCTTATTGGAATTGGTACATTTGAACCCATATTGATGCGTGATAGTCTACTTTAGTGAGAGTTTAAAGCAAGTTCATCCTCTCACTAAAGTGGGGGCTAAATGTAGTATAGAAAATTATATCCATTTACATTTTCCCACTTGTTTGGGCCATCCTTGTGGATTTTGGCTTAATGTTTCCTTGATTTAGTGTTGTAATGTGGACACATTCGCATTAGGTCTTGGGTCCTTGTGAACTAATGGATTTTAATGATACCTTGCTAAAGTGTTCTAAAGTGTTGTAACTCACTTTCACACATTTCTAGGGTTTTATCAAACAACTAAGCATAATAAACTTACTTTTAATTAAAATAAACATTAATCTTGCCTTATTTGGAGTGTTGTAAAGTGTTGTAACATACTTTCACACTCCTCTAGGATTGTAATTAATAATTGGGCTTTATTATGCTTTAATTGGCCCTATTTTGCATCCAAAATCCTCATTTATTGCATCTTTTGGAGGATAATCCTAACACCAATCAGTAACCAATCATAATTCAGGATTTTCTAGCTTGTGTGGCATATATTTCTTGATCTAGGACTCATTTACCACCTTGGGCGAATGGTCCCCACTGGATCTTTTGGCCTCAAACTAGTTTTCACACCTTTCTAAGAATTTTTATTTTTGGTCCCATACATTATGCCTGATGGGACTCATTTGCCACCTTGGGCGAATGAGTCCTAAGTGGCCCAAAATTAAAATTAATTCAAATTTTTGGTGGGATTTCATTCTCCTATATCTAATGTCAGCTTGTAGTGTTGTAATTTTGGGAATTCTTGCATAATTAATTATAATTACAAGGTTCTTTCTCTCATATTCACCTAGCATTCAAGAGAGTTCACAAGAGAATTTGAGCATTTACCAGAACATTCAAGAGAATCCAAGGGCATGTTATCAATCATTTTAGAGTAGCATTCAAGTTTCAATCATCATGCCAAAGACTTCATATGTCATGTTTGTTATTGTGCTAGCAATTGTGATGTAAAGTTTATGATTCAAGCAAGATCAATATCAATCAAGCAAGAGTCAAGAACCACATCCATTTTAGCCATTTCAAGCATATTTGTAGCACCTTATTGCTATGGTTTGGTGAGTTGCAACAATGCCATTTGTTCATTCATCATTCTCCATTCACATTTTCTTTCATTTCAAGGTTTAATTACCAACAAGGGTTTTGACCGAGGAAAACCCCTATTCATCAACCCAACAACATTTTCCCCTTTCCTTTGAATGTGATTTTTAGATTTAGGTTGCACGTTTCATAAGGATTAAGATTTGAGAAAAGTTACAAATCATCTAAATTTTTCAAAGTTGTCATCAAGCCTTGGGGAAGACCTACAAGTTGCAAATCTGAGATTCGGATCCAAAAACCAATTAGGAAGAATAGAAAAAAACATAAAAGAGTAGAATTAGCTTTGAAAGTAGAAGAAAAGACCAATTGGATAGATTCACCACCTCTAGAAAATGAGTCCCAATTTTAGTAATTTTTTAGGATTTTGTAGATTTGGATACCCTTTTGGCAAATTTTTATTCTTGCACATTTTCCCAAAAATTGGACTGATTCATTGAGCTTGATGAATGAGTCCTAGTCAGCCTTGATAGTAGATTTTCCAATGATTTATACCTCCATTCAACCTTCTCTATATTTCTAGGTGAACACTTTCTATTTTAGAGTTTTTTGTTGCATCTCAAATTCACTTTTCTAGATCATTCAATGTTAGTTTGCATTTAATTAAGGTTTTTCATTATGTCTTGCATTTCATTATCTTTTCCAAGTTTACACTTGGTGGTGAACCCATCATCAAATCATATTCAGCCCCTAGGATACCCCTTTTCGATATCTCCTCTTTTGCATTGAGGTCTCAAGGGTTTGTTCTTGAGTGAAAGTGAAAATTATCCATTTTGTCCTAAAACTCCTAAAGGGAGGATGGACCACAATTTTCCACCTTCCATAATGTTCTCATTCTCATTATTTTTTTATGTGTAGATTCAATATTTTATTTATTGGGAATGGTAAAAGTATGATTTTAGATATGAAGTTTCAATTGTTAGCATTGTTTGAGATGAAATACCTAGGTGTAGCTAGGTACATTGTGGGAATGGAGATCACAAGATATAGAGCTAACAAAAATATCTTCTTACGCTAGACAAAGTATGTGAACTCAATGTTGGAGAGATTCAACATCACAAATTGTAGATAGTTAGTTATTCTTGTGATGCAGGGGATGAATTTTTTCAGCAAATGATTGTCCAAAATCTCCTATTGAGACAAAGGACATGATTAGAGTACCATATGTGAGTGCAGTTGGTAATATGATGTATGTTATGTTGTGTATGATACCATATATTTCTCAAGTAGTGGGATTCCTTAGCTGCTTTATGACTAATCCTGGATGAGTGCACTAGGATGTAGTTAAGAGGGTATTTAGATATTTATGAGGTGCTTCTAAGTATTCCTTGTGTTTTCATGGTTATCCTACCACACCTCAGCATTTTGTGAGTATTCATGGGTATGTGGATTTAGATTGGGTAGGTGACATTAACAATAGAAGATCCACTAGCGGTTATCTATTTATGATATTTAGTGGTGCTATCAGTTGGATGAGTAAGCAGCACTTGCTATAGTTGCTTTGTCCATGATAGAAGAAAAGTACATGGAAGCCACTTATGCTTGTAAGGAATCTATTTGGCTTAAGATGTTGTGTTTTTATATTAGTTTAGATGCAAGATAGATTACAATTTGTTTCTATAGTCAAAGTGTTATTTTCTTAGCAAAGGATCCTACCTTCCATGCCAAAATAAAGCACATCAATGTTCAGTATCATTTTTTTCATGATATAGTAGAATATGGCTAGGTGAATTTAGAAAAGGTTGACACTTTAATGAGTGTTGTAGATGAAAAAATGAAACTAGTAAGTGCAGAGAAGTTCAGATGGTGTTCTGATTCCATGGGCCTTGGGGCCTTGAGCAAACAATTCTATATGACTCTCAGCAAGTCTTTGACAAGTGGGAGAATGTTGGGATTAAGGTTTCTGAACCTTAGAGTCTTAATATTCATTAGTTCAATGTATTATTGTATTTATTTATATTATTTAATTTCCTATGGTGTCATGTCATAAATTGGGACCCATCGGCTGGGTGGCATTCCCATTGGAAGTGATTAGATGACACATCATCCTTCCAAGTGGACATAGGCATCCTACTTTGGAATATATTAATTATGATAGATTCTATTATGTGTCATAAGGCATATTTATGTGTGGAGAAAGTTGGCACCCATGTTGGGTTATGACAAGTTGTAAGAGAATCAGATATTTTGGTCAGTTATGACAGATTCTATGACAAATCTTGTGACAGATTTTATGGTAGATTTAGTACATATTTTATGATAGTTGTAAGACATCTATCATAAGATATTATGAGCATATTTAGGGAACCCAACCTTGGAGATAGAATATTACATGTTACGATGATTGTAAGGGGTGTAAGGGAATACTGTACAAGTGTCCAAATACATTTCTATAGCATGAGATGTTGTGCAATATGTATTTGGACACCCATCCTCTTCTAGATGCTTCTCTTGGCTTGTATTATCTATATATTGTATTCCTTGTATTGTAGAATGCATATTTTTCTTGCATGTAGTGAAGTGTTGGATTCACTCCATAACAAGTGTTTGTTTTGAAGCACTTGTTGAAGAAGCTTTGTACTTGGAATTTCATTGAAACCTCTATTTGATTTAATACAATAGTATTATGCTTTTTTAGGGTGGTTTTTTTACCTGAAAGGGTTTTCCCCATGTATATCTATTGTTTGTTGTTATGTGTTCTTATTATTTTATCTCATTTTTTCTATGTGTTTCTCCTTACTATAACTATATAAGGTGTTTAAAAGGAAAAAAAAATTAACTCTCCCCTACTTAGATTAGTGTAGGAAGTTGTTTCCACTCACCTAACTTCCTTTCAGCATGAAAGGTACACTAAAATTATGTATCACAATGTAGTGCATGAATGAGAAGAAACGACATCTGAATGTGCACAAGAGTGTATCTAGAATTGAAAAGGGTGTGTAATCCAATACACACAAGAATACTTGTGTTGATTTCATGATTCAAAATTCAACATGGATGTCATGACTCAAAAATTGAAAAAGGGTGTGTAAACCAAGAAATGCATGCATACACCTATGGGTGTATCCAAGCCAATGTGTCAACATTCAACCAATGATGCAACAAAAATTAAATGTTAGATTTACAAACTTCTTCCTATTATATTGATTGTTGATCTATGAAGAAATCAATGATGCATACTTGTTCTTGTCACATGATTAAAAAATGAGCTTGTACATTTGCTAAATATTTGTACTTGTTCAAATAGATTGTGAAGGACTTATATTATATGTGCATTGGTGAATTTGTAAACTGAAAGGGATCAAAATATCAAAATAGAAAGAAGAAAAGAATCATCTATCAATATTATCCTAAAAGGGAAACTGAGAGAAAATCTCTAAAATAAGGATTTGCAGTTCCCAAACACATGTAAAGATTTTTTATTCTATTATTTGCTTTCTCATGTCCATTATTTCAATACTTCAACTATATTTGATAATTTAGAGATATTTATTTACTTTCATATATTTCTAGTATACTCAGAGATCTATCATTGTTTTCCTTACTATTTTGTGTGTAGATCCATACAAATTCTAGAGATTATTTAGTCTTGCATTTATGATAGAAATGAATTAGACATGAGCATGTAAATTGGATGATATTGCATGATGTGAAAATATCCTACCTATTAAGCTTCCTAGATCACCTTCTAGGTTCCTTTATTTCTCTTATTTCTATTTCTAGTATCTATTTTTAACATTTACACTTCTATACTCTTCTCTTTATGCTTTTTGTTTCCAAACTCACTTAATCTAATATAAAATTTAACAAAGCTTAAATTATCATTTACACCTTAATAAAAAGAGCTTTTTTCTAGGGATTTATCTTGTGTAGTGTTGAAAAATCGGTCCCTTGACATTTTCACACTTGTTTGGGTCCTCCTTGTCGATATTGGCTTAATGATTCATTGATTTAGTGTTGTAATGTGGATAACACATTCAAATTAGGTATTGGGCCCTTGTGAACTAATGGAATTTAATGGTGCCTTGAAAAAGTGTTGTGAAGTGTTGTAACACACTTTCACACTTTTCTAGGGTTTTACCAATTAACTAAGCATAATAAATATAACATTAATCATAATCAACATTAATCTTTCCTTATTTGAAGTGTTGTAAAGTGTTGTAACATATTTTCACATTCCTCTACACTTGTCATTAATAATTGGGATTTCTTTTGCTTTAATTAGCCCTATTTTACATCCACAAGCCTCATTTATTCCATATCTTCAAGGATAATCCTGACACCAATCAATAACCATTCATAATTTAGGCGTTCCTAGCTTGTGTGGCCTAGATTCAGTGTCTGGGACTCATTCGCCACCTTAGGTGAATGAGTCCCACCTAGGTATTTTTGGCCTTGTTGTAGGTTTCACACATTTCTAAGCACTTTTCTTTACTTGGTCCCATACATTTTGTATGATGGGACTCATTCGCCACCTTGGGCGAATTAATCCCATGTGACCAAAATTCAAATTTAATTCAAATTTCCAAAGATATTTTATTCTCCTAGATCTGATGTCAGCTTGTAGTGTTGTAATATCAGGAATTCTTACATAATTAAGTATAAATAAAAGGTTCTTTCACTCATTTTCATCCTAAGCATTCAAGTATTCAACACTTAGCATTCAAGAGTTCACAAGTGTATTTGGGCATTCACAAGAGCATTCAAGGAATTTAAAGGGTAGATTATCAATCATTCAAGAGCATTCTTTAAGTGACAATAATCATGTCAAAGATTGTATTCTTCATTTTTTTTATTGTGCTAACAATTGTGATTCAGAGTTCATTATCCAAGCAAGCATTAAACATTCAAGATTTGTCTCCTTCAAGCTAGAGTCAAGAACCACATCCATTGCAGCGATTTCAAGCATTATTGTAGTACCTTATTGCAAGGGTTTATTGAATTGCAACATAGTTATTTCTTCATTCATCATTCTCCATTCATATTTTCTTTCATTTCAAGGTTTAATTACCAACAAGGGGTTTGACCAATGAAAACCCCTATTCACTAACCCCATGACAACATTTTTCCCCTCATCTTGTGTGTAATTTGTAGGGCTAGGTTGCAAATTTTCCAAGAAACAAAGTTGGAGAAAATTTTCACATCCTTCAAAGTTGTCAAAGTTGAAATCAAGCTTTGGAGAAGCTTGGAGAAGTTCTACAAGTGGAAATTTGCAGTTTTGGATCTAGAAACCAATCAAAAAGAGTAGAGAAAACTGAGAGGCATAGAATCCAGTTCAAAAAAATTAGAAAAGAATAAGTGGACTGATTCACCACTATTGGCGAATGAGTCCCACTATATAGGCCTGGTAGAGATTTTTATAGATTTGGATACCCTTTTGGCTAAAACTTTCTGCAATGCATTTTCCCATAAACTAGACTGATTCGCCTAGATTGGTGAATGTGTCCCAATCAACATCAACAACATATTTTTCAGTGATCTAGACCTCCATTTAGCCTTCTTTATTCTCCCAAGTGCACACCTATTTCATAGCTTTTTATTGCATTTTTTTCATCTTTCTAGGTCATTTAGTGTTTTCATTCATTCAATTAGGGTTTTACAATGTGTTTTACAATTCATTGTCTTTTCCAAGTTTACACTTTTAGATTTCATTCAACCCCTAGGATAGCCCCTTTGCAAGATTTCAATATTCTTTGCATTGAAATCTTAAGGGTTTGTTCTTGAGTGAAGAGTAAGAAAGTTTCCTCTCTCCTTTTATGTCCAAAACCCTAGAAGTGAAAGAGAGATACACCAATTTTCATCTTTTCATTTTGGTGAACTTGCATATCTAGACTGTCATAATTTTGATTTGGAGTCCATTTACATCCTATATTTACCTTTCATTAACATTTCATTAGGGTTTTCAATGGTTAATTTGCATTCTAGGGTTTCAATTCTTGCATTAGTGAAAAGCTCATTTAGCTTGCATTTTCATTGAAAATTAGTAAAATTCTACATTTGCATCTTAGATTTGTATTAGAAAACATAAAAATCCTAAAATTTAATTTAAAAATTATGAGTATTTTCTAAAAAATCAGTACTTGGACTCATTCACCACCTTGAGTGAATCAATCCCTTGTATATTTTTCACTGCATTTTTTGGCATTTATAGTTCAATTTCTAAGTTTCTATTTGTTATTTTTGCATTTCTGTTTCACTTTCCATAATTTTAGTTATAATCATTTCATTATTATTAGCTTACATTGCATTTGAATTCACCCCACATTTAGTAGCCTTTGTATGAGTGTTTGGTGTCCTATTGCTAACACCATAGTGAGAAGAATTTTGAGACTCATGCCACCCCATGATAAAACAATCATCATGGATCTTGGGTTATCTAGAGCTTCCACTCCTAGTATGGACACTAGTACACTAGGCATATACAACACCCTTAGCAACTCCTTGCCTTCAAGTAGCATGAAAGTTGAACCAAGCAATGATATCATCCTACAAGAAAACATAATTCAAATTCATGAGGACCTAGTAAACTTACAACATCAAATAAGCCTTGAAAATATTTCAACCACTACAATTCCTACCATAGAAAACATTCATTGCATGCTTGAAATTGAAGATGGCCTTGACCTTGTGAAAAACATAGTTCAAATGTGTGGAAAACACATTCCCTCAACCATTAGTTGTTCTTTTCCAACAAGCAATGTTACAAGTCAAGGAGGAACTCAAATTCCTCCTCCCACAACAATAGCCTCAATACCTACCTATACCACTCCTCAAGTAACAAAAACAATGCAACAAGTTAGTAATTTTATTCCTTCCCTGGGCATTCCTACTAGCATCCCTAGTTCCTATGAGGAATTGAACATTATATCTCCTACCTTACCACCTATAAGTATTCCATTCACTTGTCCTACAAACACATATACTCTATCACCACTTTCACTTCCATCTCATAACACAACCAATGACCCTCTCATAATGAAAATTTCCCAAACCATGCCATCCCTTCAAAAGAAAGTTTCCACCATAAACCAAAATCAAAATGGCCCACCTACATATTATATCAAGAGCATTCCATTGTCCTTGGAGATACTGTGAACACCGATGCCACAAGGTGTAGAGGTGCCTATATTTGAGAAATATGGAGGGAAGTGAGATCCTTCTAACCATGTTAATTCCTATACTTCCTTATGTAGTGACTTTTTCCTTGATGATAAACTATTGGAAAAACTTTTTCCTAGGTCCTTGAAAGATACTACCTTGGAATGGTTCTCTTCTTTACCAAACAACTCAATTCATTCATTCAATGAACTTGTTGAGGAATTTTTAAACCATTTCCAAGTGCATATGACTCCCAAGATGAACTTGGCTAATTTGATGAGATGCAAGCAAAAAGAGGAAGAAAAGATAACTGAATTTATCTCACGCTATCAATCGCTTTATTCCCAAATCAATGTCAAGGTCCCTAACCCACACCTTCAAAAGATGTTCATAGAAAATTTGCAAACTAAGATTCAAGACAAACTTACCATGATGAAATTCCCATCCTTCATGCAATTTTTCCCTGCCCTCCATGATTATAAAAATTCAGTTAGTAGTCAAGATACAAAGTCCACTTTTATCTAAATTGAGAGATTTGAACCCACAAACTAGAACAATGCCCAGCCTTTTAGAAAACAAAATAAAGGGTTCCTTCAATTTAACCCCCCTCATCAAAAAACTCAAAATTTCAACAACCAAGTAGTTGTTGTTAAGGCCACTATACCCTTTAATTATGGGGACCCCAAAATACAATTCACTTCCTTACTCGATACCCTTCATAACACTATGTCCCAAATTTTAGAACAACAAATGATTACCTTTCCTCCTGTCAAAACATCTAACCCTAATAATCCTTTACCTCCAAGCTTTAAATCAAATTCTTATTGCCACTATCATCAAAAAAATGGACATGAAATGGAACATTTCAGGCATCTTAAACATCTTGTACAATACCTCATTGATTCTTATCACTTATCCATTAGAGGTGTTAGTGATCGAGGAAATAAGTTTGTTTCACCTTCTAACCAAAATTTTCCAATTTTCACCAATCCCATGCCAAAACATGATATTTCATTTGTAAAATCCAATGAAACTACAAAGAATAATGTGATGAATGTTGATACAAATGATGAAAAAAATTATCATGTTCTAAATAATGCTATCAATGTCAGTCCTATAGATGAAATGATAGGGTTGACAAATGTCATCCCTCAAAAGGGCTGACCTAAGAATTCTCTTGACATTTCTTTCTCATCTAAGAATACACTTAAACATTTTTCTGATGGTCTTCTCTACATAGCCGGCCATATCTATGACAAGCCCACTAATGGGATACTAATAGATCCCACCTGTGGAGAGAATGTGATCACCGAGGAATTTTCACTCATGCATGAACTTTATCAAGATGAATATGATAAACTGAAAACATGGATCAAGACACACAATGGTTTTTCTTGCCGTACGATAGGATCGATCGCCTTACCATTGAAATAGTACCAAAAACATTAGATGTCACATTCTCCATCATCTCCTAGTTGGACCAATTTCATGTGAAGCTAGGCCACTCATGGATTCACTCCATGAAATTTGTCCCCTTAACTTTGTGCATAAATGTTTAAATTTTCTCTTTGACAATGAAGTATTCATTGTTCACCATAGTGGCTTTAACCCCTTGTCTTCCAAAGGAAACTTTTCTTTAGATTCCTTTTAGCCTAAACCCATGCAACCTATAAAACCTTGAGAAGACTTATTTTATTGTTGTATCAAAATTTCAAGGTAAAGAAGATAATAGAAGTATCTCTCAGAAACATGTCCTCATCCACCTCTGAAACTCCTATCCTTGACACAACCATGCTTGAACATAAATAAAAAAGACCAACTGAAAATAGAAACTTCACATGCATCCTACAAATTACCAAGAGACAATGAGCACAACCTCGTCACACCTCCTAGAATAAAACAAGTTTACAAAGAGAAAGAGAAAGTGGTCAAACAATCTCACAAGGTTCCTTCCATTCCTCCCCTTAGGAAAGAAAAGAAACCTATGATTGATCAAACCGCTCCTACACAAATACAACTTGAAAACAAAACCAAAAGAAATAGAGGTGCTAAAGAGCATAGGCATAGATGTCGTGCCCTTGCTCGTAGGTTACATGAAGAATTAAACAAAAAAAATAAAGATCCAAACTTTCCTAAAGCAATGCATGGTGATCATACCCATACTCTAGAACAAAACAATCTAATGTAGCTATCACAACAAGAGTTGAGCTCTTCAATGGATATTATCATTCAACCTCCTATTGAGGTTAACTTGGATGATGATGATGAGATCATTAAAATTGACGAAGAGGTGCATAATAAATTGAATACATTGTTTTCCTCTTCCATGAGCTTAAACGAAAAATCTCCTATAAAGAGTGTTGAACCTAACACTTGTACTAGTTTGGCACTTGCCCTTGTCCATTTGGCTAGTTTCCCACCTTCAGTATACATAGAACATGATTGTGAGACAAATGACCTACTCATAGGTTGACTCACATTTTCCAAGTACTAGTATTTTGCATTATTTCTTTTTCATTTTCTTTTGTGTGCACGATTGCATGTGTATAATGTGATCCTCTATGAAAATTTATTTGATGTTCTCTCTCTCTTTGTGACATTCCTCTAATTTTACCTTCATTCTTCTCTATCTCATTCATCTCTTTCACTTTTTATCTTGTGTTTTCCTTTTGGGAATGACACAAGGCATCGAGACACCCTATGTCTCTTCCATGTTGACCCAAAATGATTTTTCTTTTCTTTTTCCTTTTCTTTATATCTTTTCATTTGTCTTGTGTTTTATTTTTGGGGATGACACAAGGCATTGAGACACCCTATGTCTCTTCCATGTTGACCCAAAAGGATTTTTCTTTGCTTTTTCCTTTTTGTTTTTCTTTTCATTTGTCATGTGCTTTCCTTTTGGGGATGATGCAAGGCATTAAGACACCCTATGTCTCCTCCATGTTAACCCAAAATTATTTTTCTTTTCTTTTTCCTTTCTTTATATCTTTTCATTTGTTTTGTGTTTTCCTTTTTGGTATGATGTGAGGCGTCGAGACACCCTATGTCTCTTCCATGTTGACCCAAAAGGATTTTTCTTTTCTTTTTCCTTTTCATTTATCTTTTCATTTGTCTTGTTTTTCATTTTGGGGATGATGCAAGGCATCAAGACATTCATGTCTCTTCCATGTTGACCCAAAAGGTTTTTCTTTGTTTTCTCTCTCTTTGTGTCATTCTTCAAGTTCTATGTGTATTTGGGGGATGATGACAATTCCAAGCTCTTTAAAAAAATTGTAACAAATAACATACTGACCCCAAATCCATAGATCCCTTATGTGTTTGGTGTTTCAATTTTTGGGACAACCCCTCTCTTTTCTTTTTCTCTTGCATGATGAAACTTTACTTGAAAAAATATGACTTGGCATAGGGATTTCCAAGTTGGGTCTCATGTCTCCTTCTTGTTAGCATATTTCATTTTCTACTTTAAATTATTTGCTCATAGCATGGTGTTTAGCAATTTCTTTAAAGTGGGGCCATACATTGGCATTATTATTTTGCATTTTCCTTTTTCTTGGTTTTTGGTACAGTTTTCTTACTTCATACGATGCATTTGTCACTTTGTGGATGATATTGGGTGCAATGTCCTTCAGGAGCATGATCTCTCTTAGTGGCTTGATTCGACACACTGCATCCCCTAAGTTGTGAATCTTCTATTCTTTAACTTTTCCTCTCTTAAAGACATTAGGCACAATATTCCCTAAGTTAAAAACCTTGCATGAACTAAGCAAGAATCCTTTGAAAATTTCCTATTTTTACATTTTTTAGTTTTTGTTATATGGCCACCTTGCATAACATAGCTTGCATGCTTTTAGAGCCATCATGTTTGTTCATGAGCTCCAAGCATGTGTAGTTTTTCTTGCCTCGTGAAGCTCAAAAATCATTTTTGTGTGGTGCCTTATTAAGGTTATTAGGAGTTATAAATTTGGTATGGTTTGAGCAAGAAGCCCAATCCAAGGCATAACTTTCCTCATATCCACATGTGTGTGTGCAATTTCATACCAACCATACATGTATGTTTCTCACCTTTTAGGACTTCTCACTCGGTGAATAGCCAAAATTTTCATCACCTCAAAGTGAGTATGCATTTTCTGGACAAATAGCCTAGATCTGATCCACATCATGATGGATAAAAGGTCGAAACTTGATCCAATTATTTTATTTCTTTTCTCTTTTTCATCTTTGGTACTGTATGCTTATCCTTTTTTTTGTTCTTTATATCACTCTAATGTGTGTTCCTTTGTGCTTATGTTGGTTTTCCATGGGATCTTGATCTTGGTGGCTTGATCACCCCTCTTGATAGTTGTTGTCTCATCTTCCTAGCATTAGTTCATTGGAACCCCTCTTGATACATTTTTTTCTACTTCAATGTGTGTTTGAAGTAGGTTCATCCTCTCACTAAAGTGGGGGCTAAATGTAGTGTCAAAAAATGGGTCCCTTGACATTTTCACACTTATTTGGGTCCTCCTTGTGGATTTTGGCTTAATGTTGCCTTAATTTAGTGTTGTAATGTGGATAACACATTCACATTTGGTCTTGGTCCATTGTGAACTAATGGAATTTAATGGTGCCTTTCAAAAGTGTTGTGAAGTGTTGTAACACACTTTCACACTTTTCCAGGGCTTTATCAATTAACTAAGCATAATTTAAATATAATTTTAATCATAATCAACATTAATCTTGTCTTATTTGAAGTGTTGTAAATTGTTGTAACACACTTTCACATTCCTCTAGGCTTAAGGGCTTTCTTATGCTTTAATTGGCCTTATTTTACATCCACAAGCCTCAGTTATTGCATCTATTCAAGGATAATCTTGACACCAATCATAATTCAGGTGTTCCTGGCTTGTGTGGTCCATATTTAGTGTCTGGGAATCATTCACCACATTGGGTGAATGAGTCCCACCTAGTTATTTTTAGCTCTGATGCATGTTTCACACATTTCTAAGCACTTTTCATTTTTTAGTCCCGTACATTATTTATGATGGGACTCATTCACCACCTTGGGTGAATGATTCCTGTGTGACCAAAATTCAAATTTAATTCAAATTTCTGTTGGGATTTTATTCTCCTAGATCTGATGTTGGCTTGAAGTGTTGTAATTTTGGGGATTCTTACATAATTAAGTATAAATACAAGGCTCTTTCACTCATTTTCATCCTAATCATTCAAGTATTCAACACCTAGCATTCAAGAGTTCACAAGAGCATTTGAGCATTCACAAGAGCATTCAAGGCATTTCAAGGGAAGATTATCAAGCATTCAAGAGCATTCTTCAAGTGCTAATCATCATGTCAAAGATTGAATTCTTCATGTTTTTTATTGTGATGGTTTATTGCCCCCATGTATCTGTAACAGTAACAATGGTATTGAAAAAACTTGCTCGAACATAAATAACTCCTTTTAGAATTCATTGTTTAGTTTTACATGGCAAAAATCTTCTTGTAGCTCTATGTGGCACATATTTTCTTCTAGTTTTTGACACAATTTTTTTTGTATTTTTTGACACAACACAAATCTTCTTATAATTTTTGATAAATTTTTATATTTAAATTAGTAAAAAAAAATAGAATATATATATAATGATTATAATATAATATATATAGAATAGATATATATATATAAAATATGAATATATAATGATTACAATATAATATATAGAATATATATATCTTATATTATAATCATTATAAATTCGCTGCCAAAATTTCTTTTAGAATTCATATCTTGATATAGAATAGTAATAGAAATTATCCTTGTTTTTGTTTATGCCTTAGATTGTAACAAATTACAAGAAGGAATTTCTGTCTACAAATTAGGTGGCACTTTTCACAAATTTTGTGAACAAAAGCACGGATTTTCATATTTGTGGTCCTTTATTTAATGCTAAAATATTGTTCTTTTTTATAGATTTGATGGGCCTTAGTTGATGAGCTACTCTGCGTGCTTTATTAGAAGACATACGTACATGTTTAGCTACAACTCGTATTTTTCTAGCTGAAGCCCTATTTATAAAAATAATCATCCTCCATAATGAATTAATGTATACTATTTATATACAATGATACTTTTTTATTGTTTCTCTCTTTTTTTCTTTTGTTGCTTTTTTTTGTTTTTATTTTTTTTATCATTTTTCGATTTCTTTTTCTTTTTCGCATGTTCCTCAAAAATGGAAGTAGGTGAAAACTCTCCTAATTTGTGGTTTATCATACCATTTGCTATAAAAATAGGCAAATGTAGCTTTCCATTATGAACAGTTATGGTATGACCAATCATTGTGGGTACAATGGTAGATCTTCAGGACCAGGTGAGTATTATCCTCTTCTCTTTATTGATGTTTAGATCATCTATTTTACTCAACAAATCATCAGATACAAAAGTATTTTTTCTTAATGAATGTGCCATGGTTAATTACCTTTATTTTTATTGATAGAAAATAAAAAATGGATTTACAATGATGTTTATTCCTACTTACGTCAACGAAGGATTGAAACATCACTATATTTATTTATTTTTCGACTTTTTCTTCCAAGTGCGCTATAGCCCCAAGGGGTCAGGGATTTTTTCTGCCAATTGGAGCTCTTCCTTCATCACCCCCATGAGGATGATCCATGGCATTCATAACTACTCCTCTTACTTCAGGATGTTTACCTAGCCAACATTACATTCAAGATCACAACTAAAGCAAGCATTACATTCAAGATCTATCTCCTTCAAGCTAGATTCAAGAACCACATCCATTACAGCCATTTGAAGCATTATTACAACACCTTAATTCTAGGGTTTGGTGACTTGCAACATACTTATTTTTTCATTCATAATTCTCCATTCATATTTTCTTTCATTTCAAGGTTTAATTACCAACAAGGGGTTTTACCAATGAAAACCCCTATTCACTAACCCCACAACATTTTTTCCCTCTTCTTGTATGTGATTTGTAGGGCTAGGTTGTAGATTTTCCAAGAATCAAAGTTGGAGAAAATTTTCACATCCTTCTAAGTTGTCATCAAGCCTTGGAGAAGCTTGGAGAATGTATACAAGTGGTGATTTGTAGTTTTGGACCTAGAAACTAGTCAAAAAGAGTAGAGCTAACTAAGAGGTGTAGAATCCAGTTCAGAATTTACAGTAAAGAAAAAGTGGACTGATTCACCACTATTGGTGAATGAGTCCCACTGTACAAGTCTAATAGAGATTTTTACACATCTGGATATCATTTTGGCTAAAACTTGCTCTAGTGCATTTTTCTAAAAACTAGATTGATTTTCCCAGATTAGCGAATGAGTCCTAGTCAACATCAATAGTAGATTTTTTAGTGATCTAGACCTCCATTCTACCTTCTTCAGTCTCCCAATTTCACACCTTCTATTTCATAACTTTCTACTATATTTTTTTCATCTTTCTAGGTCATTTAGTGTTGTATTACATTCAATTAGGGTTTTACATTGTATTTTGCATTTCATTGTCTTTTCCAAGTTTACACTTGATGGTGAACCCTTCATTAGATTTGATTCAGCTCTTAGGATAGCCCCTTTGCAATATTTCAATATTCTTTGCAATGAAATCTCAAGGGTTTGTTCTTGAGTGAAGAGTAAGAAAATTGCCTCTCTCGTTTTAGGTCCAAAACCCTAGAAGCGAAAGATAAAACACACAATTTTCATCCTTTCATCTTGGTACAACTTTCTTAACTTTTCTAAAATATTTTTTATAATTTTTTCTCTCACAATTTTAGGACCACTAAATATATCAAACATAGCCAAATGACGCTTCAAGATTTTCAATCAAACACATCCCAATCTTCATCCTTAATTATCATAGGTTTAATTCTATATATTTCTAACCATAGATCTTTTCCTATCAACAAATCATCTATCTTGAGCTCCCATAGCTTAAATTTTATGTCACTAAACCATTCCATCTCTAATAATTATGTACTTTCCATTTTCCCTTAAATAAAAGACCCTATGTGCATAGCTCCCACTCAAACCAAGATCATTCCAAAAAAGTTCCTACAACCTAAGAAACATAGTTGATCATTTTCTAATACCAAATGAAAGAAAGCTAACAATGAAAATATTTCCCACACTAACTAAGTAGTAGATAAATGTATGCAAAATATTATCTATAAATTTTAAAAGAAAATACACACACATAAGCAATATCATAATGATATAATGTTTATATTGGTAAAACCCTTTTGGGAAAAACCTAGCATCTAAATCTTGAACTAATGTATTAATAGTACTTAATATATTTACAATACATCAACATGTTCAAGCCTTCACAGGAGAACAACCAACTCAAATTTGGAGAAATTTTATCAACATAAGTGCTTACAAAATTACATCATATTGCATCTCCATCCTAGGAACCAATATATGGAAGATACAAATTAGGAAACCACAAACCATGGTAAAATAGTACACCCAAAAATGACACACAAATCTCCATGAGGAATCCTTACACCCATGGCCTATAATAATTCAACATGCTAATATTATAAGATCCTATTATATTTCCTTAATCCATCATAATTCCATAGTACCCTCACATTCATCTAGATTAGCATCATTTTTCTCTATCCAGAACATTTTCATTTCTTTTACTTTCTTATGTGTATGCTTGTTGAGATTTTCACTCTATAAAACACTCACATTCATGAAAAGGATGATCAATTTTTCGTAATGGTTGTCTAAGTTACCAAATATTTATATAGATACCCTCATTAAATCCTTTAGATCTCACCCTAGTGTTGTCTTCATTGTAGGAATGTCATGCTGATTGAAAACTATGCACAAAGATATTATTTGGTATAATGTCTAGAAAAACTTCTAGAGGCCTTTCGTAACAACAAATAATAAATAATTCCAAAGTTTGAAAGGTTAAGAGAAGGACATGGCAATGATTTTATGAGAGAAAAGTGACAGAGGAAATATTGTTAAAGTAATACCTTTTCTAGAAGATATTAGTTCTATGAGTGATGGTAGAGTTAAATGGGAGCCAAATCAGGTGACAAACCTAACTTCCATAAGTAAGGGTTAGTAATTTTTTTCAATAACCATTAAAGGGACAACATTCCTAATGTTTGGAAAATGTGCCTCAACCTTGTAATTACATAATGTATGATTGATAGGTAAGCGCAGGGGGCACATGGGGGTACCTCCCATAAGGGGTCTCGGGGGATCATCACCCTGACAAGGGGTTCGAGGGTTACACACCTTGATGAGGGCTTGGGGGAAGTGCCCTTGAGAGCCAAATTTAATGTATACTTTATTATTGTAAATCTAGACCATTCATCATTAGGTCTCATATTTGACAGCTGATTTTTTTTGGCTTGACTTATGGGTATGTGCAGGATCATGATGGAAAAATAGGCCCTTAAGTGGCGAAAAATTCAAAAAAATTAGAGTTAGGCAACTTGACTTAAAAATTTGAATAAGTTATCTATATTATTTCAAAAATATGTAAGAATAGAATCTATAAGAAATTGAATGTAGTTTCTAAACTACTAGGTTTATTTTAAAAAATATATATTTGGTGAAAATTTGAATTCTCAATGCAATAGTACTTAAATTTCAAGGAAAAATAAGAAGTAGGTGTCTGCCTGACCACCTAACCACAATAAAATAATAATATTTTTTTATAATATTTTAGATATAAGTAAAGGACTCATGTCAGAATGTGATGCATATTTTTTATCATTTTTCCAAGTAAATAATTAATTATGAATTTTTTATTACAACTTTTAAAAAATATAAAACTTGTATTTCTGACCACCTTAACTTGGTCAAAACTTCATAAAATTCATTTTTTTTAATTTTTGATCATATAGTATGTGAAGCAAAGAATGTGACACATGTTTCAGATTCAAAAAATGTGATACCATTTGAAAACTATAGATTTTTTTCAATCAACCTATCAATTAGGACTTTAATCATAATTCAAATAGAATAGCCTACAAATAACCATAATATCACCACTTTTTGTCCCATCATGATCCTACACATACCCTTACCCTAGAAGGAAACCCTATTTTATGAGGATTTTGTATTATGGTTGTGTATTATGATGTATTTTGAGAGTATAATAGTAGTCATGTTGCCTCTGGATCTTTGGTTTGTGATACTCCTGTGAGAATTTTACTCTACAAGTATATTGTCATCTTTGTGACTTTTGAATAATATATTGGGCAACTTTTGGATTGTGGGGTTTTTCTCTCAAAAGGGTTTTCCCCATGTCAATCATTATGTTGTGGTACGCATGATATTGCAAACCTATGTGAATTTTTACATTATCTTCCTCTCAAGAATAGTGTAGGAAGTTGTTTCACTACCTTAGCTTCCTTACAAGTGGTATCAGAGCTTGATCAACTTTGGTTTCAATTGTGGGTTGTTGGGTTTTTTGAACTAATCTAGATTTGAGTGGGAGATTATGTAGAAGATACTTTGTGATCTTGTTGCGATAATTTTTAGATGGCAAGTTCATTAAGGAGAATAGAGATAGATAAGTTTTCTAGAAATAATTTCAAAATGTGGAAGTTGAAGATGAAGGATCTGTTGATAGATCAAGATCTATGGGATATTGTTGATAAGAATGTTTCAAGGTTTTTAGATCCTATTGTGGCTACAAAATATAATGTTATGGACTATAAATCCAAAGGTCTAATCAGATTGTGCTTGAAAGACTCTGTTTTAATCAATGACCATGAAGAGAGAGCTCTGCATAGAAATTATAGAAGAAACTTTGTGAAATGTATAAAGAAAAAATTTTAGCGAACAAGATTTTCTTGAGGAAGAAATTGTGTTCCCTAAGAATGGAAGAGGGTGGACAAATTAAAAACCACCTAGAAGCATTAAATATATTGGTGGCCCAATTTGCATCATTTGGTGTCAAAATGTATGAGGAGAAATAACATATTTTTCTTTGTTATTTCCCTAATTCATGGGATTCTCTTGTCATGCCTATTGAGAGTACTTTTGTTATATTGAAGAATGAAGATGTGGTGGGTTCTTTTCTTTCTGAAGAGATGAGGAGGAAGGTATTCATCAGTGCTAAATAGGCCCTAAATTTTCATTGAAGAACTAAGGAAAAAGGAAAGATGAATGACAAGCATGATAAATCCAAGTCCAAGGGGAGATCCAAATCTCTTAGAGAGTTCAAAGTTAATTTTTGGACCTATAGTAAACCTAGATATGTTCATAAGGACTACAAAAAAGAAAAGAAAAAAAGAAGAGATTTGATTCAAATTCTAAGTCTAAGAAGGAAGATGGTGATGCATTCATTATAGCTTTGGAAATTCATGCAGGCAATTATGCATGGTTAATTGACTTATCTACATCTTTCCATATGACCTTTGATTAATTTTTGGAATATGAAGAATTTGATGGATGTAAGGTATACTTGGGTGATGATTCTTATTTAAATATTGTTGTTCATGGTAAAGTTAGAATCAGGTTTCTTGATGGTAGAATAAAAAGGACTAATGAAGTTTTGCATATCCTTAGATCAGCACAAAATTTTTTATCTATGATAAAATCATAGATACAGGTGTGTAGGTAGTATTTTTTTATGCAAGATGAAATATATTTAGAGATGATATGGTTATTGCTAGAGGTTTTAGATATGGCATATTGTATAAGCTTGATCCATGCACTATTGAGTGTAATAGTACTATGAAAAACAAGTTTGCAGAAGAGGTGAGGTTTTCATCTTCAATAGATGGTCATGGCTTATGGGTACCCAAGGGTACTCTTTCTTTTGATTCAAAGTTACCTGTAGAGAAAACTATGTTATGGCACTAGAGAGTTGGCCACATTGGAGAAAAGGGTCTAAAGGCCTTAAAAAATAAAAACCTTGTTAAAGGGTTGTCTAATTGCAATCTTGAATATGATATTTTTGAGCATTGCATTTACGGAAAATAAATCCATGTTCAGTTTTACTCAAGTTCTCATAAATATTGTGGTCTATTAGATCTTACTCATTCTGATGTGTTTGGTCCTATAGATGTTCCTTTAATTGGAAAATCCACTTATTATGTTTCATTTATTGATGATTATAGTAAAAGGACATCGTTATATTTTCTAAAGAGTAAATCTCAAGTTTTTAGTTGATTTAAAGAATTTAAGACAATAGTTGAGTTGCAGATTAGAAATAAAATAAAATGTTTGAGGATTGATAATGGTAGTGAATTTTTTCTCCAATGATTTTGATAGATTTTGTAAAGATTGTGGCATGCATAGACAAAGACAACTCTATATTCTGCACAATAGAATGGAGTTATAGAAAGAATGAACATGACACTGATGGAGAAGGCTAGAAGTATGTTGAGTGGTGTTGGTCTAGAACAATTTTTTTAGGCTTAAGTTGTTGCCACTACCTGTTACTTGATTAACAAGTCTCCTACATAAACTCATGTTGATAAGATGCCTATAGAGGCATGGTCAAGTCACAAGCCTTCATTAAGACATAGTATATTTTTAGCTTGCAAGACATATGCACATGTGCCAAAGGAGAAGCGGAAAAGGTTGGAGAACAAGGCTATGAAATTTATCTTCATCGGATATAGTTATGATGTGAGAAGATACAAGCTTTGGGATCTTGTTTTTAGATAAACAACGAATTATTTTGTTACATTGTAGTTAGAACAAATTAAATAGGAAGATGTGGTTCAATTTTCTTCTACACCTAAGAAATTTGAATTAAGGCCTATGGAAAAATAAGAAGTTGAGGAGAGCTCATCTAGCTCTGAATCTTTAGAAGAGGGGGAAGAATCTCCAACTTAGCTTGTTTGAAGGTCTACAAGGCATAGACAACCACCTGAAAGGTATCCACCTGATGATTGGAGATATGTTTTTTCTTTGAATACTAACATGGATGAACCTAGATTGGTAGAAGAGGCATTAGGAATGAATGATGTAGATTCTTGGAAGATTTCTATGGATAAAAAATTGACAGCTTTGAAAAATAATGATACATGGGATCTTATACCATTGCCTAAAGGAAGAAAATGTGTTGGTATCAAAGGGGTTTTCAATAAAAATATTGGTTCAAATGGAGATATAGAGAAGTACACAGAAATTTTGGTTGCAAAAGGTTACTCTCAACTTAAGGGTGTTGATTATGGTGAGAAATTTCTCCTATTGCAAAAATGACATCCATTAGATTTTTGCTTTCTATTGTTGTTGCTTATGATTTAGAGGTTGAGCAAATGGATGTGAAAATTGCTTTCATTCATGGTAACTTGGAGGAGGATATTTATATGACATGGCCAAAGCACTAAATGGTGAAAGGTGTTGTGCCCTTAGCACACACGTCCCGTTCAGAATGGGGACCCTCTTTTCTTTCGCCTTGTCGGGTCGTTTTGTCGCCACCTCATTTTGCATGCCTCCCTTTTTGGTGTCTCGGATGGTCAATATTGCTTTAAAGTCCCACCATAAATTGACCATGCCCTCCCCTTTTAATTTTGTTGTGTTCTGGCACCTCACGGAGTCCCTCTGGCAGTTTGACCCCGCCAACGGCCCCAACGCCTGCGGGCCCGACCGTTTAGGATTTCCTCGCCGAGTTTCCCCGCTGAACTTGCCATTCCCAGCGGTGTCTGCTCTGCGTCCTCCCAGACCTCAAGGTCTGAACCACCGTTCTTCATTTGCTAGGAACTTGTGGAAATATTCAAAACGGTGTCTCGCCCTTCGGACCCTGAACCTCGGAGTTCCGCTTCCGACGTTCAGATTATGCTTCACCGTCACTTGACGGTGAACCTTTAGCAACGTCCCACCTCTCGGGTCCTGCCACAGTATTTTCTAGCTAAAGTCTGTCGGAACCCTGACTGCCGTCGAGTGCTCCGGGCCCAAACATTCAAAATTTTGTGATGTTTTCCCCATCCGTGATGATGGATCTTTAGCGGAGCTCCGCTATCCGGGCCCTGGTTCTCTCTCTGCCGCCACCGTTCCAACTAAGTCAAAATAAAATAGCAGCCGCCGTCTTGCGCCTCCCCGACCGTCGAGCCCCGGGTCTCCCGCCGCTATTGCCAATTTTTAAATTCACCAACTTTTCTCTCATCGTACCTGCATTCAATAGGGTCATTAATGGTGATTAGGGGTATAAAATGCCCACTCTGACCCATCTTTATCATTTTACAGAGTTGTAGAGAAATTAGGGAACTTCATTGAGGAGCCCACCATCTTCGACACCATCACGTTCGTTGCCCTCAGCATCATTGCATCAATCGTAGGTGGATCCCACATCTCCCCACATCATGTGTTTGAGGTAGGTCCTATGTTTGCCCTCCCGAGCATTATTTTGGTGATTTCTAAGGATTTAAATGAATAACAAACAATGAGGCAAGAAAATAATAAAACAGGGCATCGCGCACAAAACCCATGTGTTGAAAACTTGAGAAGCCTTCATGGGTGCCCTCGTCACTGATCCGGAACCTTACCCCACCGCGATCGTTCTTCGCTAAGGGAGATCATCCCCTTCGGCCCCGGGACCTGCCTTGGCCGTCCGTAATAAAATGATGAACCTTGCCGCCGAAGGCAATTTCCTCCCTCGGGCCCGGGCTGTTGGACTTCCTTGATCAGAAGTCACCCTCGATGCCATCGTATAAAACAGTGAATTCTTACCGCCCCTTTGTGCTTCGGGCTCCACCCTTCTCTTCTCCTAAAACATTTCAAATTTGATTGGGCACCCTTCAAGTTTGCGAACCCCGCCCCCCGGGGTTCCTCTCGGTTTCTGCAATGTTTTCCTCTGAGTTTCTGGCGGAGCCCCGCCATACGAGCCCCGAGCCTTCATTCTCTGATTGGAGTCCACGCTAAACTCAGAACATCTTTATCTGCTCTGGGCTCTAGATGCTGGGTGTCCGTGCTTCCTTATCTGTCGTCCTGATGGCAAACTCTTTCGGCCCCTCTGTGCTCCAGGCTCCGCCCTTCTCCCCGCTATGGGAATTTCTATTTGGACCGAGGGTCCGTACATCCGTTCTCAGGATTCCACCTTTCTTTCACCGTCGGGAAGATATTCGTCCACCTCCAGAACCTCACAATGACACCCATTTTTCCTAGAAATTTCATCTGTCCTTCTAATTGCCAGGCTCCAAACTGCCGTTCGCCGCTGGAATGCCACATTAACAACTAACGCCCTCCTCCTCGCCTGGCTCCAGCAATCGGGACTCCTTCCCTCACCTGCCATTCCAAATGGAATTCTCGCCCTGCCCCTCTAAGCTCCAGGCTCCGCCCTCCCGATCACCGCCAAACTTGAAGCGAAATCACATAACAACGAACCCTTACTGTCGGGCTTCCCCTTTCGGACTTCCATCCAATGTTTGCCGTCCCAAATGGCAAAGAGCAATGCCTTCCCAGTGTCGCTGACCTGAATGCTCAGAAATAAAATAACTAAACTATTGGCCGCCCTTTGACCTACCGGACCCCGAACCCTGGGGTTCCATCTCTGGATTTCTGTTTGTTGTCTGTCGTTCCAAACTGCTATCTCCTAATGGCTCTCTAGCCTGAGACTTCTGAATTCTCCTAAACCAACCCAAATGAGCCCAAATCTGGAATCTAACTTTGACCCACATTCTTAATTTCAGTCCTCTTCATTGCAAACCCCTTGAAACACTAAAATTTGACTAAAGAAAGTCTCCGGGAGCCTTCTGCCGTGTTTTCCCTTCCAAACAGCATTCCTACTAGGGATGTCCAGCCCTCTGGGCCCGAACTGTCTAAATGCCCTTAATCAAAAGATCACTAACATCTGACGATAAAAGGTCATGTTATGCTTAATTGACTATTTGAAATAAATATTGTTTTTAGGGTATTGGCTAACATGAATGCTTTTGTGATCCATTTTACTGACTATGCCCTTGCTTGCAGAATATATGGAATCGAGTGTAGGACCTTCAGGGGCATCTGCCGAAAAGGACAAGGAGAAGAAGTCAGGAAGGACCCCTCGAGGGAAAGAAGACAAGGACCAGCTGAAATACCAATTCTAGGGTGAGCCTCTCCACTCAAAGGTCACCACAGATTGGAAGGAGATCACTGACACCAACATAGGCCAGGTGGATATTGATGAATTCACGCAGAGGGTAAGGGTCAATCCAACAACAAAGAATTTAAGATTGATAAGACAGAGTGGAATAGCTAAGGCTGTTGGATTCCCTCAATCCCTCGTGGCCCTTGAGTTGGTCATGGCTTGTTAGGAAGCATATCAAATCGACATAAGGACAATCGTTGATAAAGAGGGAAATATTCTCGCAAACATGTCACCTGAAGGGATCACAGAGACCTTCCATATTCCTACATTTGAAGAGATGGAAGTCCCCACCATAGAAGAATGTCAGGCGGCGTGGGATGATAATCCGATAGGTTGTAATAAATCAATAAATTTGCATTGGCTCAAGGAAAGGCGGGGCAACGCTACAAAGGTTCCTCAGGAACTCTTCCGCAGCGATTTCTATGAAGATTACCACGATTTGGTGACTATGTTGAGTCGAGTTATGGGTCTTCCTACCACGGCCTTCTTCCAAGAATGGATGGTGTACTTCATTCAGTAGATTCTGTGCGAAAACGAGGATGTGACCACAAAGGCTTTGTTTTACTGGGGAGGAATCATAAGCAACTACTTCCACGAGCAGTTTGTCAACGTAAAGAAGAGCTCCAAATTCTATATGACTTCTTATCTCATATATTCTTTGGCGGATCGAAGACAGTACCGTGGGTTATTTGTGGCACCCAATCAAGAGCAGGGGCGAAGAATTAAGGCATATGATAAGTACTCGCAGCTCCAATACTAGAACTTCAAAAGGGATTACTACAGAGTAAACGATGCTTTCATTGGTCATATTATTAGAATGATTGTCAGAGACTTCGAGAGGAGGGTCTCCCACAGTGCCAAGGCACTTTTGAAATAATATACCTTTCTCTACATCCAATATCTGAAGTTCATTTATATCCGTGCACAGGGCTTCACTGAAAGGTTAAACAAGTTGCCTCGATACCCCAATGACCGAATCATCCTCTTGGAGCTTTCTTGGCAACTCCAACACCTGCAGGCAATCTTTAGTAGCAAACATATAGCGGGGATATCCTATCCTATGACCCTTGGCCAGGGCATGTACCGACTGCAAACTTCCCAGTGTGTTGGTAACTCCGAGAAAGCACTAAAGGATTACCACTTCTACCTACACACTGCTCGCCTGTGGATGGACCTGCATGGCCATGCCAGAAAAGCGCTAGGGCCAGCATATGCCCATCTTCACCACATTGAGGATTTTTGGGCCGACTGCCAGGATGATAAGGAAGTGCGCACAAGGAACTACATGCGAATGACTATACAGTTCGTAAGGAGGGTGCAGCCATTCCCCGTACCGGACCAAGTCGAGGAGGACGAGGTGACCATAATGCATCACAGGTACCCTGCAGTCGCTAATCTGCCAATACCATCAATAGACTGGGACGAACAGGAGGTTGATGACCTTGATACCATAACCCAGCCAATCTTGGTCTATACTAAGGAGTGGATTGATGGGCAGGTGGCTCAATTAAAGCGACAAGGAGTATTCTTGACTTATGAAGGGCTCAAAAGTGAGCCAAGTGCCATAGAGAATGTTGCTGCCACTACTTAAACTGGCGGGACCTCCAAGTCTCCTTCGATCACTAGGTCCAAGAAAACAAAAGGAACAGAAACCGAGCAGTCTCCAGACCCCAAGGTCTATGCAAGGAAAGAAACGAGAGGCTCACCTCCCAAAAGGCTCAAACAAGTAGGGGGCACCCCAGAAAAACCTTCAACCCAAGAGAGGGAAGCAGAGGGTATAGATCAATTGGAGCCTCTCTTCGCTCTCCTTGCCCCTCCTGTTGCACCACCCACCTCCCTGGCTATGGTCGCTGCATCTCTACCGGTAGTGGACATTTATGTCCATCTTTCCCCTTCACCTCCGGTCGAGTCTGTAATAATCATTGACTCCTCTTTCACCATGACTACTCCCCCTTCCTCTACTGCCATGTCACCAATCAGATCACTCCCTCTGGCAATAATAACAGCACCTATTCCCACTGCCACTATGTCTCAGGCTCTTTCAAGGCACATGTAGAACCTTCCCCCTAAGCTCTCCTAGATCTTAATGGATCCAACTCTCCAAGCAGCCCTTGCACAAGTCCTTGCTACTGCTCAACCTTCACAACCACCGACAGGGCCACCGACTATGGAGGCCACCATGCTAATCTCAAAGGAGTGGGAGGAACGAGAGCGGGAAGCCTCAAAGCCTGTTGAGGAGGAGGCTGATGAATACCATGAGCAACCAAAGTGTGAACATCGAACCATCGACAGGGTGGCTTATGAGGAGGAGGAAACAGGCTCTTCCGAGAGTGGGGTCAAGGTAGATAGCTCTGGTGCTAAGGATATTATACAAACCTTTGACGATGACCTTGAGGAGGAGATGGCACAACAGCTGAAAGAAACTGAGGCAGAAACAGAAAGGTCACCTCATGACGAAGAAGGGCAGCCACCAGAAAAGTAGCAGCAAGAGGATTTACCTGAGGCTGGAACCCATGTTGTCAGAAGCCCCGAGGCTGAGTGTACTGAGGAAAGGAAGGAAAAAGAAACAGCAAGAAAAGAGAGTCCCCTGCAACAACTATCCATTGGGTTTCCTATCAAACGCCTCGTGTTCGTCCATGACTCTAATGAAGAGGAGGAAGATGCTGCTAGGGAGAAAGGAAAATCCCCAAAAGAAAAAGGAGCGGAGATCTTAGCCTTGATCAAGAAAGGTGAAGGTGACCATGATTCACCCAAGGGAAAATCTGTTGTGCCTGAGTGGTTAGAGAGGCAGCTTGAAAGAAAAAACCCTATGCTGAAGGAGCTAAGGGCAAGGTTAGAGGCCATCTTGGCTTGAGCCCAAACCACGACAAAGAAGGAGAAGAAGCCCAAAGTCCAATCCAAGGTAACGATGGATCCTTCTGGGTCTCGATTAGCACAAATAGCAACACCTACAATTGGCCAAACATGGGTAAGTTACGACATCTCCACCATCGACTTGGGAACTACCACTATAGAGCAGAAAGTCAGGCACCTTGAAAAGTCAGTGGCTATGGTGGTGCATCTGATAAAATAGGATAAGATCTCGACGGATGAGCTCAAGGCACAGGTCGCGGCCTTAATAGATTACATACAGCAATGGTCTTCAGTAGACAACCTACCTACCACATCCATGGCCGCACCTCAGCTGCTTTCCAAAGAGCAGATCAATAAGATGGAAAGAAGAAAGAATTTGGAGAAGACCACAGAGGACTGGTTCTAACGATTCTTATACGTCAGAAACATGGGAATTAGCTGGGCTGTGTGAACAACCAACAAGTTCTTGGACCTGATGCAGTCTCTCGAGAGCACAAGGAAGCTCTGCGTCGATTTCCCCGTGACCTATGACTCCACCTTTCTGAGGATCGAGGCTATACTTCAGTTGCCAGAAGCCACGTGGGAGAAGAAGCTTGCATTTAAGAAAGACGATCACTGGCTGACGGATGTGTGGAGACGGGACTTCGACAAACGGAAAGAGAGGTTGGAACAAATCATGAGCAAGGTGGATCCTGACATTGAATGGATCAAAGAAATCAGGGTAGAATGAGCTCGATACCTTAAGCTGATGACAAACTACGACATGCCCACTGTACAAATGGATCCAGAAAAGATAAAACCCTACTTCCAAGAGAAAATGAAGGACGGGATGGCTGGTGAAATCACAGTGGAATTCCTAAGTTTTGCTGCCCGTGCCTTCGATCAATCAGAGCTACTCAGAGACCAAGGCTCAAAGTATGATGAGGATTGGAAAAGGTTGGAGGATAATGCAAAGGAATGGAGATACTAGGCGTTACAATATGAAATCATCGAAATAGACAAGCTTCAGGCAGTCATCCTCAAGTTCATAGAATACACAGCTTCCAAGGGGCAGGAGGATAGCCCTATCAAGGATGAAGAACTTCCTGAAGAGTAGCTACAGTGAAAACAATAATTGGCTAAAAGACAAAAGAGCTACAGTGCTATCAACAAGAGGACAAAATAGGGAAAAGACAAAATGTAATTTTAAATTGTGATATATTGGAGGGTAGGTGAAACCCTATTTTGTAATGAATCTTGGCCACATAATAAGAATTGATCTTGGCCATTCATTAGACTTTTGGAACACTATAAATAGGGATTTCCTCTCATTTGCAAAGGGAGTTGAGTTGTTGTAAAGACATGCTGCAGAAATTTATAAAGAAAAGATATTGACTTGGTGCATTTTCTGAGTTTCTCACATGTTGCTTGGTTCAATCTCCATTGTTAGATATTTGACTTAGACTTTATTGTTGTTCTAGTTAACTATTTCTTGCTTTAGAAGATTTTAGGAATGTTGTTATGTGATTATGAAAATTCCTGCCATGTTGATGACTTCTTTGTCCATAATTTTTTTTGTTTGCTGATGGTAGATAGCTATGCAAAGTTAGCCTAGACTTGAATTCAAAGCTGCTCCAAAATGTTTATCTTTGATTCATGCATGTACATGGTGAATGAAGGACAAAGTATCTGCAGACCTTAGAAGATAGCACAATTTTCATGATACTGTAAAATCTCTGGTTAAGTGGGATATTGTTTTGAGAAGTTGTCTATTGCAGGAACTCCATTGTCACCATTCACAGTTAGTTGTAGACTTAGGAACTTTCCCTCTTCCTTGCCTTCTTTTCTTTTCTTTTAATAACTGACCTATGCTAAGGTTCATTGCACATTGTAAAGCCAAATTTAATGACAAAATGAAGTTCAAGACTGCTATTTGAACCTACAGCCCATGCATGATGACTCTCCCATCCTAAGAACTCCATTTCAAGATCCAACTTCCATGATTTGTAACCCATCCGTAAGACCGCCTTGTGATTCCAGCAAATCACATCAAACAATTGAAATATTCCAAGCACTGTCAAGACCTAACATTAGAGACCTTGGGATAGTGTTCTGCAATCTGATTGTGGAAGATTGTCTTTCAAGAGAGGTAGTGCACCTACATATTGTCTGTGTTGAGAAGTGCATAAAAACACCATCAACAGAACTGGGGCTAGAAGGAGGGTCTGATGTTGGAAATACCAAGTTAAGGGTTAAAAGTGAAGCTGGATCGAATTGGATCTTTCTCCCCAGAAAGATTTCAAAGAGTTCTACAGTCAACACCAAACAAGCGAGAATTTGAAAAATTGTAGTCTCCTACGAGGGAAAAGCGAGGTAAAGGAAGTAGCCTTGCCTCTTCCTCCTCCATTCCATCCACCTCCATTCCACCCTCACCTTCATTTGGTTAGCCTTTGTCTTCCACCTAGCCATCTCAAACTACCTTTACACCTCCTGTCTCCGGCAGCTAGGGGATTGCTCCTCTCCCGGCCCTTCTAGCCCAGGGCATAGTCTAGTCAGCCACAGCTCAAGTGCAGTCTCAGATTGTTGTTGTATTGCAGATATAGCCCCAAATTGTCATTTTCCAACAGCAGGTACCACCTCCGCCACCCTCCATGGCTTGGTTAGCACATAACCCTTCACCGATACATTTCGCTGCCTACAATGATATGCCCAAGAATCCATAGGGATTTTGTTTGAAGTTCCATCCGCGTGACCTACAAAGGATAGCTAAGGAGCATATCAAAATATTTGAGACAACAATTACCGAAATGCAAGTTGACCACGAGGACATTGCATGCCGCCTTTTTTCACATTCGTTGGGGGAAAAGGCCTTCTATTAGTACATCAATCTACCGAGGGGATCCATTACCTCATGGACTCTAATGAAGAATGGCTTCCTACAGAAATACAAGATTCTCATCAGCCTTTCGTAGCTTTACCAGCAGTTCATGTCTATCAGAAGGGAAGTCAATGAACCTATTAGCTCCTTCAACGACCGCTTTCATCAGGCCTACACAAGGCTTCAAGACCCGTACCTTCATAATGATGTCGCGGCTCTCCCAGTCTACTATGCAGCATTGGACAACCTCACCTTGGCTTTGGTGAAAAGGATGCAACTACCACCTGCCTCATTGGTGGTAGCCTATAAAGAGGCTGTTGTCGCCAGTGCAGACTTGGGGTAGAATATCTCTGGCCTGCTACCTTCTTTGGGGCCAGTAGCTCACCCGATGCAGATTCAAAGGCTTAATCAGGCGTTTTCTCATCAAACCCCTCTTATGAACCAAGTACCTCAATTGCCTATGGTACCACATCTAGGACAGCCATTGAATTATGTGCCTCCCGCACCTTCCTATTTGCAACCCTAGCAACAGTATAACTATTCTCAGGCCGCTCCACAATAGTAGGTGTATTCCAAGCAGCCCAAGGCGCCATTGTACCTATCAGGACCAGAATTTCCTCCAACTTATCAGAATCAGCCAGCAGCCCCGCCCGCTTTTCTCCAAAATCTGGCGTCATCGCCTGGGAACGAGACAGAGAAAGACAAGTTAGAGGAACTAACAGAAATGATAAAGAAAATGTCCATGGAAATGATGCACCTAAAAAATTAGAATAACTAGTTACAGGCCTCCTAGCATAATTTTCAGGCCAATCTTAACCGGGACAACTGAGACAATAGGGACAATAGGGATAATCAAGAAGCAAGCACTTCCTCTGGGCAGAACTATGATACGGGGAAAAATTCCAATCAAAATACAAAAAGGAGACCTTCTCAGAGGCAGAATCGCACATGGAACACTAGGCTCAATAATGGAGGAGTCCCTACACCTTTTGATCAACTAGCAATCAATGAAAAAATGACTAGTGGAGTATACCTTGTCGAGGCAGCCTTGTCCGGATAGTGTCGAATTCACAAAACCAGTAGACATTCTGAGTTGGATTGTCCCGAGTTCCAGACAGCTGCTGAAAAATTCCAAGTGGAGGTACAAAATGCAGTCGATAATGCCGACTATAGGGACATCATCCCATCCGATCCATATGATTCCTCATGTCTCATGGTTAATCAAGCACCATTTTCGCGAGGTAACCGCAATGAGCATGAATTCGAGCCTGTTTCTGTTGAGGGTGAAGAAGCACAAGAGGTAAGTAATGAACAAACTTTGGCTCAGCTCTTTGATTCAGTAGATAATGGTCTAATAGATGAAGAAGAGCCATTTGTAGATGAGGTCCACATGTTCCATCAAAGGTCGACTCCCTACTTCCTTAGGAATAGACAGGCAGGTGGACCCTTTACAACTTCTACGCCACCAAACAATTTCACCACCCCGCTTGATCCTAATGCCAGCAATAACCCTGGACTTCCTCATATACCCACCCAATACCTCAACAAGAACGGATCTCAAAACTAGTCACAAAATCAGCCTCAAAGCCAATCCCAAAATTTGTCTAGTCAAACGAAGGCCCAACCTCCTATTTTTGCCATAGGCTAGGCTTTTAGTTTGGAGATTGAGCAAATGGGTGAATATGTAGCAGAAGAGTTTAGGATGGTAAAAATCAGTTTATCAGCCTTTGAATTACTCAAAGTTCCTACTGTGAGGCATGCCTTCTTTAGGGTTCTTAATGGGACTCCATCTTCTAGTATAACTCTAGAAACGTCAGCCAAAAGAGTTACATTTGAAGAGCCTAGGAAGGAATCATAGATATAGGATAATACCAGGAAAATGAAGGATGTTCCCATGAATCAGTCTGCAAGTAAACAAATTGAAAAGGAACCAGAGCAGACTAATAGGCAGCTTTCCAAGGACCAGCTATTTAGGTAGACCAAGGATACGGGCAGTGATAAGAACAAAGGTCAGATAGCTCACATGGACATGCCTATGGGCATCTTCCAAGGGAGACTAGAAACTCCCCCTTTCCTAACCACCATTAGGATCTTTGGGAAGAACCTGCATAACTGCCTGCTCGATTCAGGAGCGTCTGCCAATGTCATACCCTTGGCAGTATGCAAGGCTCTTGGCATCACTCCCATGCCTTCAAGAAGGAAGGTGACCCAGTTGGACAAAATGGAGATCAACATTGTGGGAGAAATAAATTGTATCCCGATGTAGATTGCTATAGACCCGCGGATACAACAAGTCATTGATATTCAAGTGGCTGACATTTCTGATGCATATGGAATCATCTTGGGAAGGGAATTCACCAAGGCACTGAATGGATACACCACCATAGACCTTTCTCACATGTGGCTACCATAGAAGGGGTTGCCAAATCAAATCTATATCAACCATGAACCCCATATGAAATACATGATCACAGAGTACAATAATATTAACGAGGTGTTGTTTGTCGAGACCAACTTGGGGAATTACTGCCCTTTCACCTACCAAAATGAGGTTGAGCTTTAGGAAGAATGTGTGGATGAAGTGTTACTAGTGTTGTGTAGTCCTTCGACCGATTCTACATGAATGCCCCTAGACACAGAAATATTGATAGAAGTCGATGATGAGCCTGATAAGGACGAAAACTGGGGACTACTCGGTGGCTTCCAGGAATTCATGGAGAAATGAGTAAGGGATCAACTCAGCCTAGGGGCCTGAATGAATTTACAGGATCTCTTGTTACCAAACTGGTGTAGGGTTCACAATGCTGCCCACTCTGAATTTGATTGTTACTTGTGTCAAGCAGCAGTTGCACATGTTAAAAAATTAGCTACTCCTCAAATAGAAACGCTAAAGAAGGCACCAGCAAAACCACCTGTTGATCAATACATCGAACCAAAAAATTCTCCTAAGGTCACAAGGCCAGCCACCCAGCTGAAAGGGAACAAAAGCTTAATTAGACCCAAAGATAAAGAACCCTCCGCATGTTGGACACTCTGATTTGATGGATCCAAGTCCAAGCAAGGAGTCGTAGCTGGGTTCAAACTCATTAGTCCAACGGGTAAGACATTTCTAGCTGCCCACAGATTGCAGTTCTATTGCACCAACAATGTAGCAGAATATGAGGCCTTAGTCCTTGGCCTTCTCATGGCCTTGAAGAAAAATGTAAAAATACTACAAGTTTTCAGAGATTCTGAGCTCGTAGTTAAACAGGTTAGGAAGTTGTATTCTTGTCATGATCATAGACTTACAAACTATAGGCATAGGGTTTGGGATCTCTTGGAGGGCTTAGATGCATTCAATATACAATTGATCCCTCATGCTCAGAATCGTACAGCTGATGCCTTAGCTCAAGCAGCCAGCACTTTACAACCCCTCTCTTTGTCTGGGCTCAAGAAATTCACTGTTGAGCTGACATCCTCGCCATTGGTCCTAGATAATGTTACCCATTTGCAAGTCTTCAATGATGACAAACATATCCTTCAATTCATCACAAGTTCTAATGTCTTCGCAACTCAAATAATTGATGAAGTTGATCCACAGGAAGCCGAACTGGACATAGAGGGGGTTATTAACCTAAAAACCAACACAATCCCAAGAGGCATGGTTCAGTTGGAACATATATTTAACTTGGACCAGATCAAAGACTAGAATCAGCAAACAAAAAAGGAAGCCATAAGCAACTAGTGCGATGCCCACAACCTTGGGACAGCCGAGAAGATCAGGAATGTTTTTATCGACAAGGTGTGCACGCTAGAGGAAAAGAAAGGAATCACAGATGCATTACGGAGGTACCATGATGAGGTGGCATGGAGATATGTAGATTTAAAAACATATGACATTTCTATCATTACACACACCATCCCTCTTAAGACGGAAGTGAGGCCATTCCACTAGCGGCAGCACCCTATCAATGCCTTGCTAGAACCTGTCGTTTACAAAGAGGTACAAAAGTTGCTCTCAGCAAGAATCATTTTTTTGGTTAGGCATTCCACATGGGTGGCTAACTTGGTCCCGGTCAGAAAAAAAAATGGGGAGATTAGATTATGTGTAGATTTTTGCAATCTGAACCGGGCGCCTCGGAGAAAGACAACTATCGGGTACCTTCATTGGATGAGGTGTTGCAGATCGTCAACGGCTCCTAGATGATGTCTTTCCTCAATGGATACTCCAGGTATAACCAGGTAATGGTACAGTATGATTATCATCATAAAACAGCATTCACCACTAAGTGGGGGACGTTCGTGTACAGGAGGATGCCTTTTGGGCTCATCAATGTTGGCACCACCTTCCAACGTGCCATGGATATCACCTTCAAGGACCTGATTGGCAAGTGCATAATCATCTACATGGATGATTTGACCATGTTTTCTAAAAGGCGGGGTGATCACGTCTCTGATTTATGCAAGGTATTTCAGAGGTGCAGAGAGTTCGGGGTTTCCCTTAACCCCAAGAAGTGCATTTTCGGAGTGACTGAAGGCAGATTGCTTGGGCATATCATTTCAAACCAGGGAATCTCCATAGACCTCGAACGTATCGAATCCTTACTCAAAATCCCGCCGCTAGGAAGCAAGAAAGAATTAAAATCATTCTTTGAAAAGATCAACTTCATCTGAAAATTCATCACAAGTTTCGCGGAGATTGTTAAACCTCTCAATGCTATGCTGAAACAAAACGCCAAAGTTGAATGGACACCCGATGCCAAACAATCTTTCAAAGAAATTAAATGGGCCATCATTGAGCCGCCTATGTTAGTTAGCCTGGATTATCTGAAGCCTTTCTACATCTACTCATTTGCTTCAGAGCATTCCTATGTTAGCATGTTGACCCAGAAGGACGATGAAGGAAATGAGCATCTGATCACCTTTATGAGTACTCCCCTCAAGGATGCTGAATTGCGATATCACAACATTGACAAGCAGGCATATGCCCTCGTTAGAGGAGTGAATAAGTTTAGACACTACATCCTATGCAATAAGGTGTTTTCCATTGTCCCTAACCCAGCAGTAAAAACACTACTCATGCAAAATGAATTGGGCAAATGAAGAGCTAAATGGGTCACCCTGCTCCAAGAATATGACATGAAGATCCAACCGATGAAGCTAGTGAGAGGACAGGCACTCACCTGCACAATTGTTGAAACAACAGCAGAAGCTAGACCCGAACTCACTGTGTAGCAGTACCAACTTGAGGATGTCTCCCCCGGAGAGTGGTACCAGAATGTCATCTATTATTTGCTAAACCATAAGTGTCTGCCACACCTGCAAGGAGTCCAAAAGCGGGCCTTGAGATTGAAAAGCAATGGCTACATGCTGCAGGGTTCCATTCTCTACGAGAAGAATCATGAAGGTATTTATTTAAGATGCCTTGACAAGGAAGAAGCAGATCAAGTCTTAAGAGAGTTCCATAACAAATTTGGCACGGGCCATGGTTCTGGTTCTTCCACAGAACATCAGATATTGAGAGCAGGGTATTATTGGCCAACTGTCTTCAAAGATTCCCATTGCCATGTTCGTTCATGTCACACATGCCAGACCGCTGCCACTAGGGAAAAGAATGTTTTTGTTCCACTACAGCCTGTGCTAGAGGTAAGGCCGTTTGCGAAATGGGGTCTCGACTTCATCAGTCTGGTAAGCCCTCCATCGTCTGTGGGACATAGGTACATTCTTACTGCTACTGATTACTGTACTAGGTGGACGGAAGCAATAGTATGTAAGCAATGCACAACTGAAGTAGTTACTAATTTCTTAGAAAGTTTCATTTTAAATCGCTTTGGTTGTCCTTATGCTTTGGTATGTGATAATGGACCTACGTTCACCTCATTAAAATTTTCCAGTTGGGCGTTTGACTATGGAATTGCCCTTAAATTCTCATCTAATTACTACCCCCAGGGCAATGGCCTTGTCGAGTCTACAAATAAAAACCTGATTATCGTGATAAAAAAGTTGCTAGATAGGAATCCCAAGAACTGACATAACCAGCTCCATTTCGCCCTTTGGGCTGATCGCACTCACCACAAGGCTACCCTTGGCGATTCCCCATTCCACCTTGTTTATGGCCTAGAACCTATATTCCCTATCCATCTAAAGATTCCTACTCTTCGGCTCATCAACTATTTTTATGAGGGAGGAGATCGTAGGGAAGCTCGGTTAGCAGAGCTCTTGCATTTAGAGGAAGTCCAAGACTGTGCAATAGAAAATTTCACCAAACATCAGGGCGTAGTTAAAAGATGGTTCGACCACTGAGCCAAGATCAAGGCCTTTAGAATTGCATATTTGGTCCTGTATTGGGACAAGGCCCATGAAAAGAAAGGGGGACACAATAAATTCGACAAGCTTTGGCTTGGCCCCTTTCAAATAGCTGAGATTTTGGGGGATAATGCCTTCCGCTTAAAGACCTTAACTAGTGAGAACGTCTCATTGCCGATCAACGGGAAACACCTAAAGCATTACTTCTAGGCTTGATCTCATTCGAGCTCATCATTGTAAATATTTGTACATAAGTTAGAGTAGATTGCTTTTCTGGTGTGCTTGCGTCTTTTGTTTTAAGTCGCTCTTTTGCTTCCTCCGTCCCAGCGGTTTTGTTTTGGAAAGGTGTTTCCCGCCCCTTAGCGGTGGTTGTGCTTGCTTGACAAGCAGTTTACTTTGTTGTCCATCCTTTGTGTTCTTTGGCTAAACATTCACTCACGACTATTGGTCTTTGAAGGCTGCTCATGAATGATTTCCTTATTGAACTCTGCTCATAACTTGACCCTAGATTGGATCTTTTTACACACATCTCAGGTCTCACACAAAACACATAATAGACATTTCTAAAGGACTATGCCATGGTTGTTATGACACCCCAGTGAGTGAAAAATCTCAAGTCTGCTCTAGTGACCACTGCGGTCTCAAACCCATCGTAGGCTCTAGTGCTTACCCGGTCGAACTAAATGATAAAAGAGAAGTGAACATTGAAGGAAATATGAAAGCAAAAAGTAAAGGAATTCTAAAAATAAATGACCGTATGGGTGTTCGGGTAACTCTACCGGGGCTATGGACGCTCGGCCGGCAGTAGAGCAATATCCGTGAGATTCCAGTGACAACTCCATCGGGGCTATGGACGCCTGACTGGCAGCGAAGCAATGTCTAGGTTACTTTTGGTGTTAGATGATTTATGTAGCTCGCTCAGTTGAATTGGTAACCCTAGTCACTATCCCGAGGAAAGGAATGACCTCACTACACACACTTCTGAGATGTCATGTAAACTGACCCAATTAAGGATCTCGTTCTCCCAGAGTCATCTTTGGAAGCCACTCCTGGTCTGCAAAACCAGAGATTCTAGGTCCTGAATGAATATTTATCCTTAGAACACTTGGGGGCGTTCTCTAGTGGAGTCACCATTTGTTGTGCCCTTAGCACACACGCCTCATTTGAAACGGGGACCCTCTTTTCTTTCACCTTGTCAGGTCATTTTGTCACTGCCTTGTTTTGCGTGCCTCCCTTTTTAGTGTCTCGGATGGTCAATATTGCTTTAAAGTCCCACCATAAATTGACCATGCCCTCCCCTTTTAATTTTGCTATGTTCTGGCGCCTCACAGAGTCCCTCTGGCAGTTTGACCCTGCCAATGGCCCCAGGCCCGGCCATTCAGGATTTCCTCGCCGGGTTTCCCCACTAAACCTGTCGTTCCCAGCGGCGTCTGCTCTGCATCCTCCTGGACCTCGGGGTCTAAACCACCATTCTCTGTTTGCTAGGAACTTATGGAAATATTCAAAATGGCGTCCCGCCCTCCGGACCCCGAACCCCAGAGTTCCGCTTCCGAGGTTCTGACTGTGCTTCACCGTTGCTTGACGGAAAACCTTTGGCGGTGTCTCGCCTCCCCGGTCCTGCCACCGTATTTGTCGACCAAAGTCTGTGGGAACCCTAACTGCCATCAAGTGCTCCGGGCCTGAACATCCAGAATTTTGAGTTCATAATTTCATGATGTTTTCGCCATCCGTGATGACGAATCTTTGGCGGAGCTCTGCTATTCAGGCCCCAGTTCTCTCTCCACCGCCACTGTTCCAACTAAGTCAAAATCAAACAACAGCCACTCTCTTGCACCTCCCCGGCCATCGAGCCCCAGGTCTCCTGCCACCGTTGCCAATTTTTGAATTCACCAACTTTTATCTTGCCATACCTGCATTCAATAGGGTCATTAATGGTGATTAGGGGTATAAAATGCCCACTCCGACCCGTCTTTATCATTTGACAGAGTTGCAGAGTGATTGGAGAACTTCATTAAGGAGCCCACCGTCTTCGACACTGTCATGCTTGTCGCTCTTAGCATCATTGCATTGATCGTAGGTGGATCCCACATCTCCCCGCATTGTGTGTTTGAGGTAGGTTCTTCATTCGCCCTCCCGAGCATTATTTTGGTGATTTCTAAGGATTTAAATGAATAACAAATGATAAGGAGGCATGAAAAAAATAAAACACGGCATCGAACACAAAACCCATGTGTTGAAAACTTGAGAAACCTTCGTGGGTGCCCTCGTCACCAATCCGCAACCTTACCCCACCGCGGTTGTTCTTCACATAGGGAGATCATCCCCTTCAGCCCTGGGAACTACCTTGGCCATCCGTAATAAAACGATGAACCTTTCCGCCAATGGCAATCTCCTCCCTCGAGCTCAGGCCGTCGGACTTCTTTGATCGAAAGTCACCCTCGATGCCGCCGTATAAAACAGTGAATTCTTGCCACCCCTCCGTGCTCCGAGCTTCGAACGCCCGGTGTCCGTGCTTCCTTATCCACTGTCTCAACGGCGAACTCCTTCAGCCCCTCCATGCTCCAGGCTCCGCCCTTCTCACCGTTGTGGGCATTTCTATTTGGACTGGCGTCCTTCACATCTTTCAGGCCCGGGGGTCCGGACATCCATTCCTGGGATTCCACCTTTCTTTTGTCGCTGGGGAGATATTTGTCCACCGCCAGAACCTCACAGTGACACCCCTTTTTTGTGGTGATTTCACTTGTCCTTCTAATCGTCGGGCTCTAAACCCCCGTTCGCCGCTGGGATGCCACATGAACAACTAACACCCTCCTCCTCGCCGAGCTCCAGCGATCGGGACTCCTTCCCTAGCCTACTGTTCCAAACGGAATTCTCGCCCCACCCCTCCGAGCTCCAGGCTCCGCCCTCCCGATCATCGCCAAACTCGAAGTGAAATCACATAACGGCGAACCCTTACTGTTGGGCTTCCTCTTCTAGACTTCCATCCAACATTTGTCATCCCAAACGATGAAGGGCGAACGCCTTCCCAGTGTCGCTGGCCTGAATGCTCAAAAATAAAATAACTAAACTGTTGGTCACCCTTTGACCCGCCGGACCTGGAACCCTGGGGTTCCGTCTCTGGATTTCCGTTTGTTGTCTACCATTCCAAACTGCTATCTCCTGACAGCTCTCTGGCCCGAGACTTCCGGATTCTCCTAAACCAGCCCAAACGAGCCCAAATCTAGAATCTAACTTCGACCCACATGCTTAATTTTGGTCATCTTCATTGCGAACCCCTTGAAACACTAAAAGTTGACCAAAGAAACTCTCTAAGAGCCTTTCGCCATGTTTTCCCTTCCAAACAGCATTCATGCCAATGAAGTCCGGCCCTTTGGGCCCAAACTATCCAAATGCCCTTAATCAAAAGATCAATGACATCTGAGGATAAAAGGTCATGTTATGCTTAATTGACTATTTGAAATAAATATTTTTTTTAGGGTATTGGCTAACATGAATGCTTTTGTGATCCATTGTGCTGACTATGCCCTTGCTTGCAGAATATATGGAATCAAGTGTAGGACCTTCATGGGCATCTGCTGAAAAGGACAAGGGGAAGAAATCAGGAAGGACCCCTCGAGGGAAAGAAGACAAGGACCAGATGAAATACCAATTCTAGAGTGAGCCTCTCCACTCAAAGGTCACCACAGATTGGAAGGAGATCACTGACACCAACATAGGCTAGGTGGATATTGATGAATTCATGTAGAGGGTCAGGGTCAATCCAACGACAAAGAATGTAAGATTGATAAGACAGAGTGGAATAGCTAAGGCTGCTAGATTCCCTCCATCCCTCGTGGCCCCCAAGTTGGTCATGGCTTGTTGGGAAGCATATCAAACCGACACAAGCACAATCGTTGATAAAGAGGGAAACATTCTCGCTGACATGTCACCTGAAGGGATCATAGAGACCTTCCATATTTAAACATTTGAAGAGATGGAATTCCCCACCATAGAAGAATTCCAAGCGGTGTGGGATGATAATCTGACAGGTTGTAAGAAATCAATAAATTTGCATTGGCTCAAGGAAAGGCGGGGCAGCACTACGAAGGTTCCTTAGGAACTCTTCCACAACAATTTCCACAAAGATTACCATGATTTGCTGACTATGTTGAGCTGAGTTATTGGTCTTCCTACCACGGCCTTCTTCCAAGAATGGATGGTGTACTTCATTGAGCAGATTCTACGTGGAAATGAGGACGTGACCACAAAGGCTTTGTTTTAGTAGGGAGGAATCATAAGCGACTGCTTCCCCGAGCAGTTTGTCAACGTAAATAAGAGCTCCAAATTCTATATGACTTCCTATCTCGTCTATTCTTTGGCGGATCAAAGATAGTACTGCGGGTTGTTTGTGGTACCCAGTCAGGAGAAAGGGCAAAGAATCAAGGCATATGATAAGTACCCACAACTCTAATACTGGAACTTCAAAAGGGATTACTGCAGAGTAAATGACGCCTTCATTGGCCATATTATTAGAATGATTGTCAAAGACTTCGAGAGGAGTGTCTCCCACAGTGCCGAGGCACTTTTGAAATAGTATGCCTTTCTCTACATCCAATATCCAAAGTTCACACATATCCGTGCACAAGGCTTCACTGAAAGGCCGAATAGTTTGCCTCGATACCCCAACGATCGAAACATCCTCTTGGAGCTTTCTCGGCAACTCCAACACCTACAGGCAATCTTCAGTAGCAAACATATAGTGGAGATCTCCTATTCTATGACCTTTGGCCAGGGCATGTACCAACTGCAAACTTCCCAGTGTGCTAGTAACTCCGAGAAAGAACTAAAGGATTACCACTTCTACCTACACACTGCTCGCCCATGGATGGACCCGCATGGCCATGTCATAAAAGCATTGGGGCTAGCATATGCCCATCTTCACCACATTGAGGATTTCTGGGCTGACTGCCAGGATGATAAGGAAGTGCGCGCAAGGCACTACATGCGAATGACTATACAGTTCGTAAGGAGGGTGCAGCCATTCCCCGTACCGGGCCAAGTCGAGGAGGACAAGGCCACCATAATGCATCATAGGTACCCTGCAGTCGCCAATCTGCCAATACCATCAATAGACTAGGACAAATAGGAGGTCGATGACCTTAATACCATAACCCAGCCAATCTTGGTCTATACTAAGGAGTGGATCGATGGGCGGGTGGCTCAATTAAATCGACAAGGAGTAGTCTTGACTTATGAAGGGCTCAAAAGTGAGCCAAGTGCTACAGAGAATGTTGATGCCACCGCTTCAACTGGCAGGACCTCCAAGTCTCCTCTGATCACTAGGTCCAAGAAAAGAAAAGGAAAAAAAATTGAGCAGTCTCCAGACCCTAAGGTCTATGCAAGGAAAGAAATGGGAGGCTCACCTCCCAAAAGGCTCAAACAGGCAGGGGGCACTACGAAACAACCTTCAACCCAAGAAAGGGAAGCAGAGGGTACGGATCAATTGGAGCCTCTCTTGGCTCTCCCTGCCCCTCCTGTTGCACCACCCACCTCTCTGACTATGGTCGCTGCATCTCCCCCAGTAGTGGACATTTCTGTCCATCTTGCCCCTTCACCTCCGGCCGAGTCTGTAATAATCATTAACTCCTCTTCCGCTATGACTACTCCCCCTTCCTCTGCTACCATGTCACCAATCACATCACTCCCTCTGGCAACAATAACAGCACCTATTCCCACTGCCACTATGCCCAAGGCTCTTTCAAGGCACATGCAGAACCTTCCCCCTGAGCTCTCCCAGATCTTAATGGATCTAACTCTCCAGGCAGCCCTTGCACAAGTCCTTGCTACTGCTCAACCTTCACAACCACCGACAGGGCCACTGACTATGGAGGCCACCATGCTAATCTCAAAGGAGTGGGAGGAACAAGAGCAGAAAGCCTCAAAGCCTATTAAGGAGGAGGCTGATGAATACCATGAGCACCTGGAGTGCGAACACCGAACCATCGACAGGGTGGCTTATGAGGAGGAGGAAACGGGCTCTTCCAAGAGTGGGGACAAGGAAGATAGCTCTGGTGCTAAGGAAATCATACAAACCTTTGACGATGACCTTAAGGAGGAGATGGCACAATAGTTGAAAGACACTGAAGCAGAAACAGAAAGGTCACCTCATGACAAAGAAGGGCAGCCACCAAAAAAAAGCAGCAAGAGGATTTACCTGAGGCTAGAACCCATGTTTTCAAAAGCCCCAAGGCTGAGTGTACCGAGGAAAGGAAGGAAGAAGAAATAGCAAGAAAAGAGAGTCCCCTGTAGCAACTATCCATTAGGCTGCCTATCAAACACCTCATGTTCATCCATGACTCTGATGAAGAGGAGGAAGATGCTGCTAGGGAGAAAGGAAAATCCCCAGAAGAAAAAGGAGCAGAGATCTTAGCCTTGATCAAAAAAGGCGAAGGTGACCATGATTCACCCAAGGGAAAATTTGTTGTGCCCAAGTGGTTAGAGAGGCAGCTTGAAAGAAAAAACCCTATGTTGAAGGACCCAAGGGCAAGGGTAGAGGCCATCTTGGCTCGAGCCCAAACCACGATGAAGAAGGAGAAGAAGCCCAAAGTCTGATCCAAGGTAACAATGGATGCTTCTGGGTCTTGAGCGGCGCAAATAGCAACACCTACGATTGGCCAAACTGGGGTAAGTTACGACATCTCCACCATCGACTTGGGAACTACCACCAGAGAGTAGAAATTCAGGCACCTTGAGGAGTCAGTGCCTATGGTGGTGCATTTAATAAAACAAGATAAGATCTTGAAGGATGAGCTCAAGGCATAGGTCACGGCCTTAACAAATTACATACAACAATGGTCTTCGGTAGATGACCTACCTACCACATCCATGGCTGCACTTCAGCTACTTTCCAAAGAGCAGATCGATAAGATGGAAAGAAGAAAGAACTTGGAGAAGACCACAGAGGACTAGTTCCGACGAGTCTTATACGTCAAAAACATGGGAATTAGCTGGGTTGTGCAAATATCCAACAAGTTCTTGGACCTAATGCAGTCTCTGGAGAGCACAAGGAAGCTTTGTGTCGATTTCCCCATGACCTATGACTCCACCTTTCTAAGGATCGAGGCTATCCTTCAGTTGCCAGAAGCCACGGGGGAGAAGAAGCTTGCATTTAAGAAAGACAATCACTGGCCGATGGATGTGTGGAGATGGGACTATGACAACCGGAAAGAGAGGTTGGAACAAATCATGAGCAAGGTGGATCCGGACATTGAATGGATCAAAGAAATCAGGGCAGAATGTGCTTGGTATGTTAAGCTGATGACGGACTATGACATGCCCACTATACAAATGGATCCAGAAAAGATAAAACCCTACTTCTAGGAGAAGATGAAGGACGGGATGGCTGGTGAAATCACAGTGGAGTTCCTAAGTTTTGCTGCCCGAGCCTTCGATCAATCGGAGCCGTTCAGAGACCAAAGCTCAAAGTATGATGAGGATTGGAAAAGGCTGGAGGATAATGCAAAGGAATGGAGATACTAGGTGCTACAATATGAAATCATCAAAATAGACAAGCTCCAGGCAGTCATCCTCAAGTTCATAGAATACACAGCTTCCAAGGGGCAGGAGGACAGCCCTATCAAGGATGAAGAACTTCCTCAAGAGTAGCTATAGTGAAAACAACAATTGGCTAAAGGACAAAAGAGCTACAGTGCCGTCAGCAAGAGGATGAATTAGGGAAAGGACAAAATGTAATTTTAAATTGTGATATATTGGGGGGTAGGTGAAACCCTATTTTGTAATGAATCTTAGCCACACAATAAGAATTGATCTTGGCCATTCATTAGACTTTTGGAACACTATAAATAGGGATTTCCTCTCATTTGCAAAGGGAGTTGAGTTGTTGTAAATACATGCTGCAGAAATTTATAAAGAAAAAACATTGACTTGGTGCATTTTCTGAGTTTCTCACATGTTGCTTGGTTCAATATCCATTGTTAGATGTTAGACTTAGACTTTATTGCTTTTCTAGTTAGTTGTTTCTTGCTTTAGAATATTTTAGGAATGTTGTTCTGTGATTATGAAAATTCCTGCAATGTTGATGACTTCTTTGTCCATATTTTTTTTGTTTACTGATGGTAGATATATGTGCAAAGTTAGCCTGGACTTGAATTCAAAACTACTCTAAAACATTTATCTTTGATTCATGCATGTACATGGTGAATGAAGGACAAAGTACCTACAGACCTTAGAAGATAGCACAATTTCCATGATACTGTGAAATCTCTGGTTAAGTGGGATATTGTTTTGAGAAGTTGTCCATTGCAGGAACTCCATTGTCACTATTCACAGTTAGTTGCAGACTTAGGAACTTTCCTTCTTCCTTGCCTTCTTTTCTTTTCTTTTAATAACTGGCCTATGCTAAGGTTCATTGCACATTGTAAAGCCAAATCCAATGACAAAATGGAGTTCAAGACTGTTGTTTGAACTTACAGCCTATGCATGATGACTCTCCCATCCTAAGAACTCCATTTCAAGATCCAACTTCCATACTTTGAAACCCATCCGTAAGACCGCCTTGTGATTCCAGCAAATCACATCAAACAACTAAAATATTCTAAGCACTGTCAAGACCTGACATTAGAGACCTTGGGATAGTGTTCTACAATCTGATTGTGGAAGATTGTCTTTCAAGAGAGGTAGTGCACCTACGCACTGCCTGTGTTGAGAAGTGCATAAAAACACCATCAACAAAAGGTAGAATTAAATTGGTTTGCAAATTGAAGAAATATTTATATGGCCTAAAATAAAATCCTATGATGTGGTACCAGAAATTTGATACATGTGTGTTGAATTTGTGATTTCAGAATTGTAAATTAAATCATTGTGTTTATTATAAAATTGACGGTGATCATTACCTATTTATTACATTATATGTTGATGATATGTTATTTATTGATAAAAGGAAACATATGATTTCAAAACTAAAATCTCAACTTACAACTAAATTTGAAATGAAAGATCTTGGTGTAGCTAGACATGTTATTGGGATGGAAATTAGAAGAGATAGAGTGAATAGAAAACTATGGCTTAGCCAAATTAAGTATGTCAATTGAATTTTATAGAGCTTTGGCATGCATTATTGTAAGCCATTATGTGTTCATTTTTCAACTAGAATAAAGTTATCTATTTAAAATTGTCCAACATCCCCATTCAAGATGGAAGACATGAGTAGAGTGCCTTACCAGAGTGTAGTTGGAATTTTTATGTATTCTATGGTTTTTACTAGACCATACATTTCCCAAGTAGTGGGAGTTCTTTCAAGATATATGTCTAATTCTAGTAGAGTTCATTGGGATGCAATTAAAATAATCTTCAGATATTTGCATGGTACCTTAGAGTATTCCTTGTGTTATCATAGTAATTTGACTGAAGATGATATTTCCCTTGATATTCATGGTTATGTGGATTCGGATTGGGAAAGTGATGTTGATAGTAGATGATCCATTGGTGCTTACATGTTTACTTTATTTGGTGGTGCAATTAGTTGGATGAGTAAGCAAAAGGTTTTGGTTATTTTCTCTACAAATGAAACTAAGTAATGGTAGCTAATCATGATTGTAAAGAAGCCATTTGTCTTAAGAGATTGTGCTCAAATATTGGAATAAAATAAGGTGCAGTGACAATCTATTATGATCATCAGATTGTGACATGTCTATCTAAGAACCTAAAATTTCATGCGAGGACCAAGCACAATGATGTATAGTATCATTTTGTTAGAGATATAGTCAAAGATGGTAGGGTTAAGTTGGTTAAGGTAGAGACTTTGATGAATGTTGTTGATTTTTTAACTAAGCTTGTGAGCACAAAAAAAATTATATGGTGTTTGGATTCTATCCAAGCCTTTCAACCCCTAGAAGTTAAGAGATTATGTTTATACCCCCTCTTGGTGCTCTTGCAAGGTGTTTGAAAAGTGGGATATTTGTTAGAAAATGTGTCTCAACCTTGCAATTACATAAGGTAATATTGATAGGTAAGTTCAGGGTGCACAGGGGGGTACTCTCCTTGTGAGGGGTCTAGGGGGATCATCCCTCTGATGGGGGGTTTGGGAGCTACATGCCCTGATAGGGGCTTAGTGGAGGAACCCCCAAAAGCCAAATTTTATGTATATTTTATTATTGTAAATGTAGACCAATCATTATTAGGTCTCAGATCTAATGGTCGATATTTTGTTGGCTTGACTTGTCCTGGAAGGTAACCCTATTTTATGAGGGTGTTGTATTACAATTCTGTATTGTGATGTATTTTGAGAGTTTGATAGTGGTTATTTTTCCTCTGGATCTTTGGTTGGTGATACTTCTATGATAATCTTGCTCTGCAAGTATATTGTAATCTTTATGATTTTTGAATAATATATTAGGCTACTTTTGGAGTGAGGTTTTTCTCATAAAAGATTTTTCCCCATGTAAATCACTATGTTGAGGTATACGTGATATTTATGCTTATTTTTGTTTAAGCTTGTAAAGATCTATAAAATTTTACATTATCATCCTCTCAAGAATAGTGTAGGAAGTTGTTCTACTATCTTAGCTTCCTTACACCTAAATCCTGAAGATATTAACAAAGTCATGAACCTTCATTGACCTTGTTAAGAATAGCTACAAAGATATCAATGAAAGATAAGAAAATTTGGTTTAAATCCACCATGATGCATAGCACATGTAATGACAATGATAAACCATTTTGTTGCATAATCCCTAAGAATCTAAAGGATGTGAAGTATAGGGTTAAGAGAAAAAGAAAGGGTTGAAATGAAGAATGATGAATGAATAAAGCATAAACCAAAAAGTTACAATAATAGTTTACTAGACAAAACAAAGGGTTTCAAGGAAATTCAATGATAAAAAATATAGTCATGAGAATATCTTGAGTGTGCTAAGATATAATAAGCTCTAAGAGAACAAATCGTGGCATTAAAAATCTTTGATGAATGGTTATTTTATAAGTACAGCCCTATAATCACATTTATGAATCAATCATAAGTGGTAGTCAACATGATAATATCAAAAGAGATTGGTTTCATAGAAACCACTATCAAGGAAAACAAAGTTGACTATCTTTTTTATAGACTAGATGTTTATCTTTTCGTATATAATGATTCCAAAGAGACCATGGATTTTCTTATAATGGATTTTGAAACCTATAATGCAAAGGTTGGTTGATATAATAATGCATGAAGGGTAGTATGAAGAACCATAGAAGGCATTCTTAATCAATCAATTAGAAGATAGTCTAGTGTAATGTTCATGAAGGACATAGTATGTGATTTTCAAGACAAGGGTATCACTCTCAAAGATTTATAAAGAAAGAGTAACTTTCTCTTGTGTGAGTTTGAGTTTTTCTTATTTCAAGAAATCTGGGGAAAAGGTCATGGTAGTGAACAAAACATGTACCACAAATCTAAATATTCTTTTTGTTACATAGTATTAAGATAATAAGGGGCATGTGCAAGATCATGATGGGCCAAAAAGTGGTAATAAAAAATACATTTTTACTTTATCAAAATCATGAAACACAAAGTTGACTTTCTATATTGGTCAAGTAGAATTTGAATTTGGCTTGGTAATACCAAACCAAAATAGATATATGTTAGTATGAGATATTCGTTAATAACAAATACCCATTTCCAAAAATATTTTTTGTCAATTTAATGTATTCAAAATGGATTTGAAAATAAAAATGAATATCCATTTTCTATAAGTATTTTAATTAATTTTATATTTTCAAAACAAATATATGTTTTGAAAAGCAAAATAGATATACATTTTGAAAAGCACAAAAAAGCACACTTCAATAAAATAGGCATAACTTTTGCGTTACTTATCAAAATTTTGACTTTTTATAGGTGTTGGAAAGGTGATTTAGAGATATATAAAATACATAAGATAATTTTAATATATTGCACATAAAAAATTAATTATATAATTATTTTAAGTTCCTCATTAATTTTTAAAATCTTAAATGCTTAAAGTCTTTTTCATGGTTTTTTAAAATAATCTTCCTAAATGTTTTGAAAGATTAAAGAAGTAATAAATAATGAAAAATTTATATTTTTGTACTAAGGAGAGTAAAAAATTTACATAATTCATCTTAGAAGGCCTCTTTTTTTGTCTTTGATCCTATGTGCCACCTTTTCCCAAGTTGAACTAGAGCATATCTCTCTCACCCTCTCTCCCTCTATCTATTTAGATATCTCTCCATCTCTCCCCCTCTCCTTAATTTGTGCTCTCTACCTATCTCTCCCTTTTTCCCTTACTCTACCTCTATCCATATCTCTCCTCTCTTTTTCCCTCTCTACTTATCTCTATCCCTTTCTCTTCCCCTCTATATTTCCTAGGCTATATATATCTCTACATATCTCTCCCTCTTTCTATCTCTATCTCTCCATGTCTCCCTCTATCTATATCACTCCCTCTTTCTATATCTCTCTACTTCCCTCCCTCCTTGTCCCTCCCTCTCTCTATTTATATAATCTCCCTCTTCATCAAGTTATCTTCGTATCTCTCTATCACTCATATTTTTGACTCATGTAAATCTCCTTAGACCTAGTTGTAGCATTTCTACATTTTCCTATAAATTTTCTTCATCCTCATATTTTTCTTTGGAAGCTTCTTCTTGATCATTATTTTTTTTGTATAGATCACTTTTTAACTGAATTTGTTGATGTTGCGGTAATTTCCTGTATATTTTCAACTTCTACTATGTCTAATTTTTTGAGAGGATGTTTATTGTATACTACATCTCTACTTATGATGATTTTGTGGGTAGTAGGATCCTACAATTTGTATCCCTTAATTTCATCACCATAACTAGAAGAGATATATTTCTTAGATTTGGGTTTCAACTTAGAACACTAATCTTTATTAATAAGAGTATATGAATCATAACAACAAAAAATCAGATTTGAGTAATCACAAGAATGATCTTTCCATACCTTTTTATGAATATTACAATCTATTACAACTAATGGTGGCCAATTTACTAGATAACAAGATGCAGAGACTACTTTTTCCCATAAATATTTTTGCAACTTGGCATTACTAAGAATGCTCCTAGCTCTCTCTAGAAGAGTAATGTCCATGCGTTCAACAACACTATTTTGCTTAGGAGTGTAAACTATGGTTTTATTCCTTTCAATCCTAGCTTCCTTAAATAATTTTCATCCAAAGCTCTAAACTACTTTAAAAAGCTAAACACAACAACATTACTTTTAAGAATATAGATCCACACCTTTCTAGATTAATCATCTATAAATGTCACAAAATACGATGATCCTCCAAAAGAAATTTTAGGTGATGGCTCCCAAACATTTGAATGAATGTAATCTAGAATACTCTTACTTGTATGACTACCTAATTTAAACTTCTATCTACACTACTTCCCATAAGCGCAATGCTTGTGAAAATTCAAATTCATAGATTTTAGATTTGGAAGTAACTTACAGTTTAGTAGCATTTTCAACCATTTCTCACTCATATGATCCAATCACTAGAATGTCATAAATGAGTAGATTCATTTTTTTCCTCAAATACCACCTTTGTTTCATTAATTATAGATTAGGTGGAAAATAGGGTTTACCAAAATCAAAATGATAGACCACTAATTCTCACCCTAATGCATGCAATTTTGTGTGCACGATATGATGTAAATAAAAATTAGAAACTAACCCTAGATTGAGAGCTTAAAATGGTGTGTACCTTACTACAAGAAGCCTTATTTTAGGTCACAAATGACTCATTCACCATTAGTGGTGAATGGGTCCCTATTAGGGTTTCTAAAACTGAGATCTAGGTTTTGGTCCTTGATTCCTGCACTCTCAGATCCTCGGTTATCAACTCTCAAAAACTAGTAACAATTTATGTAGCCTTCTTTCTATGTTCTTGCACTATGAATGGCAACTTTGTAACTTGATAACTTTGGCAAAAAAAATTCAATCAAGATTGTTCTCCACTTTATCTTCAACTTGTAAATCTGAAAATACATGTTCAAGAGAAGAAAAACTTGTTGATTGTTAGTGAATAGGGATTTTCCTTAGTCAAACCCCTTTTGGGTAATTAAACCAAATGATTAAATAATGAACTTGAAGCATGAACACATGAAATGATGAAATGTTAATACCTTGGAATTTGTCTTGGAATATAAATTTGTAAACTAACATGAAGTGGCCATGAAGAATTTAGATCTTAATCTCAAATATGATGTGAAACAATTCTTGCAAGTAGATCTTCAATGCTACATCGACAATCTTAGCTCAAGAACATGCTTGAATACATTATGTCTTTGACATGATGAAATGACCTTAAATTTTTGTAATAATATTCACTAATATGCCTTTGAATTGCTTTGAAAATGCTCTTCAAGTTCTCTATAATACTCTTGTGAAAGTTCTCTAATGAGAACTTGAACTTTCTTGGTGAAACAATGTGATTTAACCTTATATTTATACTAAATCTAAGAATTAACCTTGAAATTTAAATAATTCAAGCAAAAACCAGATCTAGGATTGAAAATTATTATAATCCTACCAAAATTAAATGCAAAAATGGGTGTTCTATGTGAGGAGGACCCATTCGCCACTAAAGGTGAATGGGTCCTAGCACAATTTTTTAGGGCCTTGCTTCAGGGGGTGGAAAGAACATCAAAAACTCACTTCAAAAATGCATAGAAAGGGGCATCCTATGTGGAGAGGACCCATTCACCACTAAAGGAAAATGGGTCCTAGTACCATTTTCTAGGACCTTGATTTTTCCAAATTAAATGTCATGCAATTTGATTATTGGGTGTTGCGATAGATCCTTCGAAAGATGTCATTAATATGGCTCAAATTTTAATTAAAGAGGATAATTAAGCTCAATTAACCACAATTAATTAATTCAACCGTAGATAAGTTTGAAAGTATACTACAACACTTTACAACACCATAAATAAGGTACCATTTAAGTACATTTTGTTAAAAAAATCCCTAGATTCAATGTGAATGTGTACAACACATTACAATGCTAAACTAAGTCACCATTAGGTTAATTCAATATCAATTATTCCCCAAATTAAGTAAGGAAAAGGGATTTTTTTCCATTATTACATGTTTCCCCCACTTTAGTGAGATTTTTTCCCAAGGAAAAACTCACACGAAAGTAGACATTCAAGACACTTTAGCATGCAACAACAACAAAAGTACATAGCCATACCCTATCAAAGGCCAAGAAAAAAAAAAAAAAAGGATCAAGCACAACCATTCCAAGACAATGTGGAATGGGGTTGTTTTTCTATAACATGTGTTGCTCACTCTAGGGTAGTGGAACCTCAGTCTATCCACTAGGTGAGTTATCCCAATAAGCTCACTCTGGGGTAGTGGAACCTTAGTCTATCCACTAGATGAGTTATCCCAACGAGGTGGAAAATGAGAGAATCATATTAGCCTCCCATCCATACCAAATTTATCCTCCTAACAACTTCAATAATGCACCACAATGTAATGCTTTTTGTAAATGCTTTTTAATGTCATGTCTATAAGTTTTTGTTTTTTTATGTTAAACAAGATTTTCTTTTGTTCATGTAATGTCTTATTCCTATGGAAAATCATTCCTAATGTCTCCAAGAGAGGACAATTCAAGAATATAAAATTTCCACTTATGGGATGCCTCTCATTTTGCATCATACCACAAAGTGAGATCGTATGCTTAAAAATATCACACTCTTGGAGGACATCAAACCCAATGACACCACCAAGAAAAGGAAACATCACAAGAAAAAAGAGAATCACACCACAAATTATGCCAAAAGATTTCATTGATGTATGCCCCCACTTTAAAGCAATTGCTACACTATTACTGTGATTAATTGCTTTAAAGTATCCAAATGGTTTATCCTAATACATGAGAGCTTTCCTCAAAAAATCCTATGCCAAGTCATATGTTTCTAAAATAAAGTTATGACATGAAATAGGAAATAAGGGTTTCCCCTAGAAATACATAAGAGATCTATGTATTCAGGTTCAATATGTCTTTACTACATTATTTTTTTAAGAGCTCAAAATTGTCATCATTCCCTAAATACTCATAGAACTAGAAGAATCACACATAGAGAGAAAAAAAAAGGAAAAACATTTCAAGTCAACATGGAAGAGACATGGATATCTCGATGCCTCGTGTCATCCCCAAAAGGAAAACACAACACAAATGAGAAAGATAAAGGAAAATCTTTTGGGTCGACATGGAAGAGACATGGATATCTCAACGCCTTCCATCATCTCCAAAAGGAAGACAAATGGAAAAGATAAGTGCTTACAACATAGAGAATAAAGTAGGTACATATAGAGGAATATCACAAAGAGAGAGAGAGAGAGATACATCAAATGAAACATCACTGGGGATCACATTATGCACTCACATAAAGAAACATGAAAAATCAAAAAGACTAGTAAGGCACATGTGATTCAACCTAAAGTAGTTCATCCACATACCAATCTCAGTCAGTATAAATGAAAGGTAGAAAACTAGCCAAAGGGATAAGAGCAAGTTTCAAACTAGGGGAAGTACCAAGTTCAACACTCATTGTAGGATATTTTCATCTAAGCTCGTAGAATAATAAAATAATGTATTCAACTCATCATGCACTTGTTTGAATAAATCTTTGCAATGTCAATGTCATCATCTAGATTAATCACAACAAGAGGTCAAATGACAATGTCCATGGAAGGTTCTTCTTTATGTTGAGGTGAGGGTATAGGATCATCATGCATTGCTTCAGATAAGTTCATATTTTGATTCTCTATGTTCTTATTTTCTTGAGTTTGTAGCCTATGAGCAATATCACATCGTCTACACCTACTCTCTCTAACACTTGAATTCCATTTCAATCTATTGTCAATTTGTATTTATTTGAGAGTGGGTTTGTCAATCATAGGTTCCTTTTGTTCCTTGGGAGGAATAGAAGAAACAACAGTAGCTTATTCAACCACTTTCTCTTTAACTTTGTAATTTTTTTTATTTTAGGAGGGAGCAATGGGATTGTTTAAATTATCTAGCGGTCTCTTGTAGGAAATGGTAGGAGTAATTTCTATAGGTTCTTCTTGGATTTTTGAAAGGGAATTGTTTCATCAAGGATAGGTGGTTCAATTATAGGTTGAGGCATGTTTCGAAGGGATAATTTTACTATTTTCTTTTCTTAGAGCTTTTGATATGACTTGAAAAAGAAGTCCTCACAAAGTTTAATAGGTTCCATAGACTCGAGCCAAAATAAATCTAATGAAAAGTTCCCTCAGGCCGACGCGGGATTAAATCCATTGTGATGCATAGTAAAGATATCATTACCAAATGGAAACTTTATACATATATGCACAACCAAAGGGATGGAATTCATGGAGCGAAGCCATGGATAGCCTAGCTTCACACAAAATTGGTCCAATTATAGGATGATGGTGAATGAGATATTTAATGTTTTTGGCTTGACTTTTAAGGGGAAATCTATCGATTCAATCCTAGGACAAGCGAAACCATTGTGTGTATTGATCCATGCTTTCAATTTTTCATATGTATCTTGATATATTTCATGCACATATGAGAATTCTTCAGTGATCGCATTCCCTCAAATGAGATCAATCAATATCCCATCAGTGGGCTTATCATTGATTCAACCAGCTACGTAAAGAGGACCATCAAGTTCATGTTTAAGTATTTCAATTTGTGAGAAAGAAATATAAAGAGGATTTTTAGTTGATCTCTTATGAAATCTAGCTTCTATAAATGCTACTATTTGAATTGGTTTTTCTTCATTTATGTTTTTGTTATCTCACAAAATTGCACCCTGACTAAGCTATAGGATCTAACATGTTAAGTTGTAGGACCTAGCATTTCAAATAAACATGGGAATGATCCCAAGGTGTGGGTACCTCAAACGAGACCAAACCTTCGGAGAAGGTCGTCTTCCTCTTTTTTGAATCACCTAAAATAAAGCTTTTGCAGAGAAAAGGGAGAAGGAATGCATAAACTAAAAAAGCTAATCCTAAAGAGGACAAAGAAACTCAAAAATTCAAACACTTAGTTGCAATGATAGAAAATGAACTTGTACTACCTACTACTGTATTTTTTCTGCATAAATATTTCACAGAAGGGTCCCAAGGCTCAAACCTCAAGAAGGAGGTTAACCTCATAGCTAGAATTCATTTTGCATTTTATGACACAATCTATAACCTTCATTAACACACCTATACATAAAGGTATCAAAATCATGAGACAAAATTGAAAGGAGGTGAAGAAAATCTCACTGAAAACTCACTCGATCATGTGGGACACACAATAATGCACTGAATAAGAAGGAAAATTTTTGTATCAATAACATCCAAGCCTTTCTCTAAATTTCATGTCCAAAAACTGAGTTACATAGTATGTTGTATTTTCTACAAAGGACTCACAAAAGTCACAGACTAGAAAATAACAAGTAAGAACTAGCTCAATAATCAGTCAAAAATGAGAATATATCCATCCTTCCAAGTAGTTCCACCAAAGAAGGATCTAGAAGCTCCATGAACTTGTATGCCTCCAAAAAGCCTATTTTTTAGCAATTGAAACCTTCCAAAAAGAGCTCCAATATGTTTGAAAAGATCAGTTTTGACCAAATTTATCATAAAGCATGCAAAACCGTCTCCAAGATGCTCTCCAATGTTCATAATTGAGTCAAAAATAGCTCCTAAATCTCCTCCATATGTTGTAAAATTATTCTCAACTTCCTTATATGCTCTCCATTTGTTTTCAAGGCATATGTTCAAGCATATTTGCATTAAAAAGGGCACTTAATAAAGTATTCTATAATAACAACACTTAATATAAATGCTTTACATTTATAATGAATACAAAAAAGAGCACATCCTTAGATCAACCATGTGGAAGGAATAAAGAAAGAGTCTAAATTAAAATACTTAGCACATCATTATCAAAAGGTAATAATGAGTTTGAAAAATCTCCTAAGGCATCTAAATGATTGCTAGGAAAATAATTTGACCATGGTTCATTAGTTGCAAGAAGATTTATCAAAAAAATAAGGTAAAAAAAAAACCCTTACTGTCAGCATCATTACTTTTAGGGTTTCAAACCCAAAACACATGAAAATTATCAATGTCATTCCATTTTCTTCCACACTCTTGAGAAAACAAGTGACACCACCACACCAGAGTTTCCATGAAGCTTTTGTATGCGGATTCTATGCTAAAAATTATGGCACCGAGCTTGGGTAAGTTATTTCTGTAAAAATATTAGCCATTTTTCCTATTTTTAGTGAACAAAATGTTACTTCAAGCTGCATTTAATCAAAAATTATGAATATATTCCATTCTTCTATGTGCTCTACTTGCTTTATGCTTCACATCTTCCTCTTTGGAAGAACAAAGAAACTCTCTTTCTTTGTATATTTATATGACTTTGCAACAAAACACTACGTGCTCCATGGCTATGACTGGGAATTTCTTAGAAACTGAAAGAGGAAAATAGATAACCTCATTTAACTTTTGTCATCTAGGAATGAAAGGCACTAAGTTTCATTTTCTAAAAAATAAAAACCCTTTGTTCTTGTTTCGGCCTTCTTCCTATTTCCATCTCCATTATGGCTGACTCTTCATTCTCTACATTTTATTCAAGGGCTCCCTTGTATTTTCTGAGGATTTAATTATGTAACCCCCAGGGAATTTCCTTTCCTATAGCTCGAGCTCTCTGTCAAGAAAATGATAAGGATTTTCAGTTACTATATGTTCTTTATGCATCTTCTTTCTCTTATGAGCTTGTGACTTTATTGTGAAAACACCATGCTCTATTTTATTTTCTTTCCTCATTGTCTTTTTGCTAGTTTAAAAACATGGGCATGCTTGCTTTGTTTATGATGCCAATTAGTAGCAACTAGTAGCTTTGCTGTGAAAAAGCTTGTGTAGAGTATAATATGAATGAAACTTCATGAGAGGGTGGGCAATTAGAACAAGAGCTATTTCAATCAACTGATTTAACTCCATTGCATGGTATAGGTACACTTTAAAGAATATGCATCTTTATATTCCTTATGAATAATACCCTTTCACTAACTTGCATGACCATGATCCACTGTCACTATCTTCTAACACCAGATGAAAGAGGGTTGTCACTATTAAGCAATTCTAGCAACTACACTCATGTTTTCATGAAAAATCATGCCTTCATACTCAGATCTACCCTTGTGCTTATTTGAACTTCAGATAGGAAATCCATGTTGAGAAATGCAACCCTTATCGAGATCTTTATTGCCTTACTAAACCTACAGGTGAATCTATTTTATAGGAGCAATGTGAAACTTTGAAACATTAAGACATGCTTATGAAGTTTACAACTTGGCTTCTAATCCTACACTCCTTTCACATAGATTGTGCTATTCATAGATGCATGGCATTTGAAAACTCTATATGTGAATATTCCCATGACCATCGCTTGTTGAGAAACTATAAGTGTAGAGGATAAAATCAATCATATTGAAACAGCAAAAGATATGAATGACACAAGCCACCAGTCTTGCACACTATGTATAAAAAATACTTTGAAATCATGGTGTTCATACAAGGCAGAGCCATTAAGGGGGAAAGACTTGCAGCCTAGGTTGCAAGTGGCCACCTTACTACAACTCAATCCTACTAATAGTCACTCTCTAGTTGGAAAATAATATATACACCCTTATCTAAAACATGCTTATTAGGGGGTAAACACAACATGGTACCACCATTGTCTTCCCTCGCCTAATTTTTCTATTATCTTATGCAACTATAAGTTTCTCTTAGCACTAATGATTCAGGCATGCTTGATTCATCTCTATATCTTCATTTTTCCTTTAATCATTGTTCACTTGTCATGGATTCTTTTGATTCTCCTCCTATTTTGGCAATAGAACCACTGATCCCTACAAGATTGATCTTTAACACTTTCATGGATGATTTACTTGTGGTTTGTCCCTTTCAAATGAAATGATAGGGAAGCATGTTAATAAGATATCCTTGATCAGGTGCATATTGTAACATTGATCATCATGTAACTGTGCTTTCATGAAAAAATAGATCACTGCATTTTTCAAATCTATTTTATGCAAGATATTGAAAACAACCTTTATGATTTCTTTGAGTAAGTACATGTCACCTATGACAGTGATTGAAAACTCACCATCATAAATGATTTGTTCTTGCTTGAGTGAATCATAAGGAGATGAATTATCTTCCTATGTCTCTTTAAAGCACAACAGAGCACATTGGGCTCAACCCTTTTGGGATCCACATTTATCCCACGTGCTGAAATTTGATAAAATAGAACAATAATAATTTTCCTATACCTGCACATGAATCAAACAAGTTAGAAAAAACATAAGTACATCTTAGGTGTGTTTGATGACTTTGATGGTTTTCTTAGACACCTAAAGTTTATATTGCTTATTTAATGCACATTGAGATAAATTTATACATGCAATGGTTTATGTTCATATAATGTTTGAGATCTTTGATTGCTTAGAGCATTGCTCTAACATCATTGTTATTTCCAGATGTAGGAACTAGGAGCAATATGGAGTTAAGAGGGACACAAGCAGCTTGAGGCAGCAGCAATGCAAGACAACACACCCTAAACCAGTCATTCTTAGGCATTGACTGGTCTCTCTCCTTATATGCACATTTACATTTGTTTACTTATTCATGTATATGCTTTTCTTCAATTACATTGAATAAGTTAAGTCTCATGGCTTGTGTGAGACAAATATGCACTTTTGAATCAATAAAGATTACTTTTTAGAAAGATTTGTGTAAATATTTTCTATGTTACATGCACTTGTATAAATGCAATGATCAAATACTATAATCTTGTAATCTTTTCTGATTTTTTTGTTTATACGATTGAATGTAAGATAGGAAATATTAACCAAAAATGTACCTCTCTCTCAGTTTGTAAACACTTAATCTCAACCAACTTTAGCAAGTAACAAAAATGGGTAATGGTTTTCATCATCCATGTCAACATCCATCACATAATTCTTCATTTCACTAGCTTTGACAATTGAAATAGTGTGCTTAGGCACGGGATTTGTAAAGATTTGTAAATTTTGGTTAGGAGGGGCTATAGACTTATTACCTTGGTCATTTACACCTTTGATTTGAACTTGATTATTGTCAATAAGGTCTTGCACAAGATGTTTAAGACACTTGCAATATGTTGTACCATGTCCATTTTGTTGATGGTAATGATAGTAAGCATTTCGTCAAAAGCCTTTTGGAAATGGTATATTAGGGTCACACTCTCCAATAGGAGGTAAGGTAAGCATGTTCTTTTCAATAAGTTGCAGCATGATATTGTGAAGGGTTTCAAGTAAAGGAGTGAATTCTCTATCCCTATCCCCAAAATAATTTGTCATCTTTATAGATCCACTTGGCTATTAGTTTTTTGACTTTTTTGAGAGGAATTTACTTGTAAAAATCCCTTATTGTGCTTCTTCAAAGGTTGATAACTATTTTGAGTTGTGGATTCAGACTTTTTAAGACAACTAGGGGGATTTTTCACATCATGATCGTAAGTCAAATTTTGATAATTACGAAGGGTTGTACATAACTGTGTAAAGGATGGAAATCTCAACATTTCAAAAAAAATTTGGAGTTTGTTTTGTAAGTTGGAAATAAACATTCATTGGAGTTTGGTGTTAGGACTATTAATGTTTACTTTTGAATAAAGTGTTTGGTATCTTGCTATGAAATTGGTCACTTTCTCATCCTCTCTTTTTTTGCATGTCATTAAATTAGTAAGGGTCATTTTAAGACCCATGTGAATATGGAAGTGGTTGTAAAAGGAATCAACCAGTTCATTGAATGAACTGGTTGAATTATTCAATAAAGAAGAGAATCACTCTAAAGTAGTAACCTTCAAGGACCTAGGAAAGAGCTTAGCCAAAAGTTTATCTTCAAAGATGAAATCACTACATAAGGTTGTAAAAGCATAAGCATGGCTTATAGGATCTCCTTTTCCACCATATTTATTGAATCGAGGGACTTCTATACCTTGTGGAATTTGTGCTCTTAATATTTCCAAGGATAGCGGATTGGATTTGATGTATTGCAAAGGTTGATTGTTGTTGAAGGGATGTCATTGTTTGTAAAAGTGAGATAAGGAGAGGGTAATTTTGATTATAAGGTTTAGGAGAATAAGGTGGATTAGTGTATGTATGTGGAGGGCTAGTGAATTGTAGGTTGGTGAAGGTGGATTGTTGAGGAGTTATTATGCTCGATTGGACAAAACTAGAAAGGTTTCCTATAGGAATACCTAAGGAACTATACATAGTGCTAGTAGGTATGATTGTTGTGGTAGGTTGAAAGGTTGTCATAGGTTGGAAGGTTGTTGTAGATTGAAGGGTTGTGATGGGTTGAGTACTAGTGTATGTAGGAATGGACATTGGTATTGTAGAGGATGGAATAGGAATTCCACCTTGGCTTTGAGTAGACCCTAAAGCATGAGTACAAGTTGTGATGGTAGGAACAGTGTTGTTAACATTAAGCACATTGGTTGTAGGAGGTGAAGTCATGGGAATAAAGTATGCAAAATATGATCCATGGAGGGCTGATTGTCAACACTATCGAAGAGAGAGTTAGAAAACCCAAGATCCACAACAAGTGAGGTATTGCAGGTTGACATGGGCCTCAAACTATGTCTTACAATAGTATTGCTAATAGGGCATCAAGTTGTAAAGCTCATACAAGTTTTACAAACCTAGTGTGCAAACCCTAAATAGAAAGGGGTAATGAAATGACCTATAATGTAATTTTTAAATTCTACACAATGCAATTTACTAATTACACAATGCAATAAACTGAAAATGAAATGTAAATGCAATTTTGAATTTTGACAATGCACTGAAATGAAGCAAATTAAGCGAGATTCACTAAACTTGGTGAAACAACAAATCAGAAAATTGAAATAGGAAAATAATAGCAACAAATAGAAGCCTAAAATTGAGGTTTCAGTTTCTAGAAAATGCATATCAGGATCTAACAAGGACTCATTCACTAGTAAGGGTGAATAAGTCCTAGTTAAGTATTTTTGGAATGTTTTTACTGATTTTTGAGTGATTTTTAATGCTTTTTAGATGCCAGAAAGTATAGGCCTAGCCTGATCAGGGACTCATTCACCAGTAAAGGAAAATGGGTCCTTGATTAGTTTTTTTTAACTATTTTTTAATAATTTTCTAGCTTTTGTAATGTCTTTCAATTCCAAGTCTGAGACAGTAACTTTTAGTTTTAGATTTTCTAGAAATACAATGTGAAAATGCAATAAAATGATTTATGCAAAGACCTAATTTGAAATGAAATATTGTTTTAGTTCTCAAATGCAATTTTATGAGATCCAAATGGTATGTAAAATGACTAATTTATTTTTTATTTTTTTAGATTTAGAGAATGCAAAACAATGCAACTCTAAACCCTAAATGAGATGCAAGTTTGAATGCAAAGTAATAAACCCTAAATGAGATTTAATTCAATGCAAATTAAATGCCAATGAATGCAAGATCTAACCTAGGATGCAATGAAATGCATCAAAATCATAAAATTGCAATATTCAATAGGTCGAGTTAACCATTAATGATTAGGTAGAAAATAGGGTTTACCAAAATCAAAATGATAGACCACTTTAATTCTCACCCTAATGCATGTAATTTTGTGTGTGATATGATGTAAATAACAATCAGAAACTAACCCTAACTGTTATAGAAACTATGAGGGAATTTTTAAGAACTTAAAATGGTGTGTACCTTACTACAAGAAGCCTATTTTTAGGTCACAAAGGACTCATTCTCCTTTAGTGGTGAATGGGTCCCTGTTAGGGTTTATGAAATTAAGATATAGGTTTTGTTCCTTAATTCCTACACTCTCAAATCTTCAATTATCAGTTCCCAAAAACCTATAACAAATTATGTAGCCTTCTTTCTATGTTCTTGCACTATGAATGAAAACTTTGCAACTTGACAACTTTGGAGATTTTGCTTTAATATTGCTCTCCACTTGATCTTCAACCTATAAATCTACAAATACACATTCAAGAGAAGAAAAAATTGTTGATTGTTAATGAATAGGGGTTTACCTCAGTCAAACCCCTTTCAATTAACTAAACAAAATGAAGAAATAATGATCTTGAAGCATGAACATGAAATGATGAAATGTTGATACCTTGGAAGTTGTCTTGGAATATAAATCTGAAAACTAACATGAAGTGGCCATGAAGAATGTAGATCTTGATCTCAAATATGATGTGAAAAATTGCTTGCAAGTAGATCTTCAATGCTACAGCAATAATCTTAGCTCAACAACATGCTTGAATTCATTGTGTCTTTGACATGATGAAATGACCTTGAATTGTTGCAATAATCTTCACTAATATTCCTTTGAATGCCTTTGAAAATGCTCTTGAAGTGCTCTATAATGCTCTTGTGAAAGCGCTATAATGATAACTTGAACTTTCTTGGTGAAACAATGTGAATTAACCTTATATGTATACTAAATCTAAGAATTAACCTTGAAATTCAAATAATTCAAGTCGGTCGACACCAAATCTAGGATTGAAAATCATTAGAATCCTATCAAAATTAAATGAAAAAAGGAGTGTCCTATGTGAGGAGGATTCATTCACCACTAAAGGCGAATGGGTCCTAGCACAAGTTTCTAGGACCTTGCTTTGGGGGGTGGAAAGAACATCAAAAACCCACCTCACAAATGCATAGAAAGGGGGGCCTTATGTGGAGAGGACCCATTCACCACTAAAGGCGAATGGCTCCTAGCACCATTTTCTAGGACCTTGATTTTTTGAAATTAAATGTCATGCTTGATTTGATTATTGGTTATTGGGATAGATCCTTCAAAAGGTTTCATTAATAAGGCTCAAATTTGACTTAAAGGGGCTAATTAAGCTCAATTAACCACAATTAATTAATGCAACCCTAGATAAGTGTGAAAGTGTACTACAACACTTTACAACACCATAAATAAGGTACCATTTAAGTACATTTTGTTAAAAAGGGCCCTAGATTCAATGTGAATGCGTACAACATATTACAACACTAAATCAAGGCATGATTAGGTTAATTCAATATCAATTATTCTCCAAATTAAGGAAAAGAGATACTTTTTATGTTATTACAATTAGAATACCCCCTTCTAGTTTTTAGAGGTTTCTAATATTTTTAGTCTTCATGACCACCAAAATTCCCTTGGACACTTTTATTCATCCACCTTGATATGTAAATTTATAACCTCCAAAATCCAAAACTCCCAATAAAATTATATTTTTTTTATTTCTAGTACATGCCTTACCTTTGTTAATGTCCTCACAATATCATTGAAAATTTTAATCTTAATAATCTCAATCCCACTAGTCTTACAAGAAACATCATTTCTTAGAAGAACAACACTACCACCAATAGCTTGGTAAGAAGAAAACCAATTTCTATTTGGACATATGTTAATACAAGCACCAGAATCTAATAACCATTCCTTGTGATACTGTAAGGTATTACAAACAAACAATACTTCATCGAACATACTTGAACTTGTCTCAACCGGATTCACTTCCTTTTTGGAGTCATCATTATCTTCTTTCCTCTTCCAACAATATTTCTTGAGATTCCCTAATGTATTGTAGTACCAAAATTTTCTTACCATTTTTTCCTTTTGAATTAGATCTTGATGTACCTCTCAAATCTTCCCATTTTTTTGTGGATTGTCCCCTAGCCACTATTTATTCTAGTGTGAAGGTTTATATGTTAGATTTCCTCCACACCTCTTCAAACAATAAAGCTCCCACAACATAATAAAATTCAAGGGTATCAATTGTGCTAAAGCTAATGGAAGTGACTAAGTGATTCCAAGATTCGAGCAATGAAAAAATTAACGTAATTTCCTTGCCTTCATATTTGATTTTTACACTTATGATAGCTAACTAACATATAAGAGTATTAAAAATATTTAAATGATCAATAATTTTTATACCTTCATTCACAAACTATATAAATACCTCTTCAAGTATATTCGATTTTTCAAGGATTGTCATGTAAATACTCTTCAATCTACTCCATAAGTATATCATTGTTTCATCTCCAACAATATTGAAAAGAAAATCATCTACTAAACACAACCAAATTGTGCTAGAAGAGATCTTGTATCTAGATTTTTCCAATCTTTATCAATCATATTTGTAGGTTTCTTTGACTTTCCTACCAACACCTTGTGCAACCTTGTTGCACTAAAAAAACCATTCATATTGAGCTTTCATAGCTCAATTTTATTCTTCCCATGAATTTATCCACCTCAAACCTTACATTTGAAACCTTTTCCATTTGATGTAAAAAAAACACCAAATCCTAATACAAACACTACAAAATATTTTCTCCGATACCACTTGTTGGTGAAACAGAAATGTAAAACCCAAAAACTTAAATTATATTTCAACACAAGTTAATTGTGAAGAAATAGCAAGAAAGATTAAACAAAATAATAGAATAACAAACATGACACAAATTTATGTGGTAAAACTCTGATAATATGTTAAGGAAACATCCATAGGCCAAAGTATCCATATTCTTATTTCTTAGAGAAAATGATTACAATCTTCATGCAGTTGTTGTCGTTCAATTGTAATTACAATTGATTTTCCTTTAAGACAACAAGGTATATATAATATCTTCAAGATAATAACCATCATCAAAATTAGAAAAATCTAACTCTATTTTATTATTTTAATTTTTTTTTATTTTACAATTTTATTAAGTTTTATCTTTTTTATATGATAAGATTTTTTATTTATTCTTTAATTATTGTCATTACCCAACACAAATCATAGAACCTTTGTGGGTGTACTCTATATGCAACCATCTTGACCTTATATAGGAAAGCCTTTGACCATTTGTATTCCATGAACCAATATAACTCCAACAATGGAACATCATGCCTACATGGTGTAGAAACCTACAAATCTTGGAGATTAAAACAGGCACAAATGAAACAAGTTTGCATAAACTCAATCAATAAATTAAAAATACAAGGATACACAAATAGGGATGAAAAAGGCACTCAATCTCCATGAAACGAGGATAGGACTCCTCATTCATGGAGTGGTGCTAAGTTTCCTACCTCAAAGATAGCATGAGGTGTTGAAAGTGAGTCAACACCTCTATAAAACTCCTAACTAACTTGACACCTTGCATGTGCAAGTTTCATGGACGCCTAAATAGGATTAAAACCTATGTGTATGCAAAATATACACTAACATATGGTTGGCCTTCTAGAAGATGTTGGTGGCTCTATTAGGCAAAGGATTTCATTAACAAATTGTCATTCAAATCGGATACTTCTTTGTGGACAGATTTGTTAACTTCCCACGGAGTTCATGGCAATATTAAGCTAAGTGAACTTATTTCAATGCGTCTTTTTAAGTTAGAACCATAAAGCTCTGAATCTTATTCTATTTTATCCAACATGTATGTTAAACAAGGCAAATGAGAAATATGCAATATTAGATGGGTTGACCTTGCAATGAAGGAAGATGGATCACTCCCCGTACTAACATTATTTCACTCTTTGTAGGATAGGACACTAATCCACATGAATCAGTGGCACTATCATTAGCAAATGATATAAATGATGGTTACTATGATCTAAAGTTGGAATTTCTACATAAATAGGGCATGTTAGAATTGAGCTTGAGACTGCTCACTTAGAGGCGATGAATGAAGCAATTGGAGAAATCTTGGAATTCAATCAAATGAAGCAAATGCATTTAGAAGGAAGTGAAAAAGGTTGTGGATGAAGATTTTGATAGGTCGTCAACTTCATAGGAGACTTAAAGTTATTAAAGAAAGTAATTTTTAAGTTAATTTTTATAAAGGTTATTAATGTCAAGAGATATTTTATAATGGTGGTAAGGATGAAGTGTAATGGTTTAAGTGTGCTGAAAAAAATCATCTTTTATCTTCAATTTAATCATTAACAGATCAAAACAGTTTTATTTGTTAATAAAAATAATATTTTCATAATAATTTTAAATTGATATCTCTGAACATTATTTAAATAAATATATTTGAAATATCTATAATAGTAAAATATAAAATCATTTCTACAATCTTTTATCCAACCCCTGACTAAATTGCAGCCATTATATTGTTCTCCTCTTCCCCTTTTCCAGATTCCACTGTTCTCACTCCCAAGGCCAACAATTTCAGAATTTAATGTTTCTCATTCCAAAAAAGACACTTTGACTTGAACAATAGAGTCTTGTATTTAAAAGACAATATTAATTCATTAATTTGATAGCCACTGGCAATCCATCATCATCAAAACAGATTATCGAAAACTATTATTGCATTAGCATTTGCATCAGCAAATGCTACTCTTTACTACCATATAAGCACATGCATATTTGTGCAGCATATTTTCAATCTTTATAATTTGAAGCTTCACTTTTATCGGGGAAGTTGAGAAATCTTTCCTCAATATTATAAATTAATTATTATTAACTTGTAGAAAATTATTATTAATTATTTGATTATTAAATTATTTAAATAAAAGCTAAAACTCTAAATAAGTAACCTTTAGAATACCAGTTGAAATATTTCAATCTATCTACCAGTTAATCAGATACACTTTTTAATATTTAAAAATGAATGATCTTAAAATCTGTCTGTGTATAATATTTATTGCCTGAACTTCAGTTAAATAAAAATAATGAAGAGAAACTTTGTGGTTTACCTTTGGAATGTTTTAACCGTTGTGTTAGAATCTTAATCTAACAGTAATCCAGGTGTTATGTCAAGTTTATTGCAAGGGACGTCGGCTCAAATCATTGTTTAAAATATCTATATAAAAATAGAGTTATTCTTTCCTTATCAATTAGAAATTCCTTATACCAGAAGTGCTGTATTAGAAATTAACTAATAATTAAGCAGAATCACTAATTCATTGTGCAATCAATAACCCAGTGTAGCGATTCAGAAAATATTGGAGCACTTTCAAAAAGCCATCACACAGGTTAGTGTAATATTCTCAGAATTTGAGATCATAGAAGTAGGATGAATTTCTCATGAGGTGGCTGTCTAAAAAATAAGGTGATTCAAATCCCCAACCACATCTTCTCAAAGACTTCACCTTGCCAACTTATCAGTAAGGATAAATTTCAAACAATTTGACAGATTGTTAGTTCCCACTCTTAAAGATCTTCAGTGAAAACATCATAATGTTTCACTGAATGGGAATGATAGGATTCTATTTGGATTAATATTTTTTCATTCTTTATTCATTCTGATGATGAATCAAGGAATGTGAATCGAAACATGAATGAAAAAAAATTTACATAATCAAATCAATCTCTTTTATTCTATATTATATCTTTCAATTTTATTATCCTTTATGATAATTTGTGGACATTAATAATAATCTCAAGGAAGCTGAGATAATCACTAATTTTCTTGTTCCTCTTTGCTCACAGGTTATAAGTTCCTTCCTCCTTGAGCGACAATGGATGGAGAACCAAATATCTGTGGCAACAATAAGTGTGCTATCCAGTTAAATGAGAGATGGGTTAGTGGATGGATTGCAAGCTCTGGACAGATTGTGAGGCTCTGTGGATATTGTGCTTCTTTATATATGAAAAAGAATTTCTGCACTACATTTCATAATGGTGATGCAGGCTGGAGGAAATGCAATATTTGTGAGGAACCCATCCATTGCTCATGCATTGTATCCAGTAGCTTTTATGTCTTTGCTGACAGTGGAGGAATTCAGTGTCTCAACTGCTATAACAAAAACAAAAAGGCATGCCTTGACAAGGTCCCCAAGATGAAATGTCTTTCAACTACTTCAAAGCAACTCAGAGTGAACTTGAATACTTCATTTGCAAATAGAGAGTCTATTTTAGGTGAGGCCCAAACTCTTGCAGGACACACTGCTGCAGAGGCAAATACTTCAGAGAATGTAAACATTACAGCAGATGCAGAAAATGGAAATGAAAATGTACTTTGTTATGGTGCTTCTACTTCTGTGGCAAAGAAACATGACCCAAACAGTGCTAATTGGGGATCCATGGAACAGAATAAGTCTAAATCACTAACCCCACAGACAAGAGCAAGACAAAAAAGTGATATTGATCTTCCTAGAAATCATAAGAATTTTGAATGCTCTACATGTGGAAAGAAGTACAATACTGGACAAGCTTTAGGCGGGCATAAGAGAGCATGTCCTAAGGGCTACCAACTCACATATCAGTCATATCTATCAAAGTTTTAAATCTTAGCCAATATTATAAGGTGAACGTTCACTGTCTTACTAACATTCAAGATTTCAGATGGGTTTTTTTAATGTTTGCATTAAAACTTTCATCTCCAAGTGTTCTATTCTGGAGGTTTTGCACCTTTCTTATTATTATCATATAAAGAATGTTTATTTCGATGTTTTTTTATTTTTTAAATTCAATATTTGTTTTAAAATGTTTTAGGTATTTTCTTTTTCACCTGATTATATTTGGTGTTTTTTAGAGTATTTATGTGAGAGACAACGTCTAACGTTTATTTATTCTTTCTACTTCAAAAATAAAATAAATTATTACTGAAATTTTATTTATATTTTTATAAAAGATATATTAATAAATTGTGTTTTTTTTAGATTAGATCTTTTTTTTCTACTTCTTATCCATTTATTAGACATTTTTATACACTTATCACTTATCACTTTTTTTTTTATGAATAGGCATGTATCTATATTAATTATAAAGATAAAAATACATATTCACAAAAAAAGGTGGGTGGTAAAAAGGCACACCCCGAGAGTAATATGGGTAGAGCTCAAAAGTTTAGAGTCACATGGGCTGAGCCCATAAAGCAATAAGCATTACAAACATGTAAAATAAAAGGCCAACAGGTGGCCATAGCAATGTCAGCAAAGGGTGGAGGGTCCCTGTCATCTAGTTTCTTTCCCCATACATCAGCAAGGTTTGAAGTGATGTGAAGAGGACCCCAGCCATCATCATCTTCTTTTTCTTTATCCTTGTGTCTGGGAAAGATTGCAAAGTCCAAACATAGGATCCATTGCGTAGTATCCAACCAACTAGAACTACTACCAAGATCATTATTAGTGGGCCACCCAAAAGTGCCACTGCTCCCTCCTGCCACCCCTCTAGAGGGCCACCCCAGGTCAACCCATGGAGGAGGAGAACGCGACCACCAAGGAGGGAGAGAGCCACAATGAGGAGAAGCCTAAAAGTAGGGGTGAGCAAAGCCACTTCGCCACTGGCCCCATGGGGGTGATCTGTTGTGGGAAGAGGTAGGCAAAGAGGGTACATGAGCCACAATGCCAGGGGCATTTCCCCAATGGTCCAAAAGAACCTAGAGATGAGAAACTTCAAGTGCAACTTTGTTCGATTGCACTTGAATCTACAAAAAGAAATAGAACAAATAATTGCTTTAGAGTATAAAGATACATATTTATCAATCTGGTTGTGAGAAAATATGCAATAATTTCTATCTTTCCAAATACTGAAGAGGATTTCCACCCTGAAAGTGTGCCAAATTTGGGTATACTTTGTGGGAAGCCTAGGTAAATCACCCAGTAGAATCATATGCTAAGAAAATGGCTCTGGCCTAAACGACCGAAAGAAGTCATGAATCCAATTCCACTTCTACTAAGCTTTAGTGCAAAACTAGAAAAGATGCTTAAATGACTCTGCCTACCCATAGAATAGGAAATGAGGGTCCTGGACATGTAAGTGGGCAAGTCGAGACCCCACAGGGAAGCCTTGGAAAATAATACACCAAGACAAGTGGGAAAGCTTTGGCTCAACACTTACAAACTAAGTGGCAGAGAATATTTTACACCAAATAGACACAGAAGATTGGAGATGCCACCGTTGGTTCAAATTGTCAACCATAGGAATATAAGGTGAAAGCCATAGATAACCAAGTTGAGGTTTGTAGTTTCTAAAAAGGGTGTCTAGGTACCACTTCCAGTCCTTCCACCAGGACTTGGTGGCACAAATACCCACCTTATGAAGTATGTTAGCCAGAATGGCATTCACCAGACTATGATAGGTGTCACAATCTTGGTTTTGAAGCCTATAATGAGCAAAGAAATCCTCCCATGGTAGGATATGCATTGTGGGTCTATGAAACATGTGTTGTAAGCTCTAGATACCTTTCTTATGAAATCTTAAGGCCTTAAGGCAAGGTGACTTGGCCAGAGGCTGACCATTATTGGAAAAAAGAGGTGACCACCTATGTTCTATTGATTGAGTGAAAGCCCATCATGAAAACCAGAGCTAGACTAACGGAGCCAGGGCTTAATTGCCTCTCAAGGTCTCCAAATGCTCTTGGCCATGAATTTTTTCACAATCTAGACTGGTTCCCTCATAACCAAAAGGGTTTGAAAGCTAATCCCCTTCCAAGCAATCTATGTGTTGGAAAGCCAAACTAAATGCAATGCCTAAGTAGAATTTTATAGGCCTCATCACTAGTAAGCACTTTGATAATCCATTTGATACAAAGAGTGATCCCTTGTTGTTAAGTGGAGAGCAGGCCAAGCCCTCTAGAGTCTCTGGGTAGGCAACAAAACTCCCAAGCAATGTGGTGAAACCCTCGGTGCATCTCAAAAAAGGCCCAAAGAAAGTTGCGCAAAAGATTTTCAAGCTTACCATAAGCGGCCTTTGAAGGAGCCTAGCATGAAGAATAGTAAATGTGTGTAGCTGCTAGCACCTTAAAACAAATATGGAATTTACCAGCTAAAGTGAGAGGCTTGGTAATCTAGAAAGTAATTTTTTTCTTGATTCGAGAAAGAATTGCTTGCCAGAGATTCGTGGGAGAAGCTTGAAAGGAAAAATAAATGCCCAAGAATCGAAAGATTCCACCTAGACCAATCCACTTCCAGCCATAGTGTTGAATCTATTGAGGACTAGGTAGGATCTAGACTATTTTTAACATAAGGTTTTATGTCAAATGTTGAATGGAAAAGTTGAAGGCAAGGTAAAAATTCTCAAGGCAATCTAGAGAAACTTTGACATTATTTTCCTCTTCCAGAAGAGTGAGAAAATAATCATCAATGAAGTGGCCATTGACCAGTTGGGCTGGTGAATTAGGCAAAGAAATGCCATGAACCTGCCTCTAGAAACCAACATGAGCTAGCAAATATCCAAACCCTTTAGCAACAAGCACATAAAGTGAGGGGACGAGTGGGAAACCTTAGTGAATGGAACAAAATAGACCAAAGGAAAGGGATTGGCGAACATTATGGTGATACAAGTAGATGCATCAGAGAACAACATTTGTACAGCCTATATGAAATGAGGGACAAACCTAAGGCAGCCGACATGGCAAGAATAAAAGGCCATTCAATATGGTCATAAACTTTAGCGAAATCACCTATCACATTTTTATGTTCACACATTTTCATTATTACGCCTAAATATGTACATATTTTTATATGTTTTATTTTTATGCTAATATGGTCCCTTTTCATTTCATTGGTCATTTCTAGAATCACAAGGTTGACTTCATAATTATAGAATTGACCCTTTCACATTCAAATTTTTAAATTCAAATTTGGTTGGCCTTTGTCTATACCCTTCCCACTTTAGATTAACTAGACCCAAATTTGTGCAATATGTTGTTATATCCTTGTGTTTAAATGAATTCAATGCATTCATTTTGTACATTTGAGAATCAAGCAGTCATTTGCATTACAAAATTGCAATTGATGTGTTAAAATTAATTGAGAGCTACATGACCATTCTATGAGCATATGTATGTTTGAACCTTGAGCATTATTTTTAAAATCTTGCACACACATTTTTGTAAATTGATCTACAAGAATGTATGTACTTTTTCATATAAATTGTATTTCACCCCCTACCCACCTTTTTACATGCATTCAAGTTTGTCCTTTGCACCTATTTCAAATCTAAACTAGGATTGATATTTAGATCTATTGTAGGTTTCACCTCATTCTAATATCATTTTATTACTCAATTTAGGGTTTTACATATTTATATCATACTTGTATCCAGACAATGCACCCTTAGATTGGAATTTATGTATAATGCATTATAGATTCTCATAGCCCTTTATCCTTGGCTATTATACATACTTCCATAATTGATTTTGACACATTTATATACTTTCTAACATAGGATCATTTTATTCTTGATACATACATGTGTAATTTTATGATACAAAGGGGCTCACATGTTGTCCATAGAAGTATTATATCATATGTGTGTTTGTTAAATATTTATTTAATCATTTCATCATTACCTTCCCTTTTCTATTAGATACTATTACTTCACGAGTACATGATTATCATATAAGTTTTCATACTTCTTCTATGGAGAGTGATAGTTTTGTGCTTGATTCTATTTATATTATACCTTAAAACACATTTCCTTCAAATGATCCACTTCATGTTACATCTATTGAGAAGGATAAATGTGGTGAACATACATATTCCATTGATTTAGATGATATAGGTGCATTTCATGATATAATTAAAATTCAAGATACTTTGTATGCATTTCTTATGGATTACTCTTCTCTATGCTTTATAAATCATAGTAATCTTGGTTATATTCCAAGTTTATTCCTACTTATTATTCCTTACTTATACCGCCATTGCATTCTATGTACCTATGCATGCACACATTAGATATGATACATAGAATCATTCCCATGATGTCCTTACCAATATATCTTTTTGGCATTTGGCATGTTCCTTAGGAAACCACAAGAGCATCTTAAAATACATCCCAAAGTGCACAATTATTTCATCTAATATTACTCAATATCTTATATTCATTATTACAACCAATGGTTAAATATAATGCTCATATATCCATTGCACCTCATGAGTTATATGTCATTATAAATTGTCATTATGTATGGTGACATTAGATTTAAACATACATTAGTGTTACACCCCAATTGTGTAATTATCTAGTTACTATTACTATGTAGGGTCAATATTGCATGTGTGAATGTACTTTGAGTTCTAATTGAGAAAATATGTGTGCTTGCACCTTACTGTCAATGAATTGTGAATGAATTTGTTATTTCATTTAATGATATGTGAAGAAACATGCATATATGTGAAATAGATGGTTATTGAATTAGATATTCAAACTATGGAGAAGTATTGTGAAAGCATATTTTGTTGAACAACTAACTACCATGGGAATGTGTTAGTTGGATGTAGGTATATGTTCAATCCTCTAGGTGTGAGGGGAAGTGTCACTCAAGAGAAGAACTTGGTCAGGTAACTAGTAACATAACCTAACTCAACTTACACACACACTCTATAGTAGAATGGTTGAGTCAAGTTAATATATTGGGAATTGGTAAGTCATCCTTAGTATGATGTGTTTGCACTAGTAAGGGTCTTGATTACTATTGAATGCATGCTTGGATGATTTTTATATGTTTAGAGCTTATGAGTTCTTCCTTATATTACTATGCTTGTGTTGATGAGATGTACACATGTGGAATGTATGTATATGTATACATAAGCATGTCAATGATAGACCATATGCATGAACACGTACATGAAAGTACATAGGTAGACATACCTATGCACACTTATGAATGGGTTGCTTATGAGCATGGAGCTATCGAGTGGAAAATACAACATGATGTGTATATGTATAATTAATACACCACACATCTATTCCCTATCAACACGATAGTAATTGTGTATGTGCTTGATTGTACAATCGAATGTGTGTATATATATATGAGATATATACATATATCCATCCATATACATGTATCAATACATGTGTATGTTTGAAAAATATAAATTTCCATACGGATATATCAATATATGTATACATACGTATACATGTACATAGAGGAATATATATATCCACACACACATATATATTTACATGTATATATATGTGTGTGTGTGTATATATATATATATATATGTATTTACATATATGTGTGTATATATATACATATATATGTATTTACATATATGTGTGTATATATATGTGTATATACATATTCAGTTGATGTGGTTATTATTACTATGTGAATGTCAACTTTATCATATTCATTTATATATTGAAATTATACATACTTGATCTTGACTTAGGGATATATATATATGTCAATTATAGCATTAACGCTATATCACACACACACACACACACACACACACACACACACACACACACACACACACACACACACACACACATATATGTATATGTATGTATACTATATGTGTATATATATGAGTACATATATATTTAAATGTGTGTGTGTGTGTGATGCTTTGAGGGTGATTTATACATATGAAATATAGGTTGATTTTCATATAAGATATAAAGGTTGAATTCACATATGTTGACATTGGATAAAGGTCAAGAACCATATGCAAAGTATTGTGCAGCAATAAAGGTCAATATGGAAGAAAACCATAGTCAATACTATTAGAAATGAATCTTTTAATTATTAATAGCGAATTACTCCAAAATTGGGCATTTTTATACAAAGCGATGTCCAATATTTATAAGCTACAATATAAAGTGTAAAATTCATGATAATAGGAAAAGCATACAATAAGATTTTAAGTAGTCAAAGCAGCAATAATATGTTATTATTGTGGAGTGACTTATCTTTGCTCTGTTGCTCAGTAAAAATATGACCAAGTCGACATGGTATAGGCGTTGCCTATAAACAAAGGACTATTTCAATGAGAATAACTGCACCAAGAGATACAAAAGTTGGCTAAATACTTGGCACCAACATATAGGAGCTCTTAAATCTATAGAATTATATCTTGGTTACAATTTGACTATCATCATTTGAACATGTGTATATTTGAACGTCTTTTGTTATTGTCAAATAGAAGGGTTGATCTATAGCATTTTATGATGATTTTATACTTAGTTTGTTTCCACCTTTTAAATTATGTGTAGTGAGTCGAATTGCATGGAGAGAGTTCTCAACTGGCATTCTTTTTTGTACGCTACAATGTCTCAACTTTTTGTATAAATAGATGGGATAACTCCCTTATTTGGAATGCATTCTTTTGCAAACTTATTCTACTACAATTATTTGAGAGTTGTATATTTTGAGAGTTGAGAGTTATTGTGTGAGAGTTTTGAATTACTTTGTGAGTGCATATTATTTCTTGAGGGATTAGTCATAGTGAAGTATTGCTTTAAGAGGATTAAATGAAGCTAGTAAGTTGTTGTTGGAAGGTTTTGCATCATGATAGTCAATTAGATTAAGTGTATATAGTCATGAGGATCTAGTCTTCCCTTATTTGTATTTATTTATGAAAGATTGAGATTTGAATGTTTTATTTGACCTGTTTGAGATTACTTGCATTAGGGAATCATACTATTTCTTTGGAAAGGAAAAAGAAGTTTTTTTATGTTTATCTATGAAAGTGCTTGTATTTACTCTGTAATAAGAGGAATTATTTGTCATTAGTACAAGCATACTAGATATGATTTAAAAACAAGGATATCTTATGGGCTTTTCATAGCTAAGTTGTTTGATTATATTAGATAGCTTATAAAGTTACACCTAGGGTTTGATTATCCTTTCAAGGGAGGGTATTTATGCTTTATGAGTAGAAATACCATTAAGTTAAAGGGAATAGGTTGTCTCTAGGGTTAAAGACTACTGATTGAAGGAAAAATTGTGCATAGATTATAGTAGCCTTAAGTTAAATCAAGCTTGAGTAGTGTATGTGAGTATCTAGGATGACTATCACTTGAAGTACTAGGTGAGAACAATTTGGCCAAAGTAGTGTGATTGTCTTTGGCTCCATTGTCAATTCACTATGGTCCATTTATATGCATGCTAGTCCTAGATTGCGGGTTTACAAGTTCTAGTCATGTAGGACATAGTACTAAGCTCAGATTGGTTGTCATTACGAGGTTGTTCTACCAATCTATTCATCAAAGGGTAGGGCCATCTATCAAATGATAGATGTGTGGAGGACCTCATATGAGTTTTTGGTTGGCAAAAAAGCACTCTAGCACGATGCTTCTCCTCCTCAACATGTGACAAAAGAGCACGATATGAAAGGAGGTTTCTAGAATATCTACATCTATTTCTTTGAAGCTAAGTTGAGCTTTGTATGTACTTTGTACACATTCTATGGAATATTATAATTTGTGAAATTATTATATTGGAATGGAATCATTGTTGATTATTGTTGTGACATTTATGTTCATTTGTTCTCTATAAAATAAAGAATTTTTTTATGGCAATGGCTAAGTTACATGGTTTATTTACTTGCAAAGTGAAAACTTAGGAAAAATTAATTCAGTGAATAGTTGACATGTTACATCATGTGGTATCAGAGGTATTGGGTTTAGCACTAAAACCTATGAGCTAATCATGCTTTTTGTCCAACATTATCTAATGATTAGAAATTCTTGTGCTAGGATGGTGTGTCTTAGTTAACTGCAAGAAATTTAATAATCAGACATGAATGCTACTTGAAGGCCAAAAAGGAAAGAGAGGAAATCATTAAAAAATTGAGGGTACCAACTTTGACAATACCATCTGGTTAAGTGAAATTGAAACCTTCAGTCATGCACTTTCTCGAATTAGTGATGTAAAGAGAAAGATGAAGATGGAGGCTCAATACAACTATTTACCTTCTATCTCACTAGAGGATTTTGAGTCTTTATCACTTTCCAGGGATGTTCCCTCAAAAGGGAGTGTTAGTCTGGAAATAATCTTTAGGGACCCTACAGTTCTTCCAATAGTGATGTATTGTAGAAAAATGGATCTTTGGACATTTGCACACTCATTTGGGTCCTTCTTGTGGATGTTGGCTTAGTTTTGCCTTATTTAGTGTTGTAATGTGGTCAACACATTCACATTAGGTCTTAGGCCCTTGTGAATTAATAAGAATTTTATGATACCTTGAAAAAGTGTTGTGAAGTGTTGTAACACACCTTCACACTTTTCTAGGATATTATTAATATATTTCACCTAAATAACCTCTTTTTATCATTTACCAAGTCTTATTTCAAAGCATTGTAAAGTAACTTTCACACTTTTCTAGTCTTGTCATTAATAATTAGACCTTTCTTATGCTTTAATTGGTCCCATTTTACACTTATAGGCATTACTTAAGTGCATTTTTTAAAATAATCCCGATAAACATCATTTAAAACATCTAAATCCTAAAACCCACTTAAAATGCCTTAAGTGGGACCCATTCACCATTAAGGGAAAATGAGTCCCCTTTGGCACAAAAATCAAATCATTTCAAATTTATGGCATGCTTTTATTTTCTAAGATCCAAGGTTAGCCTGTGATGTATTTTTAGAAAATATTGCATAATTTTGTATAAATATAGGGTTTTTCTACTCATTTTCACCCCCAATCACTCAATCAATTAATCAATCCATCATTTAAGCATTCTAAGCATTTCAATCATCTTAGAGTCTATATCCATTGAAGCTATTGCATGTCTGTAGAATTCTACTTCAAGGGTTTGGTGAGTTATAGCATTGTCTTTGTTCATTCATCATTCCTTCATTTCATTTCATTTTCAAGGGTTTAATTACCAATCCAGGATTTGACCAAGGAAAACCCCTATTCACTAACCCTCAACAATTTTTCTCTTTCTTTGCATGTGATTTGTAGGTATAAGCTATAGATTTGTCAAAGAGAAAGATTGGAAAAGTTGTCAAAAAAAATTCAAAGTCATTCAAAGTTGTCAATGCCCTAAAAGAAGCTTAGAGAACACCTATAGGTCAAATTTGACAGTTTCAGACCTAGATCTGAATTAGGAGCATAAGTGCAGCCTGGGAGCTACAAATTCTACTTTTCAATTTCCAAAAATCCCAAGGTGGACGGATTCACCATTAGTGGTGAATGAGTCCCACTACCTAGGCTTAAATAGAGATTTTTGTAGTTTTGAATGCCCGGTTGTCTGAAACCTATTTCGGCAAAATCTTCCTGAAACAAGACTAAGTTGCCTAGCTTAGTGTATGTGTCCTAGTTGGCATCAACAGTGAATTCTTAAAGATTCAAGAGCTCCTTTCCATCTTTTTTCTAGTCTCCAAGTGAACACTTTAAATTTTATAAGTTTTTGTTACATTCTTCTTGCATTTCTAGGTCATTTTGCATATCATGGCGTGTTTTCAAACATCTTGCATTTCCTAAGTTTTGCATTAGTAGTTAATCTCTTTTATCAATTCTCAACATTTAGGACAATTCCCTTTGATAGATTTCAATCTCTCTTGCATTGGAATCTCAAGGGTTTGCTATTGAGTTAGCCATTAAGATTTTTGGTCCTCTCTCCTTTTAGGTGCAAAACCCTAGAAGTGTAAGAGAGCCCCCACATCAAAAATATTTGGTTCAAGTGAAATTAATTGTAATTTCCTTGAGTAAAGAATTAGAGGGTTATGTACCTCACAACTATGTATCGAATGGCAAATCTTAAGGTTACTTTCCATTCTAGGATAGATATGAACAAATGAGAGATGAACAATCTCAATTTGTTGGGTATACCCCAAAGAGTTACATGTTTGAGAGTGAATTTAAGGGATACTCTCCACTTGACTATCTGCATAGTCACTCTATGTAATCAAAAGGATATTGAAATCCTTGTGAATTAATAAAATCATGTGTTTATCAAAAATCTTGTGCATACATCTTATGTGGAATTCCTTATGTGTGATTGAATGCTCATATAAATATTTTCCATAAGATAATGGTAACATCATTAATAATCTAATATGGATGAACCTTCAAGTATAATCCATTATTGAAAAGATGGTGAGACCACAAACCAATCCTCGCAGAAGCTAAGAAGTTGGGCAAGGACCAGTAGGAGTTAAAGCTAGACTAGATCAAATCTTTCAACAAGATTGGGAAACTTAGAGCAAGGAATAGGGGTAAAGAATAGAGTGGAGAGGGAAGTTCCAAACAATGAGAATGAGGGAGAAAACTTCTCACAAACATGATCAAACCCATGATCATGAGAGAGAGAGAGAGAGAAATCACCTTCTCTATCTAAGAAGACTAATAGGAAGCGTATGGCTTTTGAACTCTCTAGAGATATGAAGAAAATCACCCCACCTAAGTTTCAAGGAATTTGTAGCAGAGATGAAGTTGAGGCTTAGTTGGTCCAAATGGAGAAATATTTTGAGATTTGAAATTATACTAAGGTCACCAAAGTAGCATGGGGAGCATACTAGTTAGCAAGAGAAGCCTCTAACTAGTGGATGAATAAAAAGATGGAACTCAATCTTAACTCACTAAAACTGACATGGAGTGAATTTTTTGATTTTTTTTAAAAAAATGGTTACCCAAACTCTATTTTGACCAGAAATTCATAGATTTTTAGAATCTAAGACAAGGTGACATGACAGTTAATGAATTATATTGGGAGAAGTTTACCCATCTGCTAATATGTTATGTTCCTATGTAATAAAAGGATGAATGCTTCTATATAAGAAAGTTCATCATGGGACTTAATAATCAAATCAAGGAAGAGGTAGATGTTCACGGTCCAGCTACTATGGATCTTGTGAATGAGAAAGTGGTTAAACAAGAGAAGAAGCTCAAGCTATCTCCATTCAGTAGGAAAATAGAAATTGTAGGAAGGTTGCAGGAGTTAAAGACTGTAAGCCAACTCCAAGGAAGGGGAAAAAAGATCATGTAATAATGGGAAAGAGTTAAGAATACATAGGAGGAATGGTTCCAGTGGTGGAAATACCAACAGTGTTGGTGGAAATGCTAGTAAATATAGAGAACCCATGAGGAGGAAAGGATTGACTATTGGATGTTTCACTTGTGGAGGAGACCACTATGTCATTCAATGTCCTAATAAAGGTTTGGAGTCACAATCTTATGGTAATCCACTTCCTACTTGGAGCAAGCAATGTTCCAGCAAAAGATTCATGTTGTTGTGGATGATTGCCAGATGAAGTATCAAGTGACTCCAATAGAGACTCTAAGTATTTTGTTTGGCTTACCCATTTTTATACTTATAGATTGGTATCTGTAGGATCATCATGGAAAAAATAGGCCCTTAAGTGGCAAAAGATTCAGAAAAATTAGAGTTAGGAAACTTGACATAAAAATTTGAATAAATTAGAGTATGTGCAGGATCATGATGGGCCAAAAAGTGGCAATATGATGGGTATGTGGCTGACAACTTTTTTTCACCCAAAACTGATGAAACGAAAAGGGTTTTTAAAGGAGATTCTCTACTTTCCACCAATATAAATTATGTTTTATTTTGAATTTAATAATTAATTATTATTCATTTTCTATTCAAATTACAACTAAAGTCTTGATTCATAGAATAATTGAAAAATATTTATAGCTTTCAAATGGTATCACTTTTTTTAATCCAAAACATGTGTCACATTCTATGCCGCATACTATAGGATTAAAAAAATAAAAAATTGATTTCATGAATTTTTGACCAAGTTAAGGTGGTCGACATACAAGTTTTTTATATTTTTTAAAAGTTGTAATAAAAAATTCATAATTAAGTATTTACTTGGAAAAAAATTACAAAAAAATATGCATCACATTGGGACATGAGTTCTCTACTAATATCTAAAATTGTATAAAAAAATATTATCCTTTTGTTGTGGTTAGGGTGGTCAGACAAACACCTACTTCTTATTTTTTCCCTGAAATTTAAGTACTACTACGTTAAATTTTCAAATTTTCACCAAATAGATTTTTTTTCTTTTTAAACAAACCTAGTAGTCTAGAAACTATATTCAATTTTCTACAAATTCTATTCTTCCATATTTTTGAAATAATATAGACAACTTATTCAAATTTTTACATCAAGTTGCCTAACTCTAATTTTTTTGATTTTTTTGCCACTAAAGGGCTTGGTTTTTCCATGATGATCCTACACATACCCATTATCTATATTATTTCAAAAATATGTAAGAATAGGATCTGTAGCAAATTGAATCTAGTTTCTAAACTACTAGGTTTTTTTAAATATATATATATATATATTTGGTGAAAATTTGAAATTTTAATGCAGTGGTACTCAAATTTTAGGGAAAAAATAAGTAGGTGTATGTCTGACTACCCTAACCACAATAAAATGATAATATTTTTTTATAAGATTTTAGATATAAGTATAGGACTCATGCACCGATGTGATGCATATATTTTTGTAAATTTTTTCCAAGTAAATAATTTCTTATGAATATTTTATTACAATTTTTTTTAAATATAAAAAATCATATGTCTAACCACCTTAACTTAGTAAAAAATTCATGAAATTTTATTTTTCTTTTTTTAATCCTATAGTATACAAAGCGTAGAATGTGACACATGTTTTGGATTCAAAAAATGTGATACTATTTGAAATGTATAGATGTTTTTCAATCAGCCTATCAATCAAGACTTTAGGCGTAATTTGAATAGAAAATAAATTATAATTACTTATTAAATTCAAATTAAAGCATAATTTATATTGGCAGAAATATGAGAATCTCTTTTAAAAACCCTTTTTATTTCATCAATTTTGGGTTAAAAAATAGTCATCAGCCACATAATCATCACATTGCCTCTTTTTGGCCCATCATGATCCTACACATACCCAGATACTGGAGCAACTAAATTTTTTATTTCACCTAGATTAGATAAACAAATACCTAGAAAGGTTGGTTACATGGAAAAAATTTAGATGTAGAATATGCAAACTAGACAAGAGCAATGGTGGAACAATGTTTGTTCAAAGCTAGGATTGAACTACCTTGTTTTCCTACAAAAGTAAACCTATATGTCACACCTTTAGGATCCTATGATGTTATCCTAGTTATGAACTAGTTATGGAGACATAGGGCCAAGGTAGATTGCCATGCCAAAACAATAGAATGTTTACATGATCTTGGTAATCATGTGAAGTTTCAAGGGATAGGTCTAGGGAGGTCAAGATTCATCATATCTTTGCAATGCAATTGTTAAGGGCTAAGAAGAAAGGGTGCAAAATCTTTACTGTTAAGATGGAAAAGCTAGAAGATTATAAGGGATCAAATTCACAAGAGAATCTTGATAACTTTGTATCATAAAATTTCCAAGAGATGGAAGATGGTGAAATGGAAGAAATTGGAAGGTCAAATATGGAGAGGTGTCCTATATTGAGAAAAATTTCAAGCATATTTCTAGATGAATTACCTAGATTACCATCAAAAAGGATATTTGATTTCTCAATAGATATAGTTCTTAGATCTGAACTTGTTTCTGAGGTACCTTATAGAATGACGACCACTGAACTAATGGAGCTTAAAGCATAATTGGATGAATTGTTGTCTAAAGGGTTGATAAGACCAAGTGTATCACCTTGGGGAGAACTAGTAATCTTTGTGAAAAAGAAGGATGGTACTATGCATTTGTGCATAGAATATCACATGCTTAACAAAGCTACAATATAGAATAAGTACCCATTGCCATGCAATGATGATCTATTTGATCAAATAAGGGGAGTTGATGCATTTTCTAAGATTGATCTAAGATTTGGATACCATCAATTGAGGATTAAAGATGAAGATATCTTTAAGACTACATTTAGAACTAGATATGGACATTATGAGTTTTAGTTATACCCTTTGGTTTAACAAATGCACCTACAACATTTATGAACCTTATGAATAACGTATTTAAGGATTTTCTAGATAAATTTATCTTGGTTTTCCTAGATGATATTTTGATTTACTCAAGGAATGAAGAGGAACATTGTAGACATTTGGAGATTGTTCTATAATGACCTAGAGAACATAAGTTGTATGGAAAACTCTATAAGTGTACCTTCTTTCAAAAGAGAGTATAGTATCTTGGACATGTGATCTCAGCAGAAGGTATTTCACTAGATCTAGCTAAGATCGAGGTAGTGCTAGAATGGCCAGTGTGCAAAAATGTATTTGAGGTTAGAATTTTTATGGGTTTAGTGGGATACTATAGAAAGTTTGTTGTAAACTTCTCCAATATTTCCTTTCTAATTACTTCTTTGTAGAAGAAAGGGAAGAAGTTTGAGTGGATAGAGAAACACCAAGTAACCTTTGACCTACTCAAAGAAAACTTGACTACTGCATCAATTTTGAAAGTACTAGATTGATGCAGGGGCATCCATAAGCATTTAAAAATTGAGGGAGTTGATAATGAAGTTCAGTTTAGCCAACAACATGGCTAGTCTAGTATGTTGATGATCTGAGGTTGTGGATTAAAGGGCTTGTGGTTGCGGGTACCTAGTTTAACCATGTTAAGTTTTAAGGAACCACATGAAGGATCGATTGAGTAGTGAGGATATGTGTGTTGATAGTTGTTCAATTATTCTAGTTGATGTTCATGAGGGAAGATGATGTGATTCCATTATGTGGAATTTTTGAGGACATTTATATGGTGATTCATGAGGCTTGTGGATGTTTCCAAATCATGTGTTATTGGTCCACATTGATCTGTGTGCTCGGGAATGATACAAATTGAGGAGAGAGGATTTGTTGAGACAGATAGAAGGGGGATGGATCAATAAGGTGCTTGATAGTGTGAATTATGAAGCATGGTGATGAAGTATTCTGATCTGAAAGAACCTCTAAGCAGAGGGAGTGTGGAGCAAGAAATGGAGTCAATGGCAGATTGTTGTGAAGATTGCCATTATTTGATATATTTGTAATCCCTAGGCTACGACCTAGAATCTGTAAAGCCTGAGAGGCATATGTAATGTGTTTTTTAGATCTAATATAATGTGGATGAGCTTTGAAGGCTGGGTTTTTCCCTGTTAGAATTTTTCCTAGGATATATCTTGTGTCTAGTGTTCTTGAATGCCTTTTGTCTTTCTATGGATTAACTATTAATTTTTGTTGCATATATGTATGATCATGGAGTTGGTAGTTTAGGCTACAAGGTGGATAGTCCTTAATTGGACCCTCCTACCTGGACTACATCACAAATTCTAAGAGTGACTTTATTGTTATCATAGATGCATCAGGAGAGGGCTTAAGAGGTGTTTTAATGCAAGAAGGGTAAGTAATAGCTTATGAGTCAAGGAAGCTGAAACCTTATAAGAAAAATTATGTGTCACATGATTTGGAGTTAGCAATAGTAGTTCATGCATTGCAAATGTGGAGACATTACTTGTTAGGCAAACCTTTTGAAATGAATTTAGGGTATGTACAGGATCATGATGAGCCAAAAAGTGGCAATATGATGGGTATGTGGCCAATGACTATTTTTTTCCCCAAAATTAATGAAATGAAAAGGGTTTTTAAAGGAGATTCTCAACTTTCCAATGATATAAATTATGCTTTACTTTGAATTTAATAAGTAATTATTATTCATTTTCTATTCAAATTACGACTAAAGTCCTGATTGATAGGTTGATTTAAAAACATCTATAGCTTTCAAATGGTATCACATTTTTTGAATCCAAAACATGTGTCAAATTCTATGCTTCACATACTATAGGATTAAAAAAGAAAAATTGAATTTCATGAATTTTTGACCAAGTTAAGGTGGTCGACATACAATTTTTTATATTTTTTAAAAATTTGTAATAAGAAATTCATAATTAATTATTTACTTGCAAAAAATAACAAAAAAATATGCATCACATTGGGGCATGAGTCCTCTACTTATATGATCTAAAATATTATTAAAAAATATTATCATATTATTGTGGTTAGGGTGGTTAGACAGACACCTACTTCTTATTTTTTCCCTAAAATTTATGTACCATTGCATTGAAATTTTAAATTTTCACCAAATGGATTTTATTTTTTTAAAACAAACCTAGTAGTTTAGAAACTACATTCAATTTTCTATAGATTCTATTCTTACATATTTTTGAAATAATATAGATAACTTATTCAATTTTTTACATCAAGTTTCCTAACTCTAATTTTTCTGAATTTTTTGCCACTTAAGGGCCTGCTTTTTCCATGATGATCCTGCACATACCCAAAATTGATCATCATGGATTGAAATATCTATTTACTCAACCTAATTTGAATGCAAGATAGAGAAGATGGTTGGAATTAATAGTTGATTATGACTTTAGTATCAGTTATATTAAATGGAAAGAAAATCAGGTTGCCAATGCCTTGAGTCAAAGACATCATATTGCCTCGATAATGACAATTCAAACTAACTTTAAAGGTCAAGTATTGCAAAAATACAAAGAGGATGAGTACCAGATGCAAGTTAAGCAAGCACTCACTAGCAATTTGCAAGATGCAAGGTATGAAGGTTTTTATTTTGAATCTAATGGATTTCTTAGGTATAAGGGGAGAATGTGTGTACCTAACTTAGATGAGTGAAGAAATATGGTATGAAAAGAAGTTCATGAAGCACCATACTCTAGATAACTTAGAGTGATGAAAATGTTGGCAGATGTAAATCCACTATACTTTTAGAAAGGGGTGAAAGGAGATGCTACTAGATTTGTGGCAAGGTGTCTTGAATGTCAAAGGATGAAAGCAGAGCATCATCATCTAGCGGGTTTGTTATACCCACATGATATACTAGAGAGGAAGTGGCAAGTCATAAGTATGGACTTTGTGCAAGGATTTCTTATGTCAACGAATAAGCACAATGCCATTCTTGTAGTTGTAGATACTTGCTTGCTAAGGTAACACATTTTATACCTGAGAATCTAATTGATAGCTCGCTCCTGTCATAGCAAAGAAATTTTTGCAAGAAGTGTTTAGGCTACATGGAATTCCTGAGAAAATAATCTCAGATAGGGATGCACAAATCACTTCAAGGTTTTGGAAAACCTTATTTTTGCACTAGGGACTCAACTAAATATTAACTTAACATATCATCCAAAAATGGATGGACAAATGGAAAGGGTAAATCAAGTATTGGAAGACCTACTTAGAATGTATTGCATGGATCAACAATACAAGTGGAAAGACTACTTTCCTTTGGTGGAATTTGCTTACAACAATTCCTACCATTCCACAATAAAGATGGCTCCTTTCAAAGCATTATATGGTCGGGAGTATTGAACCCCTATAAGTTGGGATAGACTTGAAGATAGAGTGAGCCTTGGGCCAGAAATGTTGGCTGAAATGGAAGAGCAAGTGAGGATTATTAAGCAAAGGTTAGTTGAAGCTAACGATAGACAAGAAAGTTATGTTGATGCAAAGAAAGTGTCCTAAAATTTTGCAATAAGTGACAAGGTGTTGTTGAGATTGAAACCTCACAAGAGTTTAATCAAATTTGGGAATTCTTCCAAATTAGCTCCATGTAAGGTAGAACCTTTTGAGATTCTTGAGGAAGTGAATCTGTTAACTTACCAAATTGTGTTGCAACCAACTCTTGTTAGGATGCATAATGTCATTCATGTGCCATACCTAAAGAAGTATGTGTCAAGTGATAATCATGTGATTGATTGGAATGCTTATAGGTATAGGACCCTAGAGTGCAACTCTCAAGCCTATCAAGGTGCTCCGAACATGTAAGCTTCACTTATGTAACAAGTTATGCAGTACAAAGTCTAATGGGACTAGTATGCTGATGACTCTACCACTTGGGAAGACTATGTAGAGATACAACAAAAAATTTCTTATGTTTTGAATGAATTTCTAATGAGGGCGCAGCCTAAGACTTAGAAAATAACCCACAAACAAGAGAATAATTTTACTATTCAAAAAATGGAGCTTCTTACATGCAAAGGATCATCTCAAATCCCCAAGTTCTACAACACATGCAAGTTACAGAAAGCTACAGAATAACCCTTTCACAATATGCGAGCTTGTCCCCAAAAAGTTACCCAAAAATTAGAAACCCGCCCATAAATAGAGCTCCTCATTAGTTTGGAGCAAAAACAACATTCAAATTTGAGTTTAGGGGGTTTGGCGCCGAAAATTTACAACATGAAGTTCAAATTTCAAAAGAGCATTTGCAATTGTATCTTCTAGAAAGTGCACCAACTTCCCAGGGCCATAACTTTTGATCTGAGACTCCAATTCGTGAACCGTTTGAACCATTGGAAAGGTCTTGAAGTCAATAACGCACTCCAAATCCACTATGCCAATTTTGGCAAGTTTTGGGGCCATTCCGAGAACTCTAAGTTCCTCAAATCTAACTCAGAAGATTTTCAGGTGCAAATCTAGGAAACTAAAACTGCAATATCTTTCAACCCAGGAACAGAAAATAAAAACCGTAAATTGGGAATTTCATTATGACAAAAAGGGTATCCAAAAATGTAAAAACATCTAAAAATCGAGAAACTTGAAATTTAACTATTTTTGGGTGATGCAAGATTGCCCTTACACCACTAGATGCTCATGCATCAAACACCTAGGGTAATTTGAGAAGTGACCCCATCACGTCTAAGATGGTGGAGGAAAAACCCAAACGGTCAATCTCTGCCTTAGGCAACTAGGATGAATCTTCAATAGGCCTTCCTTTCCATTTCACCAGATATTCTTCATACAGCTTGTTCCTAGTACTCCTTCCCACACGACTATCCAGGATTTCTTCAATCTCCTTTTTTGAAGTAGGTGTTGGAATCCCACACTGTTCCATCATTGGTACTTCCTCTATGCCACCTTCATGATACTATGTCAAATCTAAAATTTTGAACACAGGGGAAATGTTGAATCCATCTGGCAACTCTACCTCATATGCATTCCCTGAATCATGCCTCTTCAAAATTTTACAAAGACCAAACTTCTTCATCTTCAATTTGTTATATGTTCCCACTGGAAACCTTTCTTTCCTCAAGTGGACCATCACTTCATCACCAATCTAAAACTCCTTATACCTCCTCTTCTGATCTACCTTAGCCTTATACTACATATTCATCTTGTTAATATGTTCCCTTACTTCTCATGTATATCCTTGATGTGTTCTACAAAATCTTTGGCTTTAGCACTTATTTTCTTATCTTGGTCCATCTTCCTCAAATCTGAGCTGCTCTGGGCTACCTCCATACACAATCTAGAATGGTGATCTACCTGTTGCTTCAGGATGTAATTGTTGTAAGAAAAATTTTTCCCGGGTAAGATCAAGTCCCATCCCTTGGGTTTATCTCCTACCAAACATCAAGAGGGTTACCCAAACTCCCCCTGTTAACAACCTATCTGTCCTATCTATTTGTGGATGGTGTGTAGAACTCAACTTCAACTCTTCTTAGCTTCTTCCATAAGGTCCTCCAAAAGTACCCCACAATTTTGGTGTCAATGATTTGAAACAATACTCTTTGGGCACCATGTAGCCTCACCACCTCTTTGAAGAACAAGTCAGCAATGTGGACTGCATCATGGGTCTTCTGACATGGAATGAAATGTGCCATCTTTGAAAACCTATCAACCACCACAAAGACTGAATCATTTCCTCGTTGTGTCCTTGGCAAACCAAGAACAAAGTCCATACTTATATCCCACCATGGCCTCTCTGGTACAGGTAAGGGCTGATATAAGCTTGTATTCTAGCTCACTCCTTTAGCCATCTGACATACCCTGCAGCTTTGTACAAACTTATTCACATCTTGTGACAACTGAGGCCAATAATAATGCTCACTAATAATGGCAATGGTCTTATCCCGACCAAAATGTCCTGCCATTCCTCCACTATGCTTCTCCTTTATCAAGTTCTCCCTCATGGAACTCCTCAGAATACACAATTGACTTCCCTTAAATAACATGCCATCCTAGATTATGAAATCCAGCCACCTTGTCTTGTCCACTGTAATAGGTTCCTTGCAAGCTATAATGTCCCCATTTTGGGAGCATCAGAGTACGTAAGGATTAGCCTATCATTTGACCCTCGTAGGTTGACAATGTGATGAGAGGGTCTTCCTTGGTAGTTATCCAGAGTTTTAGGACCTTACTCCTCCAATTGATTTAGGTTTGGGCCTTTGCAGGGACTCATAGAGTGATATTCAGGCACTTACTATTTATAGTAAGTTAGGCCGACAGGGATTACTATTTTTAGCAGGGCACCTGGCTCAGTTGGCAATTTCAGTTTCGACCCAGTTTGACTGTTTGATGAGCAAACAGTGAATAAGGGAGCATTTAATAATAATTTAATAATTATTATTATGACTTTATATTATAAAGTCACTTTAAGTGAAATATTAAAATATTAATTATACCGACTATAAGCTCAACTGCAACCTCTGTATGAAGTCACCAAGTACAACAATCTTCAACTAGTATTTCACAGTCTTAGTATGCCAGATCTTGAAGAGGGAACGTTCTCCAAAATCTATTGTCTGTTGAAACCCTAGGTTTGTAAACTTCAATGCTCAGAGCAAAAATAAGACAAATTGAATAATCATAACATAATCATTTCCTTTTGCCCTTTGAGAGCTTATGTAGCTTCCTTGAGAAAATCGACCCATTTTGGCTTTTTTTTTAAAAAACTTTTGAATATTATAATCTTCATCTTGCATTTAATAATATAAAATTCACTTCTTTTGAACTTAGGCAATTTTATTAATAAATGGCAACTTTTTAAATGAGTAATAAATACTCATTTAATATTAATTTTACTCCACTATTATAAAGTATTAAATACTTTATAATTTGCCATAATTAATATTTTAATATTTCACTTAAAGTGACTTTATAATATAAAGTCATAATAATAATTATTAAATTATTATTAAATGCTCCCTTATTCACTGTTTGCTCATCAAACTGTCAAACTAGGTCGAAACTGAGATTCCCAACTGAGGCAGATGCCCTACCAAAATTAGTAACCCCTGTCGGCCTGACTTACTATAAATAGTCAGTGCCTGAATATCACTATATGAGTCCCTGCAAAGGCCCAAACCTGAATCAATTGGAGGAGTAAGGTCCTGAAACTCTGGATAACTACCAAGGAAGACCCTCTCATCACATTGTCAGCCTACAAGGGTCAAATGATAGGCTAATCCTTATGAACTCTGATGCTTGCAAAATGAGGACATTACAATTTGCCCTCCTTGAAATTGCTTGTCCCCAAGCAATCTCCACTGCAAAGAAACTCCAATCCTTGGGAGGCCCAAAAGAAGAATTGTGAAATGTCCCACATATCCCTAACCAACTCCTGTAGCACTAGCATAAACATAGTTGCGCAAAATATCCCTGGATCCCAAACCCGAAATGGACGTTTTCCATGCCTAATACCCTCTGACTTCCTCTGCACTACTCTGATCTCAACTTCATTATGCCAAAAGTGGTGAAGCAAACTACTGGGACCCATCCAATACACTATGCCAAACCTGTCGCCACCAGGATCCCAAAACAACTGAATCCCATATCCATTCGCCATATAGAGATAAAAATATCTAGAAGCGTCTAGAACACAATATCTCTCTACAGCTCCCGTTAAACTCCCATGGATGTGATAGCTAACCAAATCATCATGCCAACTGACACCATAGTCATCCTATAACCATGTACCCATAAGAAAATTTTGTGACCTAGAAGTAGCAAACCCTGTTGGATACATATCAGCATGATGTATAACTGACAGTTGTCCCTACAAGTAATCCCCCACAAATAGCTGAGTCGGGCGCTTGCAACCGTTAATACCATCTTCTGAAGATGGTGAATACCCATCCCACAAAGGACTGTATAATCATGGATCCAATCCACACCGATGGATCATCAAGTCCTCTTTGTGTGGATCAAAAGAAAAGTGATGAGCACTCCTCACTATGTAGTCATGGTAAAATGCTCTAACCTCTGTCAATGGCTCATCACTAACAACACTTGAATCAAGCAGTTGATTCCTCTGACTCTGAAAAACAAGCTGGCATCCAAAATCAGCTGCATGGGATGAAGTAACAGATTTGCTTCCAAGAGAGGGAAACAAATCTATATGAGAGCCATACTCCCAACCAGATGACACTCTATGAGTCCCTTGTGAAGATTGTTAGAATTAGGTGTTGTACACCTTGCATAATGTTTGTAATGTTTTATTTATTTATTATATGAGTGGTGCACCTAGGGGTTTTCTAGGTGAACGTGCATCACAAGGAGTTAAAATGTTGGGGCCACTTTGTTGTATGTGACATTGGGACATAATTGTAAAATGTAATTATTTAATATTGGGGAATAATAAAAATAATAATAAAGTACCCAATATTAAATGTGGGGTCACATGATGTAGTATTTTGGGCACATGGTTTATGTAATACCACTTGGTGGTTTTGTGGGAGCTTGTTTCTATAAAAGCAACCACAAGAGTAGTTGTTTAGGGTTGGACAGTTTGATGCAAGTTAGCAGGTTGAGCTTGTGCATGTGTGAGGGTTTGAAGCATGGCATGGGATGTGTGGATTCATGCTTGGTCACATGGAATGCATGGATAGCTTGTGCTTCAAAAGTGTTCATGGAGTCTCTGCAAATGTATTGTAATGGGTTTTCATTGCTGAATAATACATGGAGTGTGGATGCTTTTGGAGGCTGGGTTTTTCCCTCTTGAGGGTTTTCCTAGGGTATATCTTGTGTCATCTTTGATGGGTATGTTGTCTATTCTCTTGCATGTTGATGTTGAGTATTTTACTTGCATGTTTTAGATTTGGGTTATGTGGAAATTATCATTTCATGGCTGCATAGTTTCCTTACAAGTGGTATCAGAGCTTTGGTTATTAGATTGGATAACCCTAGGTTGCATGAGAGAATGAAAGACAATGGTAAGATATAGGGTTTTGCAAGTGTTTTATTGCAGATCTGAGGGTTTTGGGTTTGCTGTTATGATGGGTTGTTTGTAGATTTGGGGTGAGAAAATTTTGGCAAAATTAGGGTTTCTTGGTCATGCATTTAAATGAGGGTTTTGGGGGTGAAATTTCACAGATGACCTCCTAGGACAAAATGGACCTCATGGTTGGATTCAGGTTGGCCGAGAGAGAAAAATTAACATATAATTTGCCCTATTTTAGTTATTGGAAGAAAATGCAAAAAAAATTTATACAAGCCCCTATTCGGCCGTACGGATCGATGGTACAGTCGTCATCAGAAAAAAATAAAATAAAAAATCTGGAAAAAAATTCGCCCGTCGCTATTAAAAAATCCTGCAAAAATAAACAAAAAAAAATTATTAGAAAAAAAATCAAATTGAAAAATCAAAATATATATATATATTGTAAGTGGGTCCGCAGCAGTTCCCCCCACCTCGGCGTAGGTAGAGCCATCGGCCACTGTCGGCAGGTCCGATAGTGACAGTACTGTCACTGTCGGCACTGGCCGGTAGGGAGTACCGTCCGGTGGTCGGCTATGCCGACGGCGCCATAGCCTACGGTCTTTAAAACTAAAAATAAAATTTAAATTTTTCAAAATTCCGCCTTGAAAATAATTCCGCCTAGATTTCAAAAATAATTTAACCAAATTTGATACTCTGGTCGGGTCCGCCAGGAGGGGGAGAAAAAATTTTAAAATGAAAAATTAAACTAAATTTGAATGGATTTTGAAATCCGCCGCCCACCCACCACCGGAGCGCCGCCCGGGCGCCACCAGAGAACCACCAGGAGACTTTTTACAGTAGTTTTTTTCAAACGCGCATAACTTTTGTCCAGTGTGTCAGATTTTTGACTTCTTATAGTCATTGGAAAGCTGGTTCCAAGCACTACGCAGTGATATAGGTTTTGTTCCATGATTTTGCATTTTTGATATTTTTTTCTTGGTTGAAGTCAGATGTTTATTTTGAGCTTTGAGAGGGCATATCGGGTGCATACGGAGTCGGATTTTGGACTTCGAGTAGTCAACGGAAAGCTTGTTCAGAGCACTATGTAGTGGATTAGGTTTGGAGATGTTTTGACATGGTTTATTTTCTATTTTCTTTATCTGAGCTGTTTATGGGTCTCTTTGACTATGGTGTTATTATGAGCTTATGGATTGTTGGATTTGGGATATTTGATGATGGATTCATTATATGCTCAGTTGTACATCTCAGTTTATTATATTTTTGACATGGTTATCAGCATGTATGTTGCATTTTTGTATCTAAAAGTTGTGCAATGTTGTAGGCGGTCTATACTTACTTGTTGCACCTATGACTTGGATATGGGTTGTCTTTGCCCATTGATATTTCAGTGTTGATGCATGATCAGTTTTAGTGGCTTGGTTTAGTCACTTGGTTTGTTGATTTGGTTGTCATGTTGAGGAGGTGAGATGGTATTACCAGGTATAGTCATGATATGAGATCTATGCAGTTGACTATGATTATGCATATATGTGGACATGGTTGGGTTGATTTGTTGGTATATTTGGTGGTGATCATGATGTCATGGATGTTTCTTGTGCATTAGAGACTTTGGCATGTTATGATGGTTTATGCAGGTGCATTGATTGGTGGTATTGGATTGGATCTTGATTCTGGTTGTGGCGGTGTACCTTCTTGGGTTTAGGAGATTGGTATCACGATGTCATGGATAGCTTGGTTACACAGTTCAGTGGGAGCTTGTGACAGTGATGGTTTGGCGGTGATGGATATGATGGTTTGGCAGTGTATCTTCTTGCTTTAGAGGATGGTTATCATGTTGTCATTGAGAGCTTGGATTCACAGGTTTTGTGTGAGCTTATGACAGTGTTGGTTTTGTGCATCATGGTGCCATGGGATTTCTCGGTATCACGGTTCAGTGGGAGCATTTGGCAATGATGTGGATCCATTGGTTATTATGGATGGTTGTCTTCAGCAGGTGATCTTTGGTGTCATGGAGGAGCTCTTGGATTCTGTGTGCTACAGTGAGAGTTCTTTGATATCAGGTGTTGGAGATGTTGAGGTATTATTTATGACTTGTTGGTTTTGACAGGTGATCCTTGGATGTAGGATGGTTTTGTTATTATGTCATGGTATACTCTTGATTACTAGTTTAGAGTTGTGGCATGGTACATGTTATGATGATTTGAGCATGTGGTCTTCTTTTGAGAGGATGTGAGATCATGGTGTCATGTTTATGTTCCTGATTCTGCAGTTGGAGCTATGATTTTGATCTTGGTTGGTTCTCTTTGTATTGAGTACATTGATCATTTGCTTGGTGTTTAGCATGGATTGATCGGTTATAGGTGCTCATGGATACTTGGAGACATAGGTGAGGCTTGGTGTTCTCTTGTGGTTAGAGACATGTTATTGATATGGTTACTCTTGATGAGGTTTTAGCAAGAAGTCTGAGGGAGCCTACACCTTGGTTGGACGTGAGTTCAACATGGACCAATGAGGAGAGTGTTCTTGGTTGAGTCATGATGACTTGGATATCCTGGAGGAGCATTCTCATTCCCCACTCTTGGTCTACTCAGCGGTTCACTTGAGAGAGGTGTGTGTGTAGGAGGACATGCTATAGGTGTTTGGTTTGCAGGTTTTGCTTATCATTGTGGATGTTCCTTGGTACTACATGTTTACTTCTATGAGATGCTGGTAGTAGACTTGGTATGCCTTTGTGATGGTGCCTTTTTTGGGATGTTAACGAAGCGACGCGTTGAATGCGCTCATTCCAGGTTTGCATTCATCTTGACATTGCCCATGCAGTGGGAGCTCTTGGATGTGTATGTCATGCTTTGACAGGTTTGCACATGGAGTTTGTCATTGTGGTTTATGGGTGGATATGTTGTTGGCATGAGTTTACTATGTTATATGTATACCTTGGAGGTATGGATAGTTGGATGTGTTGGCACTTGCTGTGGATGTCATTTCAGCTATGGTGATTTATTCTTGACAGGTATTGGTGCATATTGGATTTAGTGTTTGTGTTTTTGAGATATCAGGTTGAGGCAGGTTTATGCTTCTTTGTGACAGTTAGTGTGACATCTCTTTGGATGTGTTCATATCTTAGTGCAGTTGGCATGGTGGAGGATGGGAGCATTCATGGATGAGATGGTGGTCACCTTGATTCTTGTTACAGGTATCTTGTTGGAGCACATGGAGCACTTGGATTCCTGGATTGTACATGTTGCCTATGGAGTTTATTTGTTACCCCCTTATGCAATGTATACAACAAGTGGGAGATTGTTAGAATTAGGTGTTGTACACCTTGCATAATGTTTGTAATGTTTTATTTATTTATTATATGAGTGGTGCACCTAGGGGTTTTCTAGGTGAACGTGCATCACAAGGAGTTAAAATGTTGGGGCCACTTTGTTGTATGTAACATTGGGACATAATTGTAAAATGTAATTATTTAATATTGGGGAATAATAAAAATAATAATAAAGTACCCAATATTAAATGTGGGGTCACATGATGTAGTATTTTGGGCACATGGTTTATGTAATACCACTTGGTGGTTTTGTGGGAGCTTGTTTCTATAAAAGCAACCACAAGGGTAGTTGTTTAGGTTGGATAGTTTGTCGCGGTGTTAGCGTGCTGAGCTTGTGCATGTGTGAGGGTTTGAAGCATGGCATGGGATGTGGATTCATGCTTGGTCACATGGAATGCATGGATAGCTTGTGCTTCGAAGTGTTCATGGAGTCTCAGATGATGTATTGTAATGGGTTTTCATTGCTGAATAATACATGGAGTGTGGATGCTTTTGGAGGCTGGGTTTTTCCCTCTTGAGGGTTTTCCCAGGGTATATCTTGTGTCATCTTTGATGGGTATGTTGTCTATTCTCTTGCATGTTGATGTTGAGTATTTTACTTGCATGTTTCAGATTTGGGTTATGTGGAAATTGTCATTTCATGGCTGCATAGTTTCCTTACAAAGATGGAGTAATGTCGTGTACTAACACACAACTCTCAGGAGAATCCACCACAGCCACACAAGAGCTATCAACTATCGAACCTGTGTCATTTTTCATCGTACTGACCACAGGAGAACCTGATGTAACATGTGGTCCTCTACTACTCTCAATCCAAGTACTCATCCCAACTGAGTTAACTACCCCTGTATCTAGCATGGATGTTACCACATCCTCTCTACAACCTGTGGATATATGATCCTCACCAACTACCACTATATGTAACTGTACTATATCTGCAGCTGGTGGAGACTGAGTCAAACTCAACTCTACGGTAAGCACATCCAATCGTGACTGTGACTCTTGAAGAGCCAATTGGGTGCTCTACAATGAGTCCATATTCACCTCAAGCTCAACTAGCGAGGTAGAAGCTTCTAATGTGATAGTATCTTCACCCACTTCCATATTTGTGGGCTGCAAACTACAAACAAGCACTTCTACTTCTTTCTCGATCCCTTCATCAATAGAATGTTCTACTTTTTCTTTCATTATTAAACTAATGTAATTGACTACACCCCTTTTTCCAGGTTTCAAAACCAACACACAACTCAACTAGGAGTCAAAAAAAACATCATTCTTGAACTCATCTGACATACTCTAATATTCTACGCGAAATATGGAAGCATCATGTTCACATTCTGTTATGAACTGTTCAGAAAATCTACTGGATTCCATTGTAGCAACTCAAATTTATTTTTGTTCTCCCAACAGGATGGCAGAATCTTGGCTTTGATACCATTGTAAGCTCAACTGCAACCTTTGTATGAAGTCACCAAGTACGACAATCTTCAACTGGTATTTCACAGTCTCAGTATGCTAGATCTTGAAGAGGGAACGTTCTCCAAAATCTACTGTTTGCTAAAACCCTAGGTTTGCAAACTTCAATGCTCAGAGCAAAAATAAGACAAATTGAATAATCATAACATAATCATTTCCTTTTGCCCTTTAAGAGCTTATATAGCTTCCTTGAGAAAATCGACCCATTTTGGCTTTTTTTTAAAAAAACATTTAAATATTATAATCTTCATCTTGCATTTAATAATATAAAATTCACCTCTTTTGAACTTAGGCAATTTTATTAATAAATGGTGTCTTTTTAAATGAGTAATAAATACTCATTTAATATTAATTTTACTCCACTATTATAAAGTATTAAATACTTTATAATTTGCCATAATTAATATTTTAATATTTCACTTAAAGTGACTTTATAATATAAATTCATAATAATAATTATTAAATTATTATTAAATTCTCCTTTATTCACCATTTTCTCATCAAACAGTCAAACTGGGTCAAAACTGAGATTGCCAACTAAGTCAGATGCCCTGCCAAAAATAGTAACCCATGTCGGCCTGACTTACTATAAATAGTAAGTGCCTGAATATCACTCTATGAGTTCCTGCAAAGGCCCAATCCTGAATCAATTGGAGTAAGGTCCTGAAACTCTGGATAATTTCCAAGTAAGACCCTCTCATCACATTGTCAACCTACGAGGGTCAAATGATAGGCTAATCCTTACGAACTCTGATGCTCACAAAATGGGGACATTACACAAGCTTTCCAAGCCTTGGCAAAATAAGGATCTTCTGCTTACAGTGTCTTGAGTTCATTGAACCCAACCACTTCAATTTGCATCTTTGTCATCAATGTATGCCTTCTACTTAAGGCATCTGCAACCCTATTTGACTTCCCACTCCTATGTTTCAAAACAAAGGTATAACTCTGCAAAAAATTTACCCATTTCATATGCCTCAGATTTAATTTTCCCTGACTATTTAGGTACTACAAGGCCTGATGATTAGTATATAGGACAAATTCCTTCGGAAACAAATAATGTTTCCATTTCTTTAATGCTTGAACTATTGCATAAAATTCCCGATCATATACATAATACTTTCTCTTGGCATCATTTAACTTTTCACTGAAATAGGCAATGGGCTTACCTTCTTGGCTCAACACTACTCCAATGGCACAACCACTAGCATCACAATCCACCTGAAACACCTTGTTGAAAATCGAGGCTAGAACAGTTGTTCTATCACCTTCTTCGGCTTCAATGCTTAAAAAAACTTTTGTCAGCCCAATTACTCTACTTGAATTCTTTTCTATCCCTTCTCATTGTTTTAGTCAGGGGTCCACAAATACTACTGAAGTTTTTAATGAAATTTTTATAAAAACTAGCCAAACCATGGAAAGATCTCACCTCGGTAGCAGTTCTTGGGGTAGGCCATTCCATAATAGCCTTCACCTTCTCTGGGTCCATCTTGAGACCTTCTGCTGAGAAAACAAACTCCAAGTACACTAACTCCCTCTTCACAAAACCGCACTTCTTCAGATTAATCAATAGTTTCTCTTCTCTTAACTTCTCACAGACTCTCCAAATATGCATCAGATGCTCATCCAACGTCTTACTGAAAATCAAAATATCATCTAAATACACAATAACAAAACTTCCTCGAAATTATTTTAGTACCTCATTCATGAGTCGCATGAATGTGTTTGGTGCATTGGTTAGACCAAAAGGCATGACTAACTTCTTGTACAGGCCCTCTTTGGTCTTGCAGAAGGCAGCCTTCCATTCATCTCCCTCTAGAACTAATCTAGTGATATCCACTCTGTGACTAATCTTTGTGAAGTACTGAGCTCCACTCAAACAGTCCATCAGGTCATCCATCCTTGGCAGGGAAAATATGTACTTGATTGTTATCTTGTTTATGGCTCAGGAATCTGTACACATCCTCCACTCCCCATCCTTCTTTGGTGCTAGTACTGCAGGTACTGCACATGGACTCAAAATCCTCCCCAGACAAACCCTTTCTCAACAACTCTTTGAACTTTGTATGTTCAACTCCTCATTTTCTGCTAGAGTCATTCTATGAGCTGCCTTATTTGACAAACTAGCTCCAGGAATCAAGTCAATCTAATGACTAATCTTCCTTATTGGTGGTAAACCCTTAGGTACATTATCATAAACAATATCCTAAAACTCATCCAACACCCCAGAAACTTCTTCTGGAACCTTCTCACTATCCTTCTTACTCACTCTAGGAATCAATGCATAACACACATGCTCATGCTTCATACCTTCTAAAAATTTTCTTCCATCTACATAACAAATTCTAGCACTACTACATACCTTTTCTTCAGTCTCCTTCAGGGGTTTCAACTTGTGACGAACCCCATCCTTTGTCAAAGAATAAGTGTTTGCATGGCTATCATGTATAGCTCAATATCAATCGCCACTTCCCAACAATATGTGGCATGCATCCATGGGGATGATATCACAAAGTACCCTTTACCGCGGTGGTAGATCTTGACGAACTTTACTAGGCACTACTCATTGACCAAAACTTTGTGGTCTTTTCCTCTCAGAACTAGGCAACCATGCATGTGGGTGCATTTCCTCCTCAAATTTCCAACTTTGTGACTATCCTCCGACACTAGATTATCGGGTGTCTCTAATCACAATAATTGCATCACAATATTTTCCTTCACACTTGCACCTTGTGCGGGGCCATTAGATTTCTTCCTCCCTGCTCCGGGTTCCTTTTCCTCACCACCGTATTCTCCTAATCACTAGGGCTTCTCCCCTTTCAACATCATTTGAATGTTCGACACCTCCCTCATCTACATGCAACCCTTCCACGACCTTCCGCCTTTTATCTACTCCCCTTCCTTAGTGTTGTGGACATTCATAGGCTCGATGCCCTTCTTCACTACATTGGAAATACATTCCTATGAAACCACCTCTTCCAGATCCTTGTCCATATCTCCCTCGTCCTCTACCTCTTTGATCACCACTGTTTTGATCACGAGGGTGGTAGAAGTTGTCATTCCTTTGGCTTTGGCTGTTGCCCACATCTTCACTTTCTTTTCATCACTACTCTCGGCTTCCTGTGTCTCTTCTTTCCACTCCTCTTCTCATTGACTTCCTCGCCCCTTTGCTTGCCATCAAATCTTTTTTTTAGCTTCTCTTCCACCTTCAGAGCAAACTGATACACATCCTCAATGGTGGTCATTCTGACCAGGATTAACTCCTCCTGAATGCTTGGTTGTAACCCATTAAGATATTAGGCTACCTTCTCCTTATTGGCCCTATGTGAGCCATATTTTGATGATTATCTTGTGAAAAATATTCAATATATTCTTTTCTCACAAATCTGCTCGCTTCAACCCTTTAAAAATTTCTTTTCCAATGATCAAACTCTCAGAGGTCCACCCAGATGAAATGTTTTCCTTCAGCTTACCATGCATCCCAACCGCTGATCTTTCATTTTCCTCTCTCCACTTCTCTCCAACTAGGACCTCTTCCACCAAATATTGGCATGGCCCTTCAACTTCATTTTTGCAAACTTAACTCGATCTAGGTCCTCTACTTCTTCATACTCAAATCATTCTTCTAGCTCGTTGATCCAATCGATCAACTCTTCCGGGTTTATACTTCCAGAATAACTAGGGACTTCTATTCTGGGTCTTTTCTTCATTTTCAAAATGGCCCCTTATCACCAGATTTGATCTCAATCCCATCACTTCTTCTTCCTCTTCTATGTCCTAATCTTCCACCTCTTCTTCATCTTCACTTTCTCCTCTCCTTCTTGGGTCTAACCCTCTTCTCATTTGTTCTTGCAATGCATCAATTTATCTATGGAGGGCTCTGAAACCCTCGGCCACCAATGGATCTCTTCCACTAGCATTTTTGCCACCTCTACCACCTTTTGCACCACTCACACAATAATCACTTTGAGGCATCTTAAATATCTTGAACTCCTACAACCAAGCAGTCTCCTAGCACAAACTCAGCCTAATATCGGCGACCGCTCACATGAAACTAGCTCTACTACCACTTCTAATGAGGCTTGTGCCCAAGACTTAGAAAATAACCTTACAAACAAGAGAATAATTTTATTATTTAGAAAATGGAGCTTCTTATATGTAGAGGATCTCAAATCCCCAAGTTCTACAACACATGCAAGTTACAAAAAGCTACAGAATCACCTTTTCGCAATATGCGAGCTTGTCCCCAAAAAGTTATCCAAAAATTAGAAACCCACCAATAAATAGAGCTCCTCTTTAGTTTGGAGCCAAAACAACATTCAAATTTGAGTTTAGGCGGTTTGGCACCAAAAATTTATAACATGAAGTTCAAATTTCAAAAGAGCATTTGCAATTGTATCTTCTAAAAGTGTGCCAACTTCCCTGTGGTTTGGCAACTTTTGATCCGACTCCATTTATGGAACTGCTTTGAACCAAGGAAAGGTCTCCAAGTCAATACGCGCTAAAATTTTATGCCAATTTTGGGTGTTTTGGGGCCATTCGAACTCTACGCGGCTCTAAATCTAACTCGAAGATTTTCGTGCAAATCTAGGAAACTAAAACTGCAATATCTTTCCACCTATGAACAGTAAAAATAAAACCGTGGAATTGGAAATTTTATTATGACGAAAAGGTATCCAAAAATGTAAAAACATCTAAAAATTGAGAAACTTGAAATTTAACTATTTTTGGGTGATGCAAGATTGCCCTTACACCACTGGATGCTCTGCATCAATTTCAAAGTACTTGAAAATAATATATTTTTTTTTATTTGATTAGTTTATATTACTACATAAAAATCATTCGGGATGATGATTCACAAGGGGGGAAATATGTTACACCCCAATTGTGTAATTACCTAGTTACTATTACTATGCAAAGTAAATATTGCATGTGTGAATGTACTTTGACTTCTAACAAGAGAATATGTGTATGCTTACACCTTGTTGTCAATGAATTCTAAATGAATGTTATTTCATTTAATGATATGTGACGAAATGCATATATGTGAAATGGATGGTTATTGAATTAGATATTATAACTATCTAGAGAAGTATTGTGAAAGCATATTTTTTGAACTAACTACCATGGGAATGTGTTAGTTCGATGTAGGTATATGTTCAATCCTCCAAGTGTGAGGGGAAGTATCACTCAGGAGAAGAAATTGGTTGGGTAACCAATAACATAAACTAACTGAGCTTACACACTCATAGTAGAATGGTTGAGTCAAGTTAATATGTTGGGAATTGGTAAGTCATCCTTAGTATGATGTGTTTGCATTAGTAAGGGTCATGATTACTATTGAATGCATGCTTGGATGATGTTTATATGTTTAGAGCTTATGAGTTCTTCCTTATATTACTATGATTGTATTGATGAGGTGTACACATGTGGAATGTATGTAAATGTATACATATGCATGTCGACGATAGACCATGTGTGTGAAGGAACATGTACATGAAAGTACATAGGTAGAGGGTAAATGCAAGAAGTTGAGTCCACTTCTAGTGGAAGTGTCATTTTTTAGCTTTAAAATAGGTAGTCACTCATTTTTTAGAATAGGTAGCCATTATAAATTGGGTACTCATTCCAAAAGTTTTTAAAATCACAATCCATTTGTCTCATTTGGATTTAGGCTTAGAAAATGCATGGTAACCCAACCCTTAGCCTTAGACCTACAAGTACAAGGTCATGTCAATATCAAGAGAAAAAACTGTCAATATGGTTGACATGAATTTTTTTGAATTATTTTATGAAATTAGAACCCATTTTAGATGAGATTGTGTAGATTCTAAATATGTAAAAAAAATTCCAATTAGATTTTTTTTTATTTTTCAATTTTTTTTTATGAAATAGGTCCATAAACTTGAATTATCAAGGTTTTTTAGTATTTTAATAACCTTTTATTAAAATAATTTTTGAATTTTTTTACTTAAAACATACTCAGACACTTCTTTAAATTTGAAAAAAAATAAATAAAAAATGATAAGTTTAGGTCATCTTATGTGTGACGTACACGATGATTTTTTAAAACACGAAATATGGCCAATAAAAAATTAACACAAAAACAAATATTCAATCAAAAAAATACAAAAAAAATAGGGAGAACATGCTTAAGTGAGTTAAAAATCTTTTCCCAAAAGGATTTAGAAAAATATGATTATTCAGGTCAAAATATGGATGTGGTACATGTGCATGGTACTGTAAAAAAAAGTGACTTTTAAAGAGTGGTTTTTAGAAATGCCTATTGAAAATTAATTTGTATCATCTTGGCTTTAAAATAAATTACATATTTGGAAACTAGACTTTGAGTACTACATTTTATGATTAGTAACTTTTTTCAAGATTCCATCTCTAAGTGCTTCAAATTTTAAGGTCAAATGTGACAAATTCTAAAAATCAGGGAAAACACTTCCACTTTTTGGCTTAAAAGTGGACTCAACTTTTTGCCAGCACCCTAGACATACCTATTCATGCTTATGAATGGGTTGCTTATGAGCATGAAGCTATCAAGTGGACAATATGAAATGAATGTGTATATGTATTAATACACCACACATCTATTCCCTATCAACATGATAGTAATTGTGTATGTGCTTAATTGTTCAATCAAATATGTATATATATGAGATATATACATATATCCATATGTATACATGTATCAATACATACATATACATATACATAGAGGAATATATATACATGTATATATATGCAATTGATATGGTTATTATTACTAGATGTGAATGTCAACTTGATCATGTTCATTTATAAATCGAAAGTATACATACTTGATTGACTTAGTGATATATATGTGTGTGTGTGTGTGTGTGTGTGTGTATTTGTATATGTGTATTTATACGTATATATTTGTGTGTGATGTAGAATTAATGCTACTTATTGACATATATATATATACATATACATATACATGTGTGTGTGTGATGCTTTGAAGGTGATTTATATAAATGAAATATAGGCCTATTTGTATATAGGATATAAAGGTTGAATAATACATATGTTGACATTGGATAAAGGCCAAACCATATGCAAAGTATTGCACAACAATAAAAGTTGATATGGAAGAAAAACATATTTGATACTATTGGAACATCTTTTAATTATCAACAGTGAATTACTCCAAACTTGGACATTTTTATACAAAGCGGTGGAATATTTATAAGCTACAATATAAAGTGTAAAATGCATGATAATAGGAAAAGAGTACAACAAGATTTTAAATAGTCAAAGCACCAATAATACACTATTATTATGGAGCGACTCATCTCTACTATGTTGCTCAGTAAAACTATGACCAAGTCAACATGGTTAAGGTGTTGCCTATAAACAAAGGACTATTTCAATGAGAATAACCACACCAAGAGATAAGGAAGTTGGCTAAATACTTGGTGCCAACATATAGGAGCTCTTAAATCTATAGAATTCTATCCTAGTTGTAATTTGGCTATCATCATTTAAACATGTGCAGATTTGAACTAGTCTTTTGCTGCTATCAAATAGAAGGGTTTATCTATAGCATTTTATGATGAGTTTATACTTAGTTTGTTGCCACCTTTTAAGTTGTTTGTAGTGATTCAACTTGCATGGAGAGAGCTATTGACTAACATTCCTTTTCTGTAGGCTACAATGTCTCAACTTTTTGCATAAATAAATGGGATAACTCCCTTATTTGGAACACAATATTCTACAAACTTATTCTTCTACAATTATTATAATAGTTGTATATTCTAAGAGTTGAGAGTTATCATGTGAGTTGTGAATTACTACAAGTGAGTGAATATTGTTTCTTGAGGGAGAAGGCATAGTGAATTATAGCTTTAAGAGGATTAAGTGAAGCTAGTACGCTATTGTTGGAAGGCTCTACATCAAGTCAGTCAATTGTATTAAGCATATATAGGCATGAGTATCTAGTCTTCTCTTATTTGTCTTTATTTATGAAAGATTGAGATTTGAATGCTTTATTTGATCTACTTGAGATTACTTGCATTAGGGAATCATAGTATTGCTTTGGAAAGGAAAAGGAAGCTATTTTATGTTTATCTGTGAAAGTGCTTGTATTTACTCTATAATAAGAGGAATTTTTTGTCATTAGTACAAGTATACTAGATATGATTAAGCAAGGATAGCTTATGGGTTATCCATAGCTAAGTTATTTGATTATATTAGATACCTTATAAACTTGCACCTAGGGTTTGATTATCCTTTGAAGCTCGAGGGTAACTTGTATTTATGCTTTATGAGTAGAAATACCATTAAGTTGTGGGGAAAGGGAATAGGTTGTCTCTAGGGTTAAAGACCACCCATTGAAGGAAAACCTATGCATAGATTATAGTAGCTTTAAGTCAAATGGAGCTTGAGTAGTGTATGTGAGTAGGATGACTATCACTTGAAGTATTGAGTGAAAACACTTTGGCCAAAGTAGTGTGGTTTCCTTTGGCTCCATTGTCAATTCACCGTGATCCATTTATATACATGCTAGTCCTAGATTGTGGGTTTACAAGTTATAGTTGTGTAGGACACATCACTAAGCTCAGATTGGTTTTCGTTATGAGGCTACTCTACCAATCTCTTCATCGAAGGGTAGGGCCATCTATCGAATAATAGATTTGTGAGGACTACATATGAGTCTGTGGTTGGTGGAAAAGCACTTGAGTGATGCTTCTCCTCCTTAGCAGGTGACAAAACACCAAGATTTGAAAGGAGGTTCTTGGACTATCTAGATCTATTGATTTGAAGCTCGGTTGAGCTATATATGTACTTTGTACACATTCTTTGGAATATTGTAATCTGTGAAATTATTATATTGGAATGGAATCACTGTTTATTATTGTTATGACATCTATGCTCATTTCTTCTCTATAAAATAAAGAATTTTTTTATGACAATGGTTAAGTTACATGGTTTATTTACTTGCAAAGTGAAAACTTAGGAAAAATTACTTCAGTGAATGGTTGGCATGTTACAAGTAGTAGAAAATGGATTCAAAATGAATGCACAACAAACATTTCTTTAGATGTTACAATCCAGGTTAGTTACTTTATTCTCTTAAAATATAAGGTAGTTCCATTAAAGGTTTTCACAACATTATATGTGATCCCTTGGTAATTTTACTCTACCTATCACTTTAGGGCACATTACTCTTCAAACTAATTTTTATGTGATGATTGAATCCCTGGTGTATAACATTATATTGGGTGTTCTTGGATTGATGTAATTGATGTTGTTTCATTCATGCCTCATCACAAAATTAAGTTCATAGTCAAAAGAAGAAATGTGTGTTGAGAAATGATACTTAGAACCCATATAAATTTTGGAATTAGTCGAAGATAAAAATTGATATATACAACAGAATAAATTTAATGCCCATGGTTTCTCCTATAATTCCCCCTTATATTTCTATGTCTTAAATTGATCCTAAGTATGATTGGGGTTCATTAACTTTTGAAACACCAATCCCTAAAAATGAAGAAAAAACATGAATACCTCAAGATTTTTATTTTTGTATTGATCCTAAACTACATGATATATTACATTTATAGATACTCATTCTAGTAATTTATTTAATTCTTCTAGGATATGAATATGAATGTAAGGATTTAATTAAATAAATAAAGATCTATTTAATTATGGGCAAGGGATGAGAATAAAGGATAAATTGATTAAATAAATGATTAATATTTATTTAATTAATGGTTAGAATAGGATAAAATTTTGTGTGGTTAGGTTTGGAGAATTTTAGTTGTCTACATGCCCAATGAATGTTGTATACATTTAAAGATTTGAAATTTCCCCTAGAATGGAATATTATGAAAGAGATTATGATTGCATCCTACTAGTAAATGAATCAACTAGATTATACAAACAAGTATCTAGAATTTTATTAGAGTATGATTTTATACCAAATACAATAATCAAGAACTTGTTGGAAAATATAAAAAACATATACAACTAGGTCTATTGTTGTTATTGAGACAAGTATAATACAAAATATCAATATGTAAAATGTATAAATGAAGGATAGCCCAACATAATGTGATGATGCAATATTAAGCATAACTTTCCTAGACATTGATTTTTTTCACCTATTTTATAAGTTGTTCTTGAAATAATATCTATCAATTCTATGTATTTTAACTTATAACTTTGCATTTGTGTCCTTTATTTTTTTCTTTTTTTTCTTAAATTGAATGACTTCGAGTTAAGAAAAATATAAATTTTTAGTTAAAAATATAGTAAAGGAAAAAATCACACTTTAGAGTATCTAGCACAACTAATCCATCATTCATCATATCTTAATAATAATATAATATTAAATTATTTACAACATTTTCTCAACTTATCATCTAAATTGAACTCTTAGTTCTTACTCAATTCACTATCCAAAGTGCATAAGACATTTGTTTCAATGTTCAATTAAATGAATATATTATACAAATTATGACCAATAAAAGTATTTACTAAATGTGCATAGATACAAGGCAAGACCATATTATCAATGTTTATACTAGAATAAATGTATTCCTATATTTTTCATGCATGGTTCCATAATCAATTTTTTTGGGAAAATACACAATACCATTATGCACTATGTTGATTGCCATCAATCATGTGCATAAATGTAAACTCATCATTTATCGGTTAAACCTACAAAAGTGGTTTACAATTCGAATGAGGAAGGAAAACTTGCAAAAAATGATCCCATGCCAAAAAATTTCATTCTTGGGGTTCGAACAAACTCATTGGTTCGAACAAACCAAAAGAGGGTTCGCTCGAACTAACCCATTTAATGCATCCCACCAAAAAACACAAATGTAAACCACTTTTAAAAGGGGGTTGAAATGAACTAGGGTTTGAATGAACCATGGTTCACTCATACCCCTAGGGGTTCACTCAAATCTCCCTTGGTTCAAGCTGTAGACATCCAAATTTGGACACTTAATTTATCCAAATTTATCATTTTTCATCTAAACATCCTCTTATCCAAGTTAATTAAGTAATATTACTATTATTTAATTAATATCCTTAATTCTGCAAAATCCCTAAGGTATTTATTAATTAAATACCTTACCTTCTTTTAATCCTCCTTTCATCAAATGAATTAAATAAATATTACATTTATTTAATTCTTCACATGTCATTTTCATCTAATCCTAATCCATCTCCTAATTTCTTCATTAGGGATGTGCACATGCCTAATCCTTGATTAGGATGTGTCACGTCTTCCAACTTTTGCAAGTTGGCTTCTAATCCTCATTAACCCCTAATTATCCTCTAATTACTAATTAGTTAAACCTAATTAGTACCTTGGTCAACTCTCCCCATTCCCCAAGGAATTTTTAATTCCTTTTTATTCCTCCTAGAATCCCTTTTTCCCATGCATCTTCTAGAACTTTGACTTGTCACATCAAGTCACATGTGACAAATTCCCACCTTTGGGAACCTTTGTCTTATCCACTAGATTCTTCCAATCATTGTGAAATTTTAATTCACTTTTATTCACCCAAGATTCTTCCCATCTCCCAATGTACTTGCAAGGTACTTGTACTTCCTCCACATCATGTACCTTTTGGCCACCTCACTTACACCTCATCTCCTCTTAGCCACTTCACCATCCACATGTCAACATGTGAGGGCTTGTGAGTTCTCAACTCACCATAGCCCTTCATCTTGACCTTGTTGGATGAATCTTGACCATTGAATTCTCTAGAGAATTCAAATTCTCCTATAAATACCCCCCCTCAAGGGCATTTTCAACACTTTTGATTTGAGTAACCTTATGCTACCAATTTGCATTCTCAAGCACTTCCTATCATTAAGCCATCTAATTTGATCATTTTGCATATTCAATCTTGCATTTAGCCACTCAATAAGCCATCTAAGGAGCACACAAAATCTTCTCAATCAAGGGCCAACAAAGGAGTCTTCAACAGCAAGGAAGGTATAACCATTTTCATCTTGTTTTATCTATTTTCCTTCTTGTTTTATCACTCTTTAGGCTAATCTTAAAGTGTCCTTAGTCTTTTATCATTCGCATTTTTAGTTATTTTGCACATTAGAGTAGGGTAAAATTCCAAGGTACACATTTCTGGCACGCCCGGTGGGACCCACAAATGGGTTCTTGCATTTAACCTTCATTTTTGCTAAGAATTTTATAGGAAAATGTCGCAGAAAGGTCGAAGCGCCCTTTGCTTTACCGTAGAAAGGTGGAAGCACCCTCTACTTTACCGCAGAAAGGCAGAAGCACCCTCTGCTTTACCGCAGAAAGGTGGAAGCCCCCTCTGCTTTACCACAGAAAGGCAGAAGTGCCCTCTTCTTTACTGCATAAAGGCGGAAGTGCCCTCTTGTCTGCTACAGAAAGGTAGAAGCGCCCTATATCTGACAATTTTATTTTCTTCTAACAGTTTGCTGCAGTTAGGTGCATACTTAGAAGGTTTTTTCTAACACTTTCTTATAGTGGGGCGTACAACTTTCTTTTTTTAAAATCTGATAAAGTTTCTTGCAGAGGGGCGGATATGCCCTTTCATCTTGAAAGGTTCTTTTCCTCTAACCTTTTGCTATAGAAAGGTAGAAGCGCCCTCTAATCTTGCTATAGAAAGGCGGAAGCACCCCTATTTTGCTACAGAAAGGCGGAAGTGCCCCTATTTTTGCTGTAGAAAGGTAGAAGCACCCTCTGATCTTGCTATAGAAAGGTGGAAGCGCCCCTATTTTACTGCAGAAAGGCGGAAGCGCCCCAAAACAACATAGTTTGGAAGGTAAAACAGTCATTTTAGCTTCATTTTTGCTCTCGTTTTTAGCTATTTTCAAGTAATAACCCTCTAACATTGTTTTGGCAAGGATATTGGTGTTTTTTGCTAACGTTCTACAGCATATTATGGCATAATTGACCAAGAACGAAGGATAAGATAGCTAACGTTTGCTTGCAGGGCCATCTATTTGATCAAATTTCTAAAAATTTATCCTTATTGTTTGTACATAGTCTAATTAGGGGGAAGTAACCTTTATTGCTTGTTGTGCTTGTCTGCTATTGTGTCACCCAAGGGGGCATTAATTTTTTTTCACTTTCCCTTTGCACTTCATGTGAACCTGAGGAATAGTTGGTAACAGTTAGTGTCTTCTTTTTAGTGGGACCTGCTTGGGGATTTCATCACCCCAAGGGACGATTCCAACCACGTGTACCGGCGGGGTATATAAAGGGGGAGAATGAAAGTTGTACCCCAATCCAGTCACGTCATAATTGGCAGAGCGTCGAAGCTAGGGTGATACCTAGATAGATGTGAAGAGTTGGTCCGAGCCTTTCAGTATCTCGCTGGGGTTCTCGACTCACGCTTGTAATGGGCTGGTGTTCACGGTTGTGCCTCACGTACCGAGAGTATATCGAGGACTCCCTAGAAGCCTTGTGCATCCTAGATTAAGACCTTGCCTGGCCATACCCTTAACATTAATCATAGGATTGTGCTTGCTTGAAGTGTTTTATGGTGAAAAACCTATGAAATCTTTGATACTTTGGCCTTATTTTATCATTTTGAGTCCTTTCCATAGCCATTGCCATCAAAACCAAGCTCTGTCTTACTGTAGAAAGGCGGAAGCACCCTCTGTTTTGCTGTAGAAAGGCAGAAGCACCCTCTATTTTGTTGCAGAAAGGCGGAAGCACCCCTATTTTGTTGCAGAAAGGAAAAAGCACCCCTGATTTTGCTACAAAAAGGTGGAAGTGCCCCTGATTTACTGTAGAAAGCTGTCAATGCCCCTGATTTTTGCTGCAAAGGGGCGGATTTGCCCTCCTGAACACCTGAAATTGCCCCATTTGGATCCGTTTAGCCTCTAAACCATCAATTAATCATTCCCAACCATTATCTCATCATCCCAAGCCTCCGTTTTGTCACTCTAAGTCTCCCAAAACCTCCATTTGATCAGTTCAAACCTCCATCTTATCATTCCAAATCTTTGTTTAACCATTCTAAATCCCCACTCATTCTCCACAATCATTTTCAATCCACCCTTATTCTAATTTCCTCATATTCCATTCAAAAGTCCACACCATAATAATTTTACCATTTACATCACCAAACACCACTCATAACCAAACCACCTTAACCTTGTATTACAAAGTGGTTACCTAAATTGACCATAGCACTTGAATTTGGTTATTAGTCTTTAACTTCATCCCTAATCAATTCGCTTCCATTTTGAGGTGAATTCGGTTTCATAAGTTATCATCCTTAGCCCAATCAATCCATTCCTATCTCAAGGTGGATTCGGTGCCATAATCATCCTCTTAATCAATCAAAGCTCTAAGTTACTAAGGGTAATTTCCTTTGATCAAACTTAAGGTCTCTCTCAAATCTTTCATCATCCAATCATACCCATCCAATAATCCAAATCTATCAAAACCAATTATTTGATCAAATTGTCCAATCAATCAAATCACACCCATTCAACCAATGCTATCCTATTAATCTTATCCAATTCGATCAAAATCCAATCTAGCCAATCAAAATCAATCCCATCGCATCATCCAACCATCCTAATCTGAATTTTAATCCAATCCTGATCTAAGCTTGACTTAAATCCCGATTTGGGCTTTAGTCCATCATCTTTGATCCATTTTATTTATCCTATCATCATCATGAATCCTCATCCTCCATCAATAGTGGTCAAGGGAAACCCTAATTACGTTGACGACAATAACGAAAGTCTTGTCGATCAAGAGATATACAACATAGATCTCCTTAACACTATCATATCTAGTAAGCTTTCTCCACCCACTTTCCAAAATCCAATTACTCCTATGAGCTATCCCGTTATGTCTTCATCCATGCCTAATCATGCTCCTTATGCCACCTTTGACAATGGATATCCAGTATCTTCTTCATCCCCATATTTGTCATGTCCATCTACATCATCCTCTTATACAACATCTACATCCTCTTATCCTAATTTTCCATCCCAATACTCCTATTACAATTCCCCATCCATGTCCCCCTATCCTAATCCTCTTTCCCAATCTTCCCATACTAATCCTACCCCACACCCTTTTACCTTAATCCCACATCCATGTCTCCTCATCCTAATCCATCATCCCAATACCTTTATTATAATCATCCCCCACATCCTCTTGTCCTACTACACCACCTATATCCTCTTGTCCTAATCCACAATCCATGTCCCCCTATCTTAATTCACCACTCCAATATCCTTACCTTAACTCTCCATCCAATCCTAGTCCTCCATCTACTCCTAGTCCTCCATCCAATCCCATTCATCCATCTACTCCTAGTCCCTCCATCCAATCCTAATCCCCCATCTACTCATAGTCCTACATTCAATCCCATTCCTCCATCTAACCCCTAGTCCACCAATCCATAATCTCTCATCCATTTCTACCAACCTAGCCAAGCCAACCATATGCAAGTCTCTCATTCTGAAGTTCTCCAAGGACTCATTACAAAGAAGCCATCCCCAACTCCACATCTTGAAGTCATGGAACCATGCCATCTAGATCCATCATCCACGGTCACTAGTGATGAGACCCTTCTCCATACCACACCTATTATTGATGTTACCACCCCTAGTACTACTCAAACCATTGAAACCATAACCCACTTAACCATTGAACCCACATCTCCCTCTACTCCTAGATCTACCCAATCCATTGAAGATACCCAAATCCAATCCACTCCTCCCACTCCTAGTAGCACCAAAACCCATTCCAATGAACCTCATGAATCTTCCATCCCTCCATCTTCCGCACTTGAAGAGTCCCAACAAGACTCCATTATCATGCCATCCACACAAGATGAGTCATGCCAAGAGTCTAATCCAAAGCATGCCAACATATTCCCTTCTCCAGATCAAGATCCTACCATCCCATCTAGTCCACCTTAAGATCACAGTCCCCCATCCATTCCATCCCATGATCCCCTTGCCATTCAAGCTTCCACCACTCCATCTCCATCTCCATTGCATGATCCCACTACCACAAATCCAAATCCTATCATATCCCTTGATCCCTCTCCTGATACCACCCATCCAAATGCTGCTATCCCATCATCTCCCTCTCATAATCCCCCATCATTGCCTAAAACTGCTATCCCCACACCACTTGCATATCCCCTTGGTACGCTCACATTCTTCCATGGTGGCCTCCTCGCAGAAGAAAAACACAGTGTATATACCACCCATCATCCTCCACCTAATAATGGACTCGCATCATGTTTTCAGAATAACACAAATCCTATCATGGATCGCATGCTCAAGAAAATGAACTATCAAGGAAAAGGTCTAGGCCTTCATGAGCAAGGTATTTTAGAGCCCATCCAAGTCAAAGAACAAGTCTGCATGCAAGATCTTGGACCTATTTCCCAAGACTCACAGTCTAAAGATGTTGGTACAACCTCTAGACGTCCTCTTGAGCCTTTTCCAAAAGACATGTTGGCTCTTCCCATCGCTTCACGGGATCATATGTGGCCATCCCTCCTCCTCTATCAGTATCACCTCAAAACAACCGTCCATCTTCCTCCTTCATCTGCTCCATCCATTTTGGGTCCTTACATCCCTCCATCTACCATCTCCAATCCTCCATCTACCATGCCCATGTTTCCCCCAGGTCATATGTCTATTTTGGGCCCCTATATTCCAAAATCACCTCCTCCATCTCGTCCTATCCATCCTTTCATCTATTCATCACCTATCCATCTCATCCATCATAAAAACATCCTAATCAGGATCAACAAAGGCACATACCTAAACATCCTCCATCTACACATAATCCCCATACTCCTACCTCCATCACTCCACATCATCCATCTCCTCACACCCATCCCATTGCTACTAAAAGCACTTTGGTTGTTAAAGAAAAAATGCATAAATCCAAAGATCCACATGAATCTAAGGCTCCTCATGTCCCCTCCAAAAAATAGGGTGAAGAGAAGAAAAATCTAAATCTACATCAAATCCATAGGCCACAAAGACCCACCAAAGCAAAATCAAAACCATGTGGATCCCAAAGAAAAAAGATGCAATGCCATCACATGAAAAATCTGTTAGAACATCCAAAGTCGCTAATCCAAAAGATAATCATACACCCCTTTCATCTCCTAAGTCTGTTTTGGGTCCTTATGTCCCGAAATTCACCATTCCATCTCCTCCATTATCCCCACATTCTCCATCCCTAATCCTATTATCTTTTCACATCCACCACCACATGTGCCAATGTTGGTCCTGAACACATCTCCCCATCACATATCCACCCCATCATTCCATCCATACCATTTTCAATATCCCACCCATTACCCCACATATCTCCCCCATCAAATCCCTCTAATTCATCCTCTTACATAATCCACTTATCCTAATAAGGTTGTATCAACATCCAACAATCGGTTCGAACAATGGCTTTTAGTGCCTCATATAGAACTTGATGCTCGAGTCCTTCATCCATATCCTTATCACATATCTTCTAAATTCCCTTATCCACATCCCTATTCTTATCCATTTTCATCCCCCTACTATCCAAAAATCCAAAAAATCAAAAGAAAAAATTAAAAAAAAAAACAAAACAAAACAAAATAGTAAAGAGAAATAATTCGTCCAATGGTGAAAACTTGCAAACAAGCCTTGGATAAGTACCATGATGAAAACCTGAAAAACAAGGTCATGTGTAAATCCCCATCTGCACTTGGGGCAACTTCCTGATATGCATTCCCTCCATCTGCTATGCTTCCCGCTATGCACCCATCTTCCTGTTATCCGTCCTCTTCATGAATCCCCCCATCCCACCTATCTTCCGCATCCTACCATCATATCCCATTTATCTCACATTCCCTCCATCCTTCTTGTGATCTTGATCAAAATAGGGGCACCTATCTATGCATGCTTTGGACACCTATTGGTATACATTCCCTTCATCCATGCTCTATCATATTCCTTAGTCACCCATCCTATCCTCATCTAGTTATCTCCTTTATCTTCCCATCCACTTGTCTTTTATCCCTCATGCCTCCTCATATATGACATATCTAGAGTGGGGGCATCTGCTTCCTTTGTGACATAGTCCTTGGAGACATCATCTATCATAACATCCCTTCATCTCCTATCCATCTATCATAGCATCCCTTCCATCTCCCAATCCTTCGGTCCCTTCCTTCCATCTATCATACATCCCTTCCATCTCCCCATCCTTATATTCGTATCCATCTATCCTAGCATCCCTTTCATCTCCCAATCTTTATGTCCCTATCCCTCTATCACAACATCCCTTCCATCTCCCAATCCTTCTGTCCCTATCCATCTATCACAACATCCCTTCCATCTCCCCATCTGTATCTTCGTATCCATCTATCCTAGCATCCCTTCCCTCCCATTCCCCATCCCTATATCTCCATCCATTCTTTCATCTTTATCCTCATCCCATATCACAATCCCTTGTCGTTGGTATCTGGCTATAGGCCTCCCCCCATGCAACCCAATGCCATTTATCTCATCGTCATCAACCCTGCTTCTCTTGCACATCTTTCCAATCCCCTATCACTTTTCATCACTCATCTATCTATCATATCATCATCCCAAGTCATTTTAATGCTTGGATAACTATCCCATCCCTAAGCTTTATGTGATCATCATCATCCTATCCAATCTAATAGGTCTATCCTATCTTGTCGTATCGGTCCCATCTTTTTATCCACTTATCCTATCATCTTATCATCCTTTATCCATTGTTTTCCTTTGGTCTTGTTAAACTACGTTGCCCCTGCGCTTTCACGTAGGCAAGGTCGATCATTTGATCTGCCCTTGGGGTTCCATCATCGATCTTCATTATCCACTTTGCTCTTCTATCGTCTATCATCGGTCATTCTGCTTTGTCCATCTGCTCCTCTATCATCTAGTGTCAGTCTTTCTGCTTTCTCCGTCCACTCCTATATCGTCTATCATTAGTCTTGGCTTTTGTCTCTCTGTTCCTTGTCATCTGTCATCATCATTCATCATCCTCTTTCTACTTTTGTCCATGGTCAGTCGACAGCCTTTTACGAAACTACGAGGGCTCTGCATTTTCACGTAGGCAAGGCTAATCGGCCCCCGAGCCCCTAGGTCTTTAGGTTGTGTCTTGTCTCCCTTATGTCGTGTCGTCAAGCTATGACCTTATCTAGCTGATTCTTAACAAATGAGACCCACTTGTATCATAAGATCCAATCAATTTTGAGCATCTCGTGTCATAATGATCTTTTAGTTTACTATCCATCATCTTCGGTCTCAATAGGATGCATCCTTCCTAACAGATCTCACCCATCCCATCCATCCCCTTGATCCTATGGCAAAGGATGTTTGAAATTGATTGTGATATTTTGATACTTTTGGATTTTGTTTATCATTTGAGCTCCCTATCATCACTTGTCAAGGCCACCATGATCCATCATATTATGGTGTGTTTTGATTGGTCAACATAGGGGCATATCTTGCTCTTTTGTTTGATTATGTCTTCTTAGTTGTCCCACCTAGTACCCACCAAGATCCCCAAGGTCTTGTGTTATGCTAGGGCATCCTTTTGTGCTTGTGGTTATCTCAATACCTGGCCCGACCAAGGCCATTACGACTTTGGGGTGTTGGGATAGCCTTCTTGTCTGTTGTGTTTGTTTCATGCATTAGACACTAATCCGCCTTAGTTCCACATACCTTAGCAGTTGGTGTCTTATACTATAGCAAAAATTAGTGCTCCAAAGATAGCAAATTGCATTTCGAATTGTATTTCATTTTCCATTTCATCATCTTGCATGTATCCCCCATCCCTTCATCCTTTTTCATAATCCCCCCATCCCTCCATCTTTTTTCCTATCTCTTCGTCCTTTCTCTTACCTCTTGTTTTCTTCTTTCTTTGCCCCCCCCAGTTGGGTTGGCTTCACCCCCCGTCGGGGCAGCTCTGCCCTCTGCCTGGGTGCTCTCGCCCTGGGTGGGTCTGCCCACCATTAGGGCGGCTCTACCCCCAGTTGGGGCAGCTTTTCCCCTGGCCGCAGTAGGGCAGCACTGCCCCCGGTCGTAGTAGCCATAGTGGCGCATCACCCCTCGTACTGGGCGGTTCGCCGACCGGGGCAAAGACCGCCTCGACCACGGGGCCGGGCAAGACCGCTTAGCCATTGTACTGGCGCGTTCACGGCCGAGTAGATCACCGCCGCACGCAGCCCGCCTCTTTGGCTGGCTGATCAGCCGCGTCGGCACCGCCGTCGGCAGTGACCACCGGCGACACGCCTCGGCCATTGCATTGCACCATCGGAGCCCACTGAGCGGGTTCGGGCCCCTCTACTACGCTGCCCGGCCCCCACGGGCAAGCCTCGCCTCAACTGCATGGCTGGCTACATATAGCGGCTACACCCCTACTCGCCTCGATTTTTCACATTTTGACCTAGTTTTTTAAAAAACTAGTCCCGACCCATTTTCTAATTTCCCTCTACCATCAAAACCCATGTGTTACAATTTTCAAAATTGATTTTTGATTTTTACACCAAAACTTCTGGAGGCCATAACTTTTGACTCGGGTGTCCGTTTGAGCTGAAATTTGACGGGTAGTTGCGTTACGAGATAACAAGTGCATTCCTAATAAGTTTCTTTAAAAGTTTTTGGACCCCATTTTGCCACATTTTCGGGGCCTCAAACTTTCATCTTGACCCTAAAAATCCCAATTTAGTATTTTTTTCCAACATTTTGAAAAATTGCTTTCACTCATAACTCGAAATTCATATCTCGAATTTGTGATGTTAGTTGGCAATTCATCCTATCTCAATATTGGGTATTTCTTGGAAAAAAATTGGACTCCCAAAAGTATATCCGTGAGGTTTCCTAAAATGGCAAAATTCCACAATTATTGAAAATTGCCAAATCGGGAAAAATCTAAGTGTCAACACCTTACGCCTTTTAAATCCTGGAACTCAGTGTAGAATCAATCCAATCATATCCTTCAATCATTCTAGTCTTCAATCCAATCCTCATCTAAGCTTTAATCTTATCCCAATATGTGCTTAACCAAACCCCTAATCTAAGCTTTCGTCCATCTGTAGTCCAAATCTTTGGATATCGAATCAAATCTTAAGATCCTTCTCTCCATCTCACATATCAATCTTCTCCTCATCTGTTCAATCTCGTACAAATCACCTAATCAAATCCTTGGTCTTGTCCCCAGTCTCGTTACCAGCCTTGACCCATCAACATCATCATCCATTGGTATCCTTCGCTATCCCTTTGGTGTTGTTTTGGGATGTATCCTTCCCTCATCAACAACACTTTCATCATAATCATTGGGAGGTATTCTTCCCTATCCTTTAGTGGAGTTTTGGGATGTATCCTTCCCGCATCAATACCACTCGGCAAGATGTATCCTTCCCTATCCTCGTGTTGTTTCGAGATCCTTCATTCCCTCATTAACAACACTGGGTGAAGCCACATAAGTGGTTTACACTTTTGAAGAGGAAGAAAATTTGAGAAAAAATGACCCCATGGCAAAAAAATTTGTTTTAGGGGTTTGCATGAACCTACATGTTCGACCGAACCATAAAGGGGTTCGACTGAACTAGGGTTCGAGCGAACCCATTAACTATTGGGCCCACATTTCCCACCCAAAAACAAAGGAAAAATGCATATTCAGGGTTCGAATGAACCCTGGTTCGCTAGAACCCCTGGGGGTTCGCTAGAACCCCCTGGTTCTAGTGAACCCCCTTTTTCCCTAATTTTTTAATGTGTTCACACAAAAAACCTAAAATTTTATGCTTTCAAGCTCCGGTTGGGGATGAAAATGGGGGAATATTTAGAAACCAAACTTGGAATCGAGTAGCCTTCAGAACGAGCTATCTAATGAATATAATTTTAGTATGTTTTGGTTTTATTATCTATCTGTTTTTTAAGTTTTATTAAATATAAGTTTTTCATCGAAAACAAAAGTCTTTGTTCTGCACAAGTGGAAAAATAGAAGATTATAAAAAAAAAAATTTAAAAATATAAGTGCACCAGATATTGAAGTCCTTGATCCAACAAAAAAAAAAAGAAGAATTTCGATACATACAGTAAAAGTTATGCGTTATACGGTCACGCTATGTCTGAATTATCATTTGATTGACTTTGAAACTTGATTAAAGAAAAAATATTCAATAAAAAACTATCTAACCAAGTGGAAGCACTAGATATCAGAGTTAGAAATCTAAATTTGAAAGAATTGTAATTTTATCCTTCATGGAAAAAAAGTTATGCATTATACGGTGTGCGTCACTTTTTAAAAATGCTATTTTTTGAAAAAAACCAATTTTTGTGGGAGATGGAAAAAGAAGTGCAATCTGATTCCAAAAAAATTGAAAAAAATATTTTTAGAATCTACAGACAAAATGTGACAAGACTCTATTTGACATCATCTTCAAATTCCTTACAGTTTAATCGCTATAGGTGCCCGAATGTGGAGATTGTGTTAAAAAAAATATCAGTGTCCAGTTAGGCCAAAAAGTGTAAAACACTATTGTGGGATCACCCCACTCCATCCATCATCAACCCATTTTGGCTTGTACCTTGACTGGGGCAACATCACCTTTTGTCCTAAAATCCATGTGTGCTTCATCCATCTCCTATCGTTTCTCCTTCTCTCTTGTCCATCCCTTTTCATCCTCTTCCCCATCTCCCATTTCATCATCTCATCCATTTCGAGAGCACATCTGTGTTCTCTTGAACCCGCATGTCCTCTCAAGGGGGCATCCTTAATCCCTCATCCTCATCTTCACCCCCATCATATTTCTTCCTAGTCACTCCGCTGAATGACTGGGGCATCTTTCCCAATCTAACCATCTTCTTTGAGGTTCTATGTTTTAATATTCTTTGAAATGATGCTACTTCGTAACACCATCTCAAAGAGGGGAAAAATGTAGACATCCAAATTTGGACACTTAATTTATCCAAATTTATCATTTTTCATCTAAGCATCCTCTTATCCAAGTTAATTAAGTAATATTACTATTATTTAATTAATATCCTTAATTCTGCCAAATCCCTAAGGTATTTATTAATTAAATACCTTACCCTCTTTTAATCCTCCTTTCATCAAATGAATTAAATAAATATTACATTTATTTAATTCCTCACATGTTATTTTCATCTAATCCTAATCCATCTCCTAATTTCTTCATTAGGGATGTGCACATGCCTAATCCTTGATTAGGATGTGTCACATCCTCCAACTTTTGCAAGTTGGCTTCTAATCCTCATTAACTCCTAATTATCCTCTAATTACTAATTAGTTAAACCTAATTAGTACCTTGGTCAACTCTCCCCATTCCCTAAAGAATTTTTAATTCATTTTTATTCCTCCTAGAATCCCTTTTTCCCATGCATCTTTTAGAACTTTGACTTGTCACATCAAGTAACATGTAACAAATTCCCACCTTTTGGGAACCTTGTCTTATCCACTAGATTCTTCCAATTATTGTGAATTTTTAATTCACTTTTATTCACCCAAGATTCTTCCCATCTCCCAATGTACTTGCAAGGTACTTGTACTTCCTCCACATCATGTACCTTTTGACCACCTCACTTACACTTCATCTCCTCTTAGCCACTTCACCATCCACATGTCAACATGTGAGGGCTTGTGAGTTCTCAACTCACCATAGCCCTTCATCTTGACTTTGTTGGATGAATCTTGACCGTTGAATTCTCTAGAGAATTCAAATTCTCCTATAAATACCCCCCCTCAAGGGCATTTTCAACACTTTTGATTTGAGTAACCTTATGCTACCAATTTGCATTCTCAAGCACTTTCTATCATTAAGCCATCTAATTTGATCATTTTGCATATTCAATCTTGCATTTAGCCACTCAATAAGCCATCTAAGGAGCACACAAAATCTTCTCAATCAAGGGCCAACCAAGGAGTCTTCAACAGCAAGGTATAACCATTTGCATCTTGTTTTATCTATTTTCCTTCTTGTTTTATCACTCTTTAGGCTAATCTTAAAGCATCCTTAGTATTTTATCATTCACATTTTTAGTTATTTTGCACATTAGAGTAGGGTAAAATTCCAAGGTACACACAAACAAACCCCCCCTTTCCCTAATTCCCGCTCTTTGCCAATAGAAAAATCATAATTTTTGCCCTTCGAAGCTTGAGTTGAGGATGAAAATGGAGGAAACTTCATGAACCCAACTGGAATTAGGTAGTCCTCGGAATGAGCTATCCAACAACTATAATTTTAATATGTTTTGGTTTTATTATTTATTTGTTTTTTTAGTTTTATTAAAAATAGGTTTTTCACTGAAAATGAAGCTCTTTGTTTTGCACATGTGGAAAAATAAAGATTATAATTTTTTTTAAAAAAGTATGAGTGCACCAGATATTGAAATCCTTGATCCAACACAAAAAAAAAAGAATTTCGATACATACAAAAAAAGTTATGTGTTATATGGTTTGCCTATGTCTGAATTGTAATTGGTTTGACTTCCAAACTTGATTAAGAAAAAATATTCAATAAAACACTATCTAACCAAGTGGAAGTACTAGATATCAAAGTTACAAATCTAAATTTGAAAGAATTATAATTTTATCTTTCATGGAAAAAAGTTATGTGTTATACGGTGAGCACCACTCCTTAAAAATGTTGTTTTTCAAAAAAAAAAAAAAATTGTTTTTGAGGGAAACAGAAAAAGAGGTGCAATCTGATTCCAAATTTTTTGAAAGAAATATATTTAGAATCTATAGACAAAATGCCATGAAACTCTAGTTTGCATCATCTTCAAATTCCTCACGGTTTAGCCACTATAGGTGCCCGAAAGTGAAGACTTAGTTAGAACAAATTATTTAGTGTCCAATTTGGACAAAAATTGTAAACCACTATTGTGGGATCACCCTATCTTGTACTTTTAAAACTATAGGAAAGAACACCTTATAATAAAAAAGTTAGAACTATCCTCTAAAATAACTACTACCAACACTTAAAGAAAAATAACGAGGATTATTTAAAAATACATCATTTTAATGTATATGCTTTGTAATTTCCAAATCTAAGATAACTTCACTTAGAAATATAACAATAACATAATCATGTACATTGACTAACCTGGTCACTTATTTAAAATAAATATTGTAAATCAACATATACTTATAGTACTTAGTATTTGTAGAGAAGGGGGATTGGTCACTTTAGGACTTCAGGTTACGAGAGAGTCCTAAATAACATGATGCCCTAAACTACCTCAATATTTGATAGGTGAATTGAAACGATTAAGAAAATAAGGCTGAAAAGGAAGAGAAATCTTGGTGTTGCTATCCTTATGCTAAATCAAAAGTTTCATGAGGTTAGGAGAATTGATTTTGAGGGTTCAATTCACTACCTAGACAACTCATTGCCTAAGGATGACAACGTGGACTACAAACTCCAATGCAATGCACTAGTATCTTAGATGTGCATTGGCGTCTGTATGGAAAAAAAGTATTAGGAAGAAATTAAAACACCAAAAAATCAATTGACTACCTTATTGCTAAGGTTTTATACTACGAAAAAATATTTGAAAAAACTAATGTACAACAAGAAGAATACTACCTCTAAACTAAGCTAGAATTGACAAAGAGAAGGTGATAAAATAAGACTTTTCCACCTGAGAATAAAATTTTCAAAGAGCTCCACACAAGAAAACCTACATACAAAACCAAGAAGAATGTTGGGGTTGTTTTTAGAGGACTTCCTCAATTAGTCCCCCACTTTGGTATTTCCACCTCCATAGATAGCTAGGTAGCAACAATTTATGGAAATTGACGTAGGAACATAAAGGAAATTATGCTAAGAGGAATCACCAACAACAAGTATGCTACACAAAATACTCAAAGTGATGCAAATGACAATAAAAGTGAACAATATCACCTCCACACTCATGAGCACTCGATGCAAGTAGTGGAAGGAGAGAGCTTGCAAGTCCTCTAATAGCAACGTTGTCACAACAAATAGAGTGTAGGTGCCAAGAACTAGTAGCTTGTAACCACAAATGAGTGATGTAAAAGATTGAAAGTGTGAGAGTGAAGCCAAGAGAGTGAAGTAGAATGCTCAAGAGTCCAAGAAGTGTCAAGAAGGAATGAATGAATGGAGAGATAGAACATTTGAATGGAAAAAAGGAGGAAAGAGACCCATTTCTCATTGGTCAAGGGAGGTAGAGACATTACACTTTATCATTAATGGAGAAATGTAACGCCTCTATGGATTCCAAAGGTAGGAATCCTATCAGGATGGTAGCACGTGTGATGTGCACACATCCTCAACAGGATTCCTCCACTAATGCCAAAATGAGTTGCCAAGTGGATGGAAAAGGGGTGGTGGATGTGGATTTGCATCATCGTATTTTTATTTTCTAAGGTAAGGGTAATGTACAATGGAGAATTTTTCTAGGAGTACAAATTAGCTCCATTACATTTTTCCCCCACTTTAGTGAGCATGAGTGTTGGTGTGAATGTGAGGTAAAGTAAAAATAAGTTGAAGAGAATATACCTAAACTATCGAGGAAGAAGATCTCCAATCTAGTACAACTAGACATGTAGGAGGTAGCTCTATAGGTGCTTGGTCCCATAGGGCAACCTTGATGCAAAAGAGAGAGATAGATCCACAAGTATTTGGTCATGCAAAAGGTGAACAAAGGCTTTGTAGGTGCTTAGTCCTACAAAATTGGCTCCATGGGTGTTCGATCCCATAGAAGATGAAAAAACTCTCTACAGGTGCTCGATCTTGTAAAGAGGAAGTGCTTCACGGGTTCTCGATCATGCGAAAGGGGCACCATAGGTTCTTGGTTCTATGAGGCTTGATGCAAAAGGACTCCCTAGGTGCTTGATCCTGAAGAGTTGATGTGAAGGCCCTTACAGGTGCTTGGTCTTGCAAGGTAAGCTTGATGAGGTTCTCGGTCCTCTAAGGTTGATTATAAAAGTGGCTTTATAGGTGCTCGGTCCTACATAGCAACATGTTATATTGTAGACAAAACATGTTAGGTAGAAAAAGTCATACAAACAAGCAAGCATATTGCACAACAAGCAATTGAAGGAAGATTTTTCAAAGGGTTCCCATTTGAAGTATTAGAATTTTGGAAATCAGAAGGGTGAGATGGAACTGTGAGAAGATGAGCCATACTTGAGCATATTGGATGTAAGAAATTTCAATTAAATATAATATACAAATGTATACATGTCCTTAAAAAAAGTAAATCTATTAAAATACACATCATATAGATGAGAGGAAAGATTTTTTTGAGGAAGATAGATTGTGACTCATAGGCAATGCTTCAATTTACCACATAAAGATTGAAAATTAATGACACAACCATTGATAAGATTACTACATCCTTAGGTAAATTTAATCAATTAAGTTAAAATTTGTTTTCAAGTCCATATTGACACATAATTATTCCAAGAAATCTATCAAGTTTTCATCAAAAGAATGGATAAAATTGTGACCTAGATAATAGATCCATTGAATGACATAGTTCCTAAAGTTTAGAGGAAAAAATTAGCTAAGGGTTTCTATTTATATGAAAAATCTAGGCATGCAACATAAAAGCTTGGAAATGAATATTATGATATACTTTTCTATAATATAAATCAAATCTAAGTGCTACAAAGCTAGTGGATAATGAAAATTTAACTTAAAGTGCAATATGTGTGGAATATGAAGGATTGTGTGTAATAGAGTAATGGTTAGGAGGACCATATCATCCAATTTATTCTTAAGTTTATTGTATTCCTTCAATATTGTATTAAAGTAGAGGGGGAAATAAAAGTTGTAATAGGATCATGTGAACACTGAATTAAGGGGAGGGTTATTAATAAGAGTTAACAACGTGGTGGTAGAAGTACATGCTACATTATAAGGTAAAGTGGTCATGAGGTGATGCTGAGGATTGGTATTTAGAACATAAGTGTATGGGTTAAATAATAGGTACATGTCTATGAGTAGACATGAAAATATGACATGCAAGTGGAACATTAGTAGAGGGAAAGGTGGTGATGACACTACATATATGAATTAAAGAGGAATGAGTCATACTAAGAGTGACAACATGGGTAGTAAGGTAACTAAAGGGTGAGAGGAAGAAGTACCATAAAAGAATAAATAGTGGGTAGGTGGATAAGAGGATATGCCATTAGTAGAAGCCACGCAAGTTCTAGTATTATAAAGAATAATTGTAACATAAAGAGCAACCACTAATGAACTATGTAATATTTTAGCTAATTGTTGAGGAGATTCAACATAATTAAGTGCACCAATAAGTAACTAGCCAATGTAAGGGAGAGATCTTTCTTAGTTGCATATGCCTCATGATTAAAGTCTTCAACCTAATTCTCAATAATAGGTGTCATAACATTACTAACAAGAACATCAAATTAGGAATAATATTCTTAATACATTGGGCCATGCGAGAATTCAAACAAAGGATTCTAAGGGATAGTGATGATATGGATGAGAACTTTACATATAAAGAACTCACAAAACCTTAAAGCTAAAATTGTATAAGAAGATGCAATGTGTGATATGAAACTACAAAAAATAGCAAGCGATCAAATTTAAAAAATATAATTGCACATGACACCTTAGAGACAAAAATAAGGGTAGGTAAGGTGGTTGAATACAATATCACATAATAAATTACAAAACCCCATTGAAAGGTATATACAAAGCATAAAACAAAGGAATCCAAACCCTAATGAAATTTAAAAATAAGATTATTTATTGAAAATTTTAGATCTAAAAATTTAATAAATTTTTCTTTTATTATATCAAAAGCTCTAGGTTGTGTGAGAATGCTGAGTTCCCAAAAATATAAAGGTAAATAATGTTGAAAACAAGTTGAAGCTAATCTACAATATTAACTTATGTATACATATTCAAATATGAAAATAATATTACCAAATTAGATTATATGTATGTGATTGCACATTTTCCATAATAGAAAAATCAACAAACAAATATGACACCAAATTTCCATGGAAAAACCCTTTCAGAAAAAAATCCACATGAGAAAAGAGGATAAGTATATTATTTATCTTCACAAGAGATATAGACCACAATACACTTCCTTGCTAATCTCCCACAATTCAAATGCTTCTATACACTTGCAAATAACACAAGATGATACTACCATCTCATGACTCCAATTTACAAAACTTGTGGAAGGAAAAACTATAATGGTAAACTAAAATAAGAGGTGCTAAAACCGCTTGCAAAAACCTATACCCCTTAGAAGACCAAGAGTCATGATAATATATTTAATAAAATTCACACAACTTCAACATGGGTGCCTAACCCATGGTTTCTTCATCTCCTACCATTTAGGATGCTTTAGTGTTTGTTCAACTTCCAAATGAAGAACCAATGGACACTTGTTTCCCTCCAAAATTGGGCACCCCACTCAAGACCTTTCACATTCCTAATGTGGATGCCTAAGAGAGATAATTTTTCCTTTAGAATGATGTGTAACACCCACCAACATTAAATTTCCTCTTGAAAATATAATTACAATATGCCACTATTAAATGAATTTCTCACATGTCCCCTAAGACACTTTCCAAGAAACATGGAGACATAAAAATGACACATGTTTGCAAGGTCAATGTTACCTAACCTAACAAATAAACCACTTATATAAAATATCTAGATTAATTAATTAAGTAAAACATAACAATAACAATTAATTTAAATAAAACGAGCTAAGAATGGGAATGATAAATGATAAATTAAATGAATTTAAATATGATACTTAATTAAATTTTAGAAGTTGGAAAGTGTTTTTCAAGATGTGATGAATCAACTTGCTACAATGTTGAAATTTTAGGGCTTGACTAAACAAGCATCCCAAAATTTACAAATTGACTAAGTTTTACTCTAGTTCATATTAATGCTAGTAGAATTGATCTTTGTGAGGGTAGAAATAAAATTTGGTGTGTGGACTTGAACTTGTATTTGTTAAGATTGAATTGGTAGAAATATGATTATTAGAATTCACTCACTTTGATCTTTTGATATTTCAATCTAGTAAGGAATTGGTGACGTTTAAAATATTTTTGGGGAATCTATAAAATTGCGAGGGTCATGTTCTTAGCTAGAACCTTAATTGGATTGATTTAAATTTGTAAGATTGAATTGGTAGAAATATGAATATTAGAATTCCCTCACCTTGATCTGCATATATTTCAATCTAGTAAGAAATTGGTGATGTTCAAAATGTTTTTGGCAAATTTATAAAACTGTGAGGGTTAGTTCTCCTTAGCCAAACCCCTAATTGGACTAAATTAATGGCTTTGGAACATGAAATGAGGATAACAAGCAAGACTAAACTAGATCTAAGATGACATATGCTATATGATGCTTTGATAATATTGCTACGGTACTCTCATAAATGCTCTTCAACAAATCCTATGTTGTTCTTGCATTAATGGAATGTTCTAGCATGATTTCAAATGAATGAATGAATATATGTACTTATAACAATATAACACACAATTCAACATAAACAAATGCTAGGTCGAACGCCGATAACTGATAATAATATTAATGAGTCTTACATTTACATTTTAAAATTTAAATTTTTAAGGTCCAAATCAATAATCATAGAAATGATTCAGGCCAAGTTTATGCCAATAGATTTAATCTAAAATGATGAATAAAAAATTAAAGAATCAATATCAATCTTGTAAATAAATAATGATAAAATTAAAATAAGATAATATTTTAGACTTAAATTATATAAGAGTGTACTACTTATAAATTTATTATTATATTAAATAGGTAGATGGAAAAGACTAAAAGAGGTTGGGAAAAGAGGGTATGTGTTTTCTACAAAATGAGGATAATGAAAAAAATACTTTATTTTATATTGTAAAATGTACAAAGACATCTGAATCAAGCACATAAGTAATTTAACTACACCTTTTTAATATTTATTCAACAAGAAAAAAATTGAGAGAACAAAAGAGCTCATTATCAAATTGAATGAACAATAGAAAATCAATACTTCATAAAACAAAAATGATAGTTTTCTATCTCGTAAAGTAATCTATTATGTGATAAACACTCTTATTAAAAGAGTAAAAAACATTTAAAAAAAAGGAATAGTTTTTTCGCTTAGCTATCCTCCCTCAATACATTTTTTAAAAGGCTTATGTAATTGTTTGTCGGATCTCTTCTTTTTTGTAAATAATTTGGAAGAAAGCCAGCCATTGAAGAGCATAGGGTTCAATAGACATATCGGGCGAATTGCCTAGGACGGTTTGGCGTATTTGAAGATTCCTATGGCAGGCAACAAAATAACATGCAAGATAGCATCGAACCAGCCTTAAAAACCAGCAAACAAGAAACACCCAATTTCAAGATTTAGCTTAATAATAGAAAGAAGAAAGTAGCTGTTACAGCAACAACTCTACACTGAATTGAAAAGCTCATTAAGCATTTGGAAACCGTGATGTAGGTCATTGGGTTTAACAATTCCTAGACGATAAACCCATAGGTAAGGATGTCTTCCCTCAAAATGCAATCACTATCCCTGTTCCTGCCCCCTTCAGATTGCATTACTAATGTGAAACCTAAAAGCCTGATGCCCAAGACTAGGTTTCTGCATTTGGGTCACTCCCCAGGATTCACTTTTGCGCACCCATTACTTGGGAATAATGATAGGCAAGTAGTAAACTGCAGGGCATGGAGAACGAGAAAACAATCTGACGAGAGCACAGCGGTGCCTGTTGAGAAAGGCAAGGATGGAGGAAAGAAGGTGAATGGTAGAGGGGAGGAGGAAGAATATGTAGAAGAAGAGGTAGAGTTGACATGGATACAGGAGAAGGCAGAGGATCTTGTTGAGTACACGGGAACAGTCATACAGGCTATCCCTGGACCCAGAGTGAGGAAATCTTCATTGCCTTGGCTACTAGCGGTGCCATTGGCCTACATGGGTCTCACATTTGTCATAGCAGTGGTTAAAACAATTATGAAGTTCAATTCTCCAAGAGAAAAAAAGCGCAGACTGGTAAGACTCAAGACCCAGAAATTTTGGTTTTTTTAAATCAGGTATTGATTTTATAAGTATATATTAATGTGGAACAAAATTCTCAAACAGGGACATGCTGCTGTGCTTATTTTTCCCGTGAACCTTAGAATAATATCCACTATTGAATCGATCTCACAAAGGATATACCAGCGTGTTATTTTTATTTCCTTTCTGTAAACTTTTGAACAATATTCACATTGGAAATATTCTCACAAGGGATATGTCACTGTGTTTTTTAAATTTTTATTTTCTTTTAACTTTATAACAAAATTCGCATTTCAAATAGTCTTACAAGACACACTTCATTATAGGAGAGAAGGCAGATGGTAACATATCAACCAGCAGCATGCTAAAGGCGACTTACATATGGGCAGCAATTGGCAATTTTTTAAGAAAATATACAAAATTCAAAATGCATTTCATATATCATATATTGATAATGATATTCAAATATTTGATAGAATGATACTTTGTCATTGATCAATGCAAGTGATAAAGATAATATTAGTTGTTGATTGATAGTTCAAAATTTCAATACTATGTCATATATCGTATATGTTTAGGACTCCAAAATCAAGATTTAAATGAAAATCATTACAATTACAAAATTTGAAAATAATACAACAAAAAATCTGTAACTTGGTTTTCAATCTTCATTGAAAGTATCTAAATCAGTCATCATTTGGTTCAACATCATTTGAACCACAAACTATTGGAGTGCCACTCTGAGTAAATACATCTTATGTGAAGCCTTGTCATCATCTAACTCTGGCAAGTTTTTCATTAGATGCATCCAAGTTGGCACACTTAGAGAGTATATTCCTATTCTTCATTGCCCCTTCCTTGTACTGAACTTTCTTATATGATAGGAGACACAAATTGGAATTGATATGGACCAAGTTTTCTGTTTTCTCTGCAGCCAACTAATTGCGCTTCATTGAGTGAATAAAAGAGTATGTACTCCAATTCCATTCAATTGAAGAATAACTTGCAACTTGATGAAATTAGAGAGAAAATCAATAATACTTAAAAATAAAAAATGAAAAAAAAATGGTGAGTACTAAGAATGTTAAAAAATAAAAAATGCTTACTTGTGATAGAATTATGATTGCAAGATGTTGGAGGAACAAATAATCTTGCTCGTGGGCCCATGTATGAGCATCTTCCTTGTATTGATCTCAAAGCGCACAAATACCATTATCTTGTCTTGAGATGAACTTGCCAAACTCTTTCCTAACATCATTCACCACTTTTGGATCTAAGAAGATTCATCAGAATGCTATCTTGTACCCATTAGCAGCTTCACTTTCTCTATAAAGTGTTGTTTTTCCTAGCAAAGAAAGTATCTCTATGTTGTAATATTTGAGGGATAATGCATATGCAAGGAGATGCAAGGTATGCTCATCTTGTTCCAATGGCCATGAATGATTTTTTCCACACTTTGGAAAAATGTTTCTTTGGTGTCATTCTCCTTCTATGCTATTATGACCTTTTTTTTCTATCATGAAGTCAATCCATCATAAATTTCTTGCAAATAGGGCTGACCTATATCAACAAACTTGATCATACTCGTGATAGGCTTGGTGAAACTCAAGACGTAGTCCACATGAGCCCACCAATCATCATCTAGAATTAATGACTTGACCTTTTAGGCCCTTTGTAAATTTGATTGCTTCCTAATGCTCCATTGTTGTTAATGACCATTATGCCCAACACTTCTGACACCTTTGCAAGTCATCTCAAAACAATTATGTATGATGTAAATCGGGTCTCAACAACCTAATGTTGTGTAAAAATTAAGTTAATTACACATTAAAATGCTAGCAAATAGGGCATAAATTAAATTTACCTTTGATGGCTCCAAATTTGAGAAAATCTTAAAGATGCCTTGTGACATATGATGGTTTGTCACAAGCATTTGAATCTATTTGCCCTCAACATATATAGTTCTCACCCACTCTATTTGAGTGTCAATAGCTTGCATCACTAGGTTAAGGGGGTTTATGGTACATGGTGTCCAAAACATGTGTGTATATGTAATGTCCCCAATTTAGCCCTATGCTCTTTATTTGGATTTAGCCTATTTCTGGAAATCCGTAGGCTACTCATATGTGCAAATTTAGGGTTTCCACTTTCAGTAAGTCTTGCTTCCAGCTTAGTTCAACTTTCTATTGGTTTTGAGGTGAACTTACTATTTTTGGCATTGGCTATTTTTAGTAAGTCTAATTTTGGTAGTGGTCCAGTTGGTAGCACTTGAGTCAGTTTTTTTGTTGGAGCAGTTGAGTATTCTGGTTTTGGCTTTAGAAGAGTATTTTTTGGATAAATAGTATATTTCAAGGCATTAATGTTTTCATTTCAAGTTGACCCCTTGGCCTAGTGCATTAACTTAAAGTTGTTTTAAAAGGTGGACATGAAGGGGGGACGCTTCATGAAGTAAATATTTAATATTTTCTAAAGTTATTTAATGCCTTGAAGTGGGACGCCATATTGAGGAGAAATAAAGTGTTTTTTAAAATTGAATTATTTCAAAAAGTGAAATGGGCATCCCTTTTGGAGGGAAAAAAGATGGAAGCTGAAGAGCCAATAGGGCTATCTTCAATTCTATAAAAGCTGGCCATTGTCATTCATTTCTTATCTTTGGAAAATATTGTAAAGTTATGCTACTGAATTGATTTTAGAACTCGACTAAGGGGGAGCTTAGTATTTTTACACCATTCTTTGGGCCTGAAACTATGGTTCCCTAGATGGTCAATTGGGAGTGTGCTTCATTCAAAAATACAGATTGAGTCTCATTGTTGAAGATATAGAAGGTTTTGATAAAATTTCCAATTTTGTGTTTGCTGGTTTTATTATGGCTGAAGGTGATTTTCAAATACAACTTTTTGTATGCATTTTGGGTATTGAAGCAATGGATTTCTATGGCATGGGCGACCTAAACTGCATAGTGGCAGAATTTTTAATGAAGTCTTGAATTTTAAAGAGGAGGCCGGACTTCTACTTGGCCGTACCATTGTCATGAGATTTGTCTTGGGGTTCGAGCTCTTTGTAGTGGCTGTTCCTTGGTTAAAATCAGACTTGAAGCTGATCGCCTAGCATTGGGAATTGAAGAATCTGTAATTTCAATGAGTTATGGTGAAGTTTGGAAGAGATTCAAGCATTTTTGGGTGAGTTATATTTGCTGGTTTGAAAATTACAGTTGCTGGTTCATTATATTAGATTTATGATACTTCAAATTTTGGCTTGTAAATCCAGTGGTTGATAAGTTTAGAAGTTTGAGCAATCATCCTTTAGTGTTTGCTTGATTTTGCTATTGTAACACTTGGTAATTTGCAGATATTTTACATTGTAAGGCTGTGTATTAATAGTACTATTACTTTGTGATTTTAATGCAAAACACTATAACCCCTGGATGGTTTACCGCCAGTGTGGAGAAATAAACCATTGTAATTCTCATATTTCACCCATTGTTGAAGTGGAGAATCCCCACTATTATGTGGATGCCTGCTGAAGTGGATGAATTGTTTTTCATTTTAATTATCTTTCCTCCCACTGAACAAGTGGTAGTGTGGATTGCTCATGGTTGGATTTCTGCTTACATTTCAATTCCAGCTTTGTACTTAAGTTCAGATTTTTGCTAATGATCCCATTGCCATATGCTATCACCTTGCCTTTTCAAAGGATATTGGTGAACATTCTTGGCCAAGGTTACATTTAGTTTGATTATTTTTGGGAGCTAACGCTAACATTTGCGTAGTGTTGGTTTGTGTTGTGAAAACATTGAGAAAAATTAAGGGGCATATTTCAGTGATATCAGAGCAGAAGTTCCTACCATCTTGTTGGGGAGAATAGAAAAATTAGTGTTGCCACAATGGACATCAGCAGATTTGCCGAACAATACACGAGGGAATGTAACATGATGCTTCCATATTCATGCAAAATATTAGAGTATGTCAGATGAGTTCAGGAATGATGTTTCTTTTGACTGCTACTTGAATTATGTGTTGATTAGGAATCCTGGAAAAGTGGGTGTGGTCAATTACATCAAGACAAAAATTGAAAGAGAAGCAAAACTTGCCATGGTTGAAGAATCAAGGAAGGAAGAAGCAAAAGGATCTATTTGTGGTTTGCAGCCCACAAGTAAGCAAATTGAAGAGAAAAATCAGACAATTGGTGGTGAAGAAGATACAAGCAAGGTGCACATTTTGGTTCAAAATGATAGTGCACTTAACGAAGATACTTTGGCAAATGAGGAGATTAAGATAGAGTCCCAAAATACATCCGTAGACTTGCATGAGATGGGGGATAATGAAGATTGTTTGGGTAAGATCATTACAACAATCTTGAGTCCTAATAAGGATTCAACCAATGAAGATCTCAAGACAAATGGCTTTAGAGAAGATGTTGGTAGAACAGTTGTGTGAGACGAGTACGTTGAAGAAGAGCAAGATGAAGCAAATACTAATGATGTCTTTGAACCAGCTTATGGCCATTACAAAAGTGATGTTGCTGATGGTGATTCCAATGTGTTTTTATCTTCTCTTGTTGAAGATTTAGTTAAGGATAATTCTCTACTTGTTGCTGACCCAATTCCATGTGAAGAATTTATGACAAATGTCCAAGAAGACTTCTTTGGTATGTATGTGGGTACTAATGATAAAATCAACAACTCATCTACTCAAGATAATTTCATTGAAGAAAAGAATGACAAAATATTCAAAGCAACCAACTTTGATGATTCTTTAATCCGATTCAATGCTAGTGACTTGGGTAGTATTGGGTTTGACTATCAAACTACATCTGTGGAGAAAGTTATAGATGAAGATTTCAGTTTAAAACGTTTGAGGAGTGATTCATTCAAAGAGTCAACAATCCAAGAGGAGCAAGATGATTTTTTTCCTATTGATCATCACAATCAACCCTTCTACATTTGAGATCCTGGTGAGATGGCACCAAAGTATGTTAAAGAACCTGAGGGGGATAAATTCCCCTTTGAGCTTGATAAAGTTCAAAATCCATTTTGTATTGCAAGCTATGAAGTCATTGGAAACAACCTCTTTGATGAAGAAGTTTGCTTGGCAAAGCTCTATAAAGATTCCTTCGAGGTGGTTGTAGCCACTAAAGCAGAGTAAGTTGCTACCAAGACTTTAAGAGCATCAATCAATAATGATTTGTTGCTTGAAGATATTGCTGTTAGGAAGGAAGCTGATTTTGAGAATCAAGTCAAAGAAAATAAATCAAAAAAGTTGATGTTTGATGAGCAAAGCTTCTTTGCTGATTGTGATCATGGGCCTAAAGAGTTGCAAGTTTTGAAGGATAACTTAATGGTTTCAGAAGTAAAAATTGTTAAAGCATTATCAAAATTTGATAGCACACACAATTTTGTTGAAGAACTCTATTGGAAGTTTCAGTTTGAAGAGAGACAGAATGGAGTTAAAGGAGTCACTCTTTCCAAGTTGCAAACTATCAAATAAGCATTGGAATCATTAAAGACAGATTATTTGCATTTGCTCTCAGATAGGGATAATGCCATTAAGTTTGCAGAAGAGACCTATGATGCCTACCAAGAGAAGGAGAAAGAGGTTGATAGTCTTTACCTTGATCTTACCTTAGCTCATCACTCTTTTTGCAAAGCAGAAAATCAATCATCTAGGACAGCCACACTTATAGAACAATAAGCTAATACAAGGCTAATGGAGGTCAAGCAAATAGTTGAGGGAATAAACGAACTCCATAATGTTGAAACAATTCATAATGCCAAAGAGATTCAATATGTTGATAGTGATTGGAAGGTAAATCAAGAGTGCGAACTCTTGAGTTGGGAAGAGAATTTGCCTCAAGAAGGGATAACTTGCAGCCATGAGCTAGATGTGATGACTGGCAATGTGTGTGGTATTCATCACGTTACTTTCTATGGATCAACAACTAATGATGGGCATCTTCAAGTCGAAGAAGATGTGCACGAATTCTATGAAGACACCAATGAAAGGGATGAAGGAAATATTGTTTCTATGATTGTGTACAACAATCCACCATCTTCACATGGTTTGTTTTTTTTTTTTTTTGATAAATAAGGGGCCAAAGCCGAGAAGATTGTATTAAAATTAAAAGTATAAGGATTTACAAGACCTGAAGCCTCAACAAAAGATAAAACAAGCAAAAAATGGTTTAAATTTCTCCTGCTAGCCTTGCTCCTCATGGAGTTATCTGTTTAAGTGTCATTCCATCAACTCCCATATTTGCCAATGTGTATGCCATTGTATTGCCTTCTCTATAAATATGGTTAATCGTTACATTTTCAAACTTATCCATCAGGTTTATTGTTGAATCTAGTAAAGATTGTAATTTCCAGCTCAACACTTTCTTAGCTCTTATCGCATTTACCACAATAGCGGAATCCCCTTCAATTTCTACCTTTGCCAAGTTCAATTCTATGCAAAGGGATAGTCCTGACACTAGAGCCTTAAATTCTGCCACGTTGTTTGTATCAATCTCCAATGGATTTGAATATCTTGCAATAGTTTTTCCTTGCCAAGAGTGAATCACACCACCTGCTCCTGATGGACTTGGATTCCCTCTGGACACTCCATCAAAATTTAGTTTGAACCATCCAATATTTGGAGGTCTCCATTTACAATTTGCTCTGTTTTGTTTGTTGACTTGACACCCTTTCCCAATAACTTGAGGAGTTTTTAGACAATTATGAGCTGATTGTTTTGTTTGCTGACTTCACATGATTTGTTAAATTATGAGGTGATTGACAATTTCTATGTGGATGGCATTGGTAAGAAGTTTTATGTTTTTGACATGCATAATTTTATAGTCAAGCATAAGATAATGTTGGTGGATCTATTCTATATGTCAAGCAACACTCTCTTGGGATGAATAGTAAATGAGCATTTAATGGTGTCCAAACTTGAACTGGCTAGTTTTCACTCAGCATTAACCATTGGAAGAGTACCACCTATCTTAAGATGGTTGATGAGGTTAGGTCTTGGAGAGATGCATCAAACTGTGGGAGAATTTTCAAACTTGGCCCTTTGGTTTCTAGATTGTGCATTGATGATTAGTGATTATTCTAAAATGTTGATCATGAAATGTTCAAACTTTGCATTGATGGTTGCAGCTGATTACATGGATTTGTGTGCACGAGACTTTCACTATAGCTCTTGGAGTTATGTTGGGAATTTTTCCAAATGTGTTGGAGTTTGTTCTTGGTTGGGAATTCATGTTTGGAATCCTCAACATGGCTTGATGGAGATTATTACAAGTAGAAAGAGGAATCTTTGGAGCGATAAGGATTCAATTTTCATAGTCTTTGTTGCTGCCCCCATTTTTACCAATCATTTGATGGTTCCTTGGTTCATCTATTGGTGGATTGGAGAGATGCTTCAAACAAATGATGGTTTAATGATAGGTTAGAGTTTCTTGAGGGAATGTTTCCAGCCTTGGGCATGAACAATTGTCATATTATGAACGCTGATTTCCATAGTTGCAGCAGCTGTTCAATTCTTTGTATGCTGATTTTCCTAAAATCAGACTTTAATTGGTTTATTTCAGACTTCTTGGGCTGCTGGTACACTCATTTTTTCTTTTCACAATCTCTTTTTAGTGAGGGTTTATGGCCTTTAAAGTGGGAAATGATGTTTCAGTGCGATTCGGATCAGTTTTGGATGATGTTCAAATTATTTTTCAGTGATCATATTTGTTCAATCTCTAGCACTAGTGTTAGGTGTTAATGTTATGACAGCTTCGGTAGCTCCTTCCAGCTCAGCTTCGCAGTGAAATATAAATTTGAATGATAGCCATAGGCTATTCAAATTATATTTATTATTGTTATTATTTATTTGAGGCCGACATTCTTTGACTATGGCCGACATAAGAAGAGACGAAGTCATTTTGAGGCCGACCTCTTGTGAAGAGGCATTCATTTACCAAGGCCGACATATGTTATATTGTTTATGTTGAGTAATTGACATTTGTTCTGGCCGACCTTGATAAGCAAAGAGGTGCGACCTCACTAAGATGTATATATATACACCTTGACTCGCCATTGTAATCAACAAGGAGTTCGGTTATTTCTGATTAGTCATGCATTATAAGGTGCGATGATTATTGTTCACTTTAGTTTTGTGCAAACCTAAAGAGCGGTTATATCAATTCAGTTATATACATAAGTCTGATATCAACCAAATGCGAATTCAAGATATAAGATTGAAGATTATCCAGGAAGCAAGCAAAGCAAGTGCGGACTTCTCAAAGGTGCGGACTGTGTTAAAGGAGCGATCTCTTCATACTGGATCTGTGACAAGGTGTGAACTGTGTCAAGGGAAAAGATCAGTGCGAATGCATCAGGGTCAGTTCGGATATTCTCACAAGTGCGAATTCATAGTCTGATCAAATGCAGATGTATCATCAAGTGAGAAGACAGACCGAGCATAATGGCAAGCTGAGGCAAGATCAAGCAAGTTCGACTTATTCCTTCATTCAAGTGCGAATTCATTCAAGAGCAGATTGCGAATCCCTCTAAGTGCAGATTACAAGGAAGAACAGATTATCATCTGTTATTGCATCTAGAGTAGATGCTGGTTATTGGCCTTGTGTTCGGCCTCATTGTAAAGTGAATTATTGCTTCTGTTGCATCAATATAAGAGAGATCTTTGTTGCTGGGTTTTTCTCCCTCAAGAGGAGGTTTTCCCAGGGTATATGCTGTGTTGTGTTGTCTGATTTTGATTTAATTTTCTGTACATTAATCTGATCACTAAAATCAACATGGTATCAGAGCGGGTTTGAGGATCGTGATCAGATTAGTTGCATGACTTGTTCACCAGAGATGGAAACCACTTGCAATCTGCTCCAGATCTGCAGGGAAGAAGCCATCTGATTTTGCTAGCGCTGTGGGAAGAAGCTATCTGGTCTTCAGGAACAGCTTATCTATTCTTCCTGTAGCATATATATTATTGCCACAGTCATGCCTATGTGAACTAGCGGTACTATATGTTTTTCTGAGCGCTTATATACTGTCAGAAACTCACTCTTAATTAGATATCTGGGTATCATACTCTTCAGAAGTGAGTATCATTGAAATAGGATAGACTTTGAAGAGTGCATGTACGGGACTCAAAGGAATCAGGGATACAAAGCTTGGCGTGCCATTTGCCTCTCTGACATTTTTGCTGCTGCATGAGTGCTATTTTTTTTAGATCATATGTTTGATATCAGGCTGATGATTTGGCGAGCATCATGTCCAGTTGTTTTCTGTATTCCAGTTTCAGCACTACACTCAAGGAGATTCTGATCTCAAGAGATAAGTGTTGTCTTTTTTTGTTGTTTATATTTTTTACTCAGTTTGTTGAGTTGTGCAGATTTGATAATGCTTTATCATGTGAGTAGTAAAGATTATGTTTCTCTAAGATTATGTTTCTCTTGAATTGTGATCCAGTAGATGAGATCATGTGGTGTCACCTCATTCATTGTGTATTGCTAACCTAGTGGATTGTAGTTGGAAACATAGTACATTGTAAATTTGAGCAGTCATGGGCCTTTTTCAAATTTAACCTTGTCATGAGTCTGAGTTCGAGTCATGAAGGCTGTGGATTGATCTGAGCATAAGATCAGCATGCTGTGTTCAATAATTGCTTTCATCAGAATGTTAAAGAAGATAAGTATTCTGTGTTTTGTTGAAATCACATTTCTATTTTTATCATGGGCCTGTGTTCAAACCGTAAAAGTTGCATGTTGATCTGTGCTTTAAATCAGCGTATCTCACAGTATAAACAAGTATTCTTCATTTGTTATATCTTGGACATTGTGTGTTTAGTATAAGGAGATTGTTACTTCTCTTAAGTTGTGATTTCTAGGTCAAAGATCCTTTGAATACTTCAAATTATCTATTGTAAGTTGATCTAGACTAATCGTGTAAATCCTTGATGTATGTCTTTAAGATAAAAATCAGCAAAAGAGAAGAGATTGGTATCCTTATGTTGTGATAGGTTGATCACATCGATACCCTTCTCCAATGCATGTGTTGTGATAGAATCTTGAACTCTTGGGAGAGTTGATTCTACATGCGGACCGTTTAATGCATTCAAGAAATCTGCAACTGTGCAGATCATTCTTTTATTGTGCAGAGATAGGCACTCTCGAGAGGAGCAAACAAATGAATGAACGAAGGAGCTATATCAAATCTTATAGAGATAAGTTCCTTTAACCCTCTAGTTTGATCTTTTGATTGATTTATTTATTCATGTTCTAACATTGTGCATAAAAGCATATGTGTTCATGTTATAACCTGTGATTGTAAATCTTGTATGATTCCAGTCTTGTTATTTCTTTGGGTAATTACAAACTGTTAAGTAATCTCTCTCAAATGCTTGTAGGAGCAAGAAGGTGATGAGAAATTGCTTAATGATGAAAAGCTTGAGGCATCTTGTGAGAAAGCCATGCCAACCAAAGAAATAATCAAGCAGCCTTGGGACTGAGCTGATGGCCAGAGGGAGCTCACTTCCAGAAGTCTTCTTTGCAATCTTTGGAGCAAGGATCAAGAGGGAGTCTTGTAACTCACTGAGAAGAAGTGAAGATTGTTGTGCTAAACCCTTAGAGGATCCCTTCAATTGCTGAGACCAGATTTGCTCAAGATTGCCTTCTAGGTTTGCCATTGGTAGCTCCGCAAACCTATTCAGAATAGTGAGATCTGAGATGAGGTCAATGAGGACTATTCTGAACTCTCTTCAGTACCAAGGTGTGCACTGGAAAACATTTATCTAAGTCAAAGTGTTGCAGTCAACCTCGGACCTAAGAGGTCCAAGGTTGATGGGAAAGCTCCAAGATTTAGAGGGAGCCTCATTGAGTCAAGAAGACGGTGTAACTTAAGGCAGCTTAGTTCAGATTTGGTGATCCCATGTATGACAAACATTGATCCTTGATGTATCACACACTAGACCTCGATATCACATGTGAGTGCACTTAGCCGCCTTATGTGCGGATCCGGGAGATGACACACTTTGTTGCAGCTTAAACATATCCCGAGATACTATGCGGGCATGTTTGGATATGGGTTGAAGTATACTAGATGCAGATTTGAGTTACTTTGGTTTCACCGACTGACAAGGCCAGTCAGATCGAAGAGCAATTCTCCGTCAAGGTTTCCGCTTAGGTTCTGCTATGATTTCCTGGTGCAGCAGGAAGCAGTCTTCTGTAGCATTGAGTACAGCAGAGGCCGAGTATATTGCAGCTTGCATGGCAACTCGAGAAGCAGTGTGGCTTCGTAAGCTCCTTGCAGGATTGTTTGGACAATCAATGGAGCCCACTATTATTCATTGTGATAATCAGAGTTGTGTGAAGCCTTCTGTCAATCCTGTGTTTCATGACAGAACCAAGCATGTTGAGATCAAGTACCACTATATCAGAGATATGGTACTGCGAAAGGCTGTACAGTTGAGGTACATTAGCACTGATGAGCAGAAGGCAGATATTCTCACCAAGCCTCTCGCCAGGGTAAAGTTCGTGTACTTTCGAGACAAGCTTGGTATGGTGGAGAATCCAGCCTTGACTGAGTATGAGTCTCAGTATCAGTGAGCCTTGCTTAATGAGTTCTCTGTGAGAGAAGTTCGAGGTGAAATCCCTTGTTAATGCACTTTCTTCTGTGATGGAAGAATTTGAGGTGAAAGCCCTTGTTTCCACCCTCTTAGAGAGTCATGGTGGATGTCATGTGTGCGACTCCATGACATATCTTGTACTTGTGTTTCACACCCCTCCGAGTCAGGTGAGCCGCCTGAGGTGATTAACATCACGCAAGGGACAGCCACTTGTACTACTTATTGCATCTTCTTCCGCGGACGGAAGAATTGAGGTGTGGTGAAAGCCCTGTTTCCACCCTCTGAGAGAGTCATGGTGGATGTCATGTGTGTGACTCATGACAACATCACGTGAGAGAGTCCGTGATGATCTTTCTGTACTTGTGTTTCACCCTCTGGGAGAGCCATGGTGAAAGTCACTTTGAGGTGACACCATCACGCAAGTGATGAACACTAGCACTTAACCATGTGATGGTTGATATCACATTGAGGTGATATATCTCTCTTTATATCTGATTGCAGGCAGCAGTGGCAGATGAACTTCATGTGGAGATAATTTGCAGCTGGAAGTTCTCTCCCTAGCTGAGAGGGAGTGTTAATGTTATGACAGCTTCGGTAGCTCCTTCCAGCTCAGCTTCGCAGTGAAATATAAATTTGAATGATAGCCATAGGCTATTCAAATTATATTTATTATTGTTATTATTTATTTGAGGCCGACATTCTTTGACTATGGCCGACATAAGAAGAGACGAAGTCATTTTGAGGCCGACCTCTTGTGAAGAGGCATTCATTTACCAAGGCCGACATATGTTATATTGTGTTGATGACATTATTAAAGTAATTGACATTTGTTCTGGCCGACCTTGATAAGCAAAGAGGTGCGACCTCACTAAGATGTATATATATACACCTTGACTCGCCATTGTAATCAACAAGGAGTTCGGTTATTTCTGATCAGTCATGCATTATAATGTGCGATGATTATTGTTCACTTTAGTTCTGTGCAAACCTAAAGAGCGATTATATCAGTTCGGTTATATACATAAGTCTGATATCAACCAAATGCGAATTCAAGATATACAGATTGAAGATTATCCAGGAAGCAAGCAAAGCAAGTGCGGACTTCTCAAAGGTGCGGACTGTGTTAAAGGAGCGATCTCTTCATACTGGATCTGTGACAAGGTGCGAACTGTGTCAAGGGAAAAGATCAGTGCGAATGCATCAGGGTCAGTTCGGATATTCTCACAAGTGCGAATTCATAGTCTGATCAAATGCAGATGTATCATCAAGTGAGAAGACAGACCGAGCATAATGGCAAGCTGAGGCAAGATCAAGCAAGTTCGACTTATTCCTTCATTCAAGTGCGAATTCATTCAAGAGCAGATTGCGAATCCCTCTAAGTGCAGATTACAAGGAAGAACAGATTATCATCTGTTATTGCATCTAGAGTAGATGCTGGTTATTGGCCTTGTGTTCGGCCTCATTGTAAAGAGAATTATTGCTTCTGTTGCATCAATATAAGAGAGATCTTTGTTGCTGGGTTTTTCTCCCTCAAGAGGAGGGTTTTCCCAGGGTATATGCTGTGTTGTGTTGTCTGTTTTTTGATTTAATTTTCTGTACATTAATCTGATCACCTAAAATCAACATTAGGGGCAGCGAACCTTTGCTTGATTTGGTTCAATGTTCTGGGACTCTTTGGGGAAGATTGGTGAAAATTTTCAGAAGCTTTCTTGATTATGATGAAGTTACTCAAATGAGGTATTATAAATCCTTGAGGAGTTTTGGTGATGCGGCTGTTATGACCATGCAAAGAGTTGTTTTCTCCTTTGCAAATGGATATGATGGAGTAACATTTGTTGTTGTGATTTGGTTTGATGCTTTGAGAAGTGATGCTGATGATAATATTTTTGAGTTGTTTAGATTAATCTTCTTTGTTCTCAGAATGGTGATTGGCATTGACATTGTAGATGATAATTCCTCAGAGATTTGTGGGCATGAGATGTTAGATTCTGATTTCAGTCCTTCCCAGTTTATCAGTTTGAGTTTCATGAATGGTAACTTCTTGGAGTTACAAGGGAGGTTAGAGCAAAATTGGCACAAGAGTTTTAACTGGATGATCAGAGTGGAGTAGCTTCAGCATGGTGGGACTTTTCAAAGATGGACATGGGACCCTGGGATCCTATTTGTTTTGATGGGATCGGTTTGGAGTGTAGTGGCATTGCTTGAGGACAAGCAATTTTGGGAAGGGCAGATTGTAATGTCCCCAATTTAGCTCTACGCTTTTCATTTGGATTTAGCCTATTTCAAGAAATCCGTAGGCTACTCAGATGTGCAAATTTAGGGTTTCCACTTTCAGTAAGTCTTGCTTCGAACTCAGTTCAGTTTTCTGTTGGTTTTGAGGTGAACTTACTATTTTTGGCATTGGCTATTTTTAGTAAGTCTAATTTTGGCAGTGGTCCAATTGGCAACACTTCAGTGAGTTCTTTTGTTGAAGCACTTGAGTATTCTGGTTTTGGCTTTAGAAGAGTAATTTTTGGACAAATAGTATATTTCAAGGCATTAATGTTTTAATTTCAAGTTGACCCTTTGGCCTAGTGCATTAACTTAAAGTTGTTTTAAAAGGTGGACATGAAGGGGGGATGCTTCATGAAGTAAATATTTAATATTTTTTAAAGTTATTTAATGCCTTGAAGTGGGACACCATATTGAGGAGAAATAAAGTGTTTTTTAAAATTGAATTATTTCAAAAAGTGAAATGGGCAAATCCCTTTTGGAGGGAAAAGTTGGAAGCTGAAGAGCCAACAGTCATCTTCAATTCTATAAAAGCAGGCCATTGTCATTCATTTCTTATCTCTAGAAAATATTATAAAGTTATGCTGCCGAATTGATTTCAGAACTCGACTAAGGGCGAGCTTAGTGTTTCTACACCATTCTTCGGCCTGAAACTATGGTTCCCTAGATGGTCAATTAGGAGTGTGCTTCATTCAGAAGTACATATTGAGTTTCATTGTTGAAGATATAGAAGATTTTGATAAAATTTCCAATTTTGTGTTTGCTAGTCTTATTATGGCTGAAGGTGATTTTCAAATACAGCTTTTTGTATGATTATTTATGCATTTTGGGTATTGAAGCAATGGATTTCTATGGCATGGGCGACTTAAACTGCATAGTGGCAGAATTTTTAATGAAGTCTTGAATTTTAAAGAGGAGGCCGGACTTCTACTTGGCCGTACCATTGTCATGAGATTTGTCTTGGGGTTCGAGCTCTTTGTAGTGGCTGTTCCTTAGTTAAAATCAGACTTGAAGCTGGTCGCCTAGCATTGGGAATTGAAGAATCTGCAATTTCAATGAGTTATGGTGAAGTTTGGAAGAGATTCGAGCATTTTTGGGTGAGTTATATTTGCTGGTTTGAAAATTACAGTTGCTGCTTCATTATATCAGATTTATGATACTTCAGATTTTGGCTTGTAAATCCAGTGGTTGATAAGTTTAGAAGTTTGAGCAATCATCCTTTAGTGTTTGCTTGATTTTGCTATTGTAACACTTGGTAATTTGCTGATATTTTACATTGTAAGGCTGTGTATTAGTAGTACTAATCCAGTCAATATTATTGCTGCAATTACTTTGTGATTTTAATGCAAAACACTATAACCCCTGGATGGTTTACCGCCAGTGTGGAGAAATAAACCATTGTAATTCTCATATTTCACTCACTGTTGAAGTGGAGAATCCCCCCTATTATGGACACTCCTATTTCAATTTGTGAATCCCTCATTGGTTTTAGTGATGTCTCTACATTTTTTATTTATTTTGCGAATAAGGTGGTGCACACCTTTTCATACTTAGGACCTATGTAACCAGAGAGTGTGTTATTGATTGCTGCCACCATTTCCCATTGATATGGCGATTTCACCAAGTTGAAAGGAAGATCATCGACATAAATGGTACTTGCACTTTTTTCATCTAGAATATCTCTTGCTTCATTGTGAAGTACCTTAACCAATGGGCCTCTTTTGTGGGAAGGAGGAGAGAGATCTTCCTGGATAGACGTTTTCTCCAAGAAAGGATTATGGGAGGCCATTATTGAAGGAGAATTCATAGGCGGTTTCAATGATGTTTTCTTTGCTAAAGGATGAGATTTTAATTTTGCTCTTGCACTCATAGTATCAACTTCTTGTACTCTATTGAATGTCATAATTGTTCTTTTGGCACCCCCTTCTTGTTTGGTCCTTCACATATTCTAATTCTATACCTACTCATAGCACATAAGTGAACTTTCACCTGACTATATGAGCTCTTATATTGGATTTTGCACTGATTACATTCCAAATGAAAGCCCCACCTCTTGGAAGTTGTTCAAGCATTATAACATATTTCCATAGAGGAAATCCTTGATCATATTTATACTGTTTATTTATTGCACGACCTACTGAACTTGAATTAACAGCAATTCCAAATAAATAGTTGTTATAAGAAAATACAAAATTTTAAATTAAAAATAAAGTAAATGCAACCATACAATATGTATAAACTAATAAACATCAAAAACAACCACTAAAAAACATTTTGAAAAATCTTGAAACTTGTTTAAGATTAAAATAAAATTTAAAAGATTCATAAAAATTTGAATTGTTTTGTTAAAAATCTAAAAAAATCGTTAACTACTTACCTTATATCAATAATGTCCTTTGTGCAAGTTAGATTTCCTCCCTTGACACTTGCAATCATTCTTGTTCAAAAATATACCATCAATCTTCGAAAATGCAAAAATGGCAAAATAACAAATAAGTTTTTTTATGAAATAGGTTTGTTTTTGTGAAACAACCCTTAGTATGGGTGCGTTTTAGGGTTTTAGTGATTTTTAAGGTTTTTTTAATTTATGTTTTAATGTTTTAAAAAATACTTTAAAAAGTCGGTTTTCATTTTAGCACAGACAAAGACCCTTAGTGCCAGGAAGAACAAGGGTGACTCAACCATCAATGCTCAGCACCATCTAACTGAGTTAGTCCCACCAAAACTCATTTGCAAATGGTAGCAGGGAGTTAGGCGCCTCATATGAATTAAATTTCTGCCACAAAACCCAGGCGTCCAAACCTTTGATAATCTGCAAATCATTGTACCTTAAAATTGGCTTTTGTTTAACCCCGAATTCAAAGAAAACTCCATTAGAACCACCACAAATGAAGCAACAACTTTCCTGAGTGAGACTATCAGCAATCATCTAGGAATGATCTTTCACCTCCAAAGATGATATTCTCCATGAAGGATTTCGTCTTCACGAAGTTCTGGAAGAAAACCAACAGCATATCCCTCTTTTCCAATATTCACGCCTACCAAAAAATGAGTTCAAAAACTTTTTTATGTTTCTGTAGAAACCCCTATTCTCACTGTTTTTTGAGTGTTTTGATTTTTTTGTGTTTTTGCATGCAATAAAGAATAATGCAATTTTTGAAAGAAATACTTCTATAAATCTAATAAAACCAAGGAAGTTAAAACTGAAGCGGATAATCTTTGAAATAGATAGCATACGATCTTGTTATTCTTTCCAGATGATTACAATAATAGATCTTTGACATGCAGACAAAGATAAGACAAAAATATTAGTTCAAGAACCTGATTTGCAGCCGCTTGGATGAGCATTGAATGGTACGGCCAGATCTCAGCATTGATTTTCCCCTGCTTGAATTTGTCTGGAAGACCTCCACTTGCCTAGGCGTCACTATTGGTGAAGGAAAGAAGCTGAAAGAAAAAGCGTTTCAGCTCCAGATGCAAAGACGCCTTCCTCTGTAGATGGTACGGCCTCCAACCAGCAATGAAGAAAAAAGTACGGCCTTTATTTGATTTGCCTGGGGTTTAGAAATGGGCGCCTAAGAAGAAAGAATCACCTCCAGGAAGAAATCCGTACAAAACCCTTGAATTTAAACTTGCAAGAATAAAGCTCTGTAATAACTTCTGAATGAAGCTATTCCTCTGATTAGCAATAGATCAGCTGATATTTCACAGCCTCTGAACTGCAACACTGAAGATGGCTCGTTCTCCAATGCAGAATGAAAACTGGAACCCTAGGCTCTATTCTCTGAAGAAGCACTTGGCAAAAATTCAATTTCATAACATAATGATTTTTTTTCACAATGAAATCCTTATATTCTTCAAGAAGTCGACTTCTCTCCAAAAAAGCATCATTTAAATAAAATTGGATTTTCACTTTTAATATTTCCATAGTTTGCACGCACTTTTAATTATAATTAATAATTAAAAAGTGGCCCCTTCTTCATGTTGGTCAACCCCTTCCTTTAAGCCACTTAAGTTATAATATTTAAATATATTATAACTTTATAATATAAGCCTTTAATTAATTAATATTTATTTTGACAAACAAATATTAATATCTCTCTCAAAACAGGTCCAAATGACGAACTGTCTAAAGCCCGATGATAAGTGACTGAATCAACATACGACCAAACCATACTGCTAAAAATAGCAGGGGTGCTCTGCTGAGTGACTCTACTTACTAAAAATAGTAAGTCAAGCAAATGATGTCCAAACGACTCCGAACGAAAGCCAAGCTAAATGATTCTGCCAACTGAAGCCAAGCCAAGCCTCAACTAGACCCTCTATCCACCCTATCAGCCTACGAGGGTCACATAATAGGCTAATCTCAAGAACTGAGAGATGTCAACTGGAAGGGGACATTACAGTTTCATCACTCCAACACCCAAGAAGAAGAATAAAATATTAATTTATTAAAATTCCTTATGTCTCCCAATTTCCCACACCCAAACAGACATTGCACTTTATTTTATTAAAAAATTCATTTAATCTCATTTTGGGCGCCAACTCTAAAATCACCTTAAAATATTAAATAAATGCTCAAGTGAAACTTTTCCAATATATTATATTATAAGCATTTATTTAAATTTGTTCGCTTAATTTTACAGAAACCACAATAGAACATCGGATATCAAATCTGAATATGCCGGGGTGACACTCAAGATGAGGAGACATGACTAAGGCTGAAATGGTGACTTACTATAAATAGACATGGGCTCCAAGAAATGTGGAGCTCAAACTGGGTTGCCGAAAACGCTTCGTAAAGTGTCACCACGAAACACAATAAAACTGAGCTCAAAGCCAACCATAAAAATGTTGAAGGAACAAAACAGCAACAGCTCCCAGAACCATGAGTTCCCTAATCAACCACATCAGCCTATGGGAACTTGAGAGATAGGCTAGTGGTCACTAACTGACTAGGCCTAGAGAGGGGAGATTACATAGTTTACAGCTATGTCCAATGCATTCTTGTTTTAGATACTATGATTGGATACTCTATATTAGATAAGACATTAATGTAGCTTGAAATGTTATTTGTGTTTGTTTTTACTCTTTTGTATATCTCACAACCATATAGGGACATGATAGTTAATTGAAAATCATCTTCCTCCTAAACCTATTCCTAGATTTCCTCTCCCGTGATATAGTCTCAACCATTATTTATACTTCCCATTGAATATGTTTACCTGTATTCCTTCTAAGTCATTCAGAAGAAAATTTTTGTTCTGAGCTCCTTTGGATTATTATTTCCGCATATTTTACTTCAGCCAGTGTAAGTTCATTGTTACTCATGTGGTTTGTACTGTTCTTCTTTAAATTTCTGTTATTCAAGCTTGTTTTTGTATTTTAGCTATTTAATTAAGTAGGTAAATGGTGCTTGATCTGGACTCCATTTCTGGTAAATACATTCCTTTCTGATCATTAAACTTACTTTGCACTTGAGTTTTGACATTTTTTTGCTCTGTACTACTTGCTCTTCTGTTTCTTTATGCTGGTGGACCGATTGTCTTGCAGGTAAACAAAAATGCTATGTTGTGCAAGACATTGGACAAATTATTAGAGTCTAAGCCAGATGAGCTAAACTATGCAGCATTGCAGCGGCTTATGCGGAAGGTTGTATAGTCATTTCAAATGGTTATTGATATACTTTTTCCTTTTCTTTTTTCTGTCTTTCAAATACATTATTTTTATAAGGAGAAGATGTTTAATATTTTGCAAAATCGTTATTCCTTTTTGGTCTGCACTAAAACAGGAACAGAAACACCAATCTGCTAGTACCAAAACCCAGTTATATAAAGAACATGGAAAAATGAAGAAGTGAAATTAAACTAGCAATAAGATTATTAATATTTATTCATACATTTTCTCATAACTGATGTACATCTAGTTTACTTGTGTTTTTGGTACTTGACAGGGATGTACAATCAGGTGTCTAAGCACATTACAGTTTGTGTGTATGATGTCTTGAGTCATTGCCTTTGAATGGTTAATTTTTATAAACGATTTCAGAAGCACTTTCTAAATGCAAGATTCCAAAGAATGATTTCCTAAGATCTGTGCTTCTTGTTGCTCTTAAGTTTGGGTCAGTTATCTCTGTGTGGGTTTTAACGGGTTTCTGACATGCTTTTCTTGTTTCAGATTCCAATAGTAAGCTGTGTAGTTTTAGTCTCTTATTTCTTTATATTTGTTACCTGTGGATTCATCTTTATTAGACAATTGATTTGATTATTAATGTTTATCTTTACATTTTCCCAGAACTGAGGTACTTCTTTTCTTTCTTTGTCTTTTTGGCACTTACTGTGGCATACAATTGGTTGTCTGAGCATGATGCTTTGCCAGTATGATCTCTTGAGCCACAGCCTATAAACAGTTTTGTAAGCAACTTCTAAAAGCATGATTTCAAAAGGATGTTCTGAAAATATCTGTGCTTCTTGTTGCCCTTAAGTTTGGATCAGCTATCTCTGTGGTGGGTTTCAATAGGTTTCTGTGCTTGTTTGGTTTCAGATTCCAAATGGATAACCCTGCAGCTTTTATCTCTTATTTATTTATATTTGTTACCGGTGGGTTCTTCTTTTTTCTTATCTTTGTTTCCTCTTTTTGGAAATGCCCTTCATCTGAAGTTTCTATAAAGAATAAGATAGATTCACTGATTATGATTGCCACAAGTGTTTGTGTGGGTTCATGCAGACTAGATGTGTTTGTTGTTGCCTCTAGTTGTTGGGAAGTGCTATTCAAGTCCACGTAGATAGATTCCCATGGTTGTAAGGGTACTGGAAATGGTCAATACAGTCCCCCTTTTTGGTTGAATGCCCTAGAATGACTATGAGCTAACATTGGGACAATTCTTGCATGCTTGTCTTTATGGATCACCAACAAAAGTTTTGTTGCAGGCACTGTGGTGTCATGTGAATACCAAATTGACTCCCATATGAAGAGGCCCAGGCCTCTTTGCTTAGCCAGTCTTTGACTAAATTGGTTAGAACACAAAGGTGAATTATAAATTGCGCTTATAAATTGCAGGTGCTGTGCTGTCATGTGAATACCAAATTGATTCCCATATGAAGAGGCCCAGGCCTCTTTGCTTAGCCAGTCTTGGACTAAATTGGTTAGAACACAAAGGTGAATTATAAATTGCACGGTAACCTTTTTCTTCTGGTCCAATTTCAATGCTCAAGTAAATTACAAGAAACTTCATAGGGGGTCACCGTTTCACACTTGTGATTTTTTAAAATGGTCAAATATATATAGAAATGCCTCCAAAAGCATTTTTAAATACTCCCCAGCATTTCTGAGACTTTTCCTACATGTTTCCAGCTATTTCTGGGGTATTTTAAGGGAGTTAAAGAGGTTATTATATTTTTATGCACAAAAACTGAGAATTATGTGTATTTTTTCAAGATATATATACTATTTTTGGTACAGATGTTTTCTTGCTGTTTCATTATGGCCCCGAGGGGCTTCCTTGGAAATAGCCATCCCCTGTTTCTATTTCTGAGCCTTTCCAAACATGTTTCTAGTTGATGCCAGGGTGTTTTCAGGTAGTTATAGGGTTATTTATCTTGTTATGCACAAAAATTGAAAATTGTGTATTTTGTCTATATGTCTAGATTATCTTTTGTACAGATGTTTTCATGACATTTTTTTAAGGGGTTTCTTGAAAATCGCCATATCATGTTTGCATTTCTGTTTCTTGGTAACTCAGCAAATCAGTTATAAAAAATAGTTGGTCACTGAGTACATCTAAAATCAGATGACAGTCAAGGTTGGTTTGATAGAGCTGTTTCCAATCATTATAGTTCACAGATTGAACTTCACAAATTCTAAGGACTTTGGCTGGAGGCTGACTAAGAAAGTCAACCACTTTATTGTTTGGTTCTTTCTTGTACAGTGTACTGGTTTATCAAACAAAGTTTATATAGAATGTCCACTGAAAATGAAGATGTTCTTGAATTTTGATTTGGGAATTTGCAGTGTTCCATGGGGTTTCGGGGACGGGGATGGGGGGATGGCAGGGGACGCGTTTCAGGGACATGGGGACAAGGGGTCTAAGTTTGGGGGCAGCGGGGGAACGGCAGCTGGGGGGGCGGCAGGGTGTTGAAATACATATAGTACTTGAAAAAATAGTTATAAAAAGAGGTATAAGTATAAGAATTATACATCTTGGAGACAACTAGGAGTCCCCTAGATGTCTTGAGGACACCCCAGCATCCTCAAAGTCCTAGTGGCGTCTTGGAGAAAAAAACATTGGTGGTGGGATGGTGGCGCTGGTGGTGGGCTAGTGAGAGGACGTCCCCCCCAAGTCCCCAAGTCTCTGAGACGTCCCTGTCTAGGAAACATTGGGTTTTTTGGGGGGACGCACCCCCATGGAACACTAGGAATTTGATAGCTATAGTGGCTGGCAATTCATTTGCAATATTGTTTACTTGCTAAGTGAATACTGATTCCATTGTCTTAGTTCTTAAGTTAGGGCATTGATTTTGGTGTACACAAAATTTTTAGATGGTATAATAGTTACAGAATGCCTTTCTTTCTTTGAACCTTTGCAATTTGAAGCTTCCATCTTGAGCTTAGGAAAACCTCTTTTGGCTTGACATCCATGTTGGAGAACTCTCACCAGTGATTTGATCTGGGGACAAGCTTTGTGATGATAAAGATGAATAAAATGTTATTAAGAGTTAAACCCTTTATCAAAACTCTTAAGTAAGAAACAGTTAAAGGGTAGGCCATTTTGAGTACCTTAACTTTGTTTACATCTGGTTGTATGCTATGTTAATCTATGACAAGGTCAAGGTAACTAATTGAAGTTTGGCTTAAGAAGGGCTCTGTCTTGGCTTGGAACTTGTGTTGATGAAGAAAATACAACATTATGTTCACATGCTTCGAGACCACAATACATTTCCAAGCTTCAGGCAGAAAATATTATTGACTAGGTGAATAAAGTTTATAAGCACATTATTAAAACCAAAAGACATGAACAATCACTCTTGAAGGATTTATCCCAAACCTCATTTGGTGCCTTGTAGACCTGATGATGATAAGAAGTTGAGATGGTCTTGGTGATGTGTTATGCTCCTTTTAGCTGGGCCTAACCTTCAATGGTGGAAAGGGAAGAATGGTTTTTAAATATTATATTTATGAAGTACCTTGTAGGTAGTGCAAAGTTTGCATCCCTTTCGATCTTTGTTTGCATAATTAAAGATGGTGAGCCACAAATTCACATATAATTAATTGTTCACTTTTGACAATTTACAGTGACCTGTCGGACAATAGCAATCTAGAAGAAGACTGCTGGTAGACAATTGAATAGCCTGTAAGGAAGGAATCTTTTTGTATTACTCAAAATTGTCTTTATATCCATATAATATTGATTTCAGTTAGGTCTGGTCACCCAAAACAACATCTTGGACAAATTGCTTGAGCAATGTTTCAGCCCATTAGCCAAAGTGTCAGCTAGAGGTTTTTGAAACCCTTTTCAACCTGGACAGGTTAAATCCAGTTAAAGTGGTTTCTAGAAGTGACAACTTATATTTTCTTTACTGTTTTTTGAATAATACAAAGAATCATGATTTTATGCAAATTAATGTATTTAATAATTTCCTACTTGAAAGCAAGGGATTCATAGAATAAGATGTAAAATCATGAACTTTACCCTTGTGAAATTGGTAAGCTTTTGTATTGTATATTTGCACAAGTTGGTCTAAGGAGTGGATCCACCTTGGAAGCATGCGTAAGTAATGAACATGTGGATCAAATGATGATGCCATTGCCTTGATTCCTCACACAAAGTTACATAGACTTACAAAATATATTTGAGGAACATGAGTGTGAAATTCAGTGTCAAAGAGTAAGGCAACGATGCATAGATTGTAAAAAGAGGAGAAAGTGAACTTATTTGAGATCTAAGGTTGCCAATCCTAGAGATTTAGAGAATGATTCATAGGTTTCCAATTAGAAAGTTTCATCTAAGGCTTGCTTCCTTGCTGTTTGAGGAATAGCCCTGTTCAGGATGTTATGGCATTCCTTACATTAGAGAGAAAATAATCAATTTCAAAGAAATATTAGCATTTTTCAGAAGGGCATAAAAAGCAAGACATCTATATGACCGACCATTTGGGAATTTAGTTTTTGTTGTTTGAGTCAGTTGCTGATTTGAGCCTTGATTTGAGAAATTGTCCTCTTGTGGACAGAATTTTATTAACATCAAAAGCAATGAGTGCAGAGGGGTATGACCTGTCAACCTCATTTATTCAAGTCCTAATAAGAAGGGCATGCCATAGTGAGTATTTAGGTGAATTCTCAAATACCTGATGGGAACAATACACATTTTTAACTGCATAGAGGATGAGTAGATCAGTGATAGAGCAGACCAACAACATATGGAAGGTTATGACCTTATAAGTTAGAGTCCCATCTGGTCCATTGAAATTTAATATTGTATCAGAGCTAGATCAGGAGGTCCAAGCACATAAATGTGGCTTGAGGGGGCGTTGGAAATAATTCACATATCTAACTGTATAGAGAGGGCTCAGCAAATGAGTGGTATAGCAGCCTAGTAGCCTATGGGAGGCCTTTCAATTGAGTCCTAGTTGGTCCATGGAAATTTTGACAATACCTAATGCAACTAACTGAGGTCCAAAGCACAATTGACATAACATTATAAAATTTAACTTTATCAACCTAAGACCTCAGGGACATAAAATTTCTAGAAAATAATATTAGCTTGGAGTTTCTGCATTTGACTGTGTAAGTCTGTTTCTGGATCTGATGGAAAAATACTTAAACTGCCAAACCCAGATACTCCAAGCTAACCTCAGACCATATTAAGATTTTAGAATCAATACATAGCTTAGTGCTAACCTGCCTTCTTGCTTCAAAAGCTTGTTTTGACAATCTCTGATTTCATTTATGAGCTTTATGAACTTGATATTTCTAAGTGGTTTGGTGAAAATATCCGTTGGCTAGTTCTGCATCGAGCAGTATGCAAGCTTTCCCTTCAAAATCAATGTCCTGATGTAGTGGTTCTTTATATCAACGTGCTTAACTTTCCACGATATACTGGATTTGTAGCAATCTCAACACTGCTCAGATTATTGATGCAAAGAGAAAGTGCGCTGCTTTGTGTTGTGCTGATGTCTCAAAGAATTTTGTGCAATCCTATGCAATCCTACAATATTACAAAAAGAATCCCAAGCTTATTTGTACTTTGCTTCTGTAAAGAATTCACCTCTCTATACAGCTTCCTGTAGCTCACCAAGAAAATATTGCTGATCAAAGATGCATCATCCAGCCCATGGTTGAAACTTTTCATCAAGACTGCCGAAAATTTAAGCATCTGAAAAACTAACTAGTTTGATTTTTTTCCTTCGATACTAGACTCCAAAACTTCTGGTAGCATGTATATAATTGAGAACTCTCTTGGTTGCATTCCAGTGGCTGTTTCTTACTGGTGCAGGAGCACCTACACCTCATCCTCCATTTTTGATCATTTGATGAAAAGTAGGCTGGTCAGTAGGTTAGAATGAGTCTTTTGAGTATTTTCATCTTGAATAAGGTCTAACAAGACCATTAAGCATGTTTTACGTTGAGTTTTTAAGTTTTGGAGTCAAAATGTGAAATATCGCAATCTTGCACTAAATGTTGTCTTTGTAGCCTTTGAAGGAAAATACTTGAATTTGTATCTAAATGTGCAAGATTGGAGTTTCAATGATGTAATAAGGCTGTTGCAAGGTCATTTGAGTGGTTTTTGAGGTCATAGGTGTTAGGAATTGCAAAATTGCTTCAAAGGTGCAATGTTGTCATAATGAAATTTGTTGTAATCTCATCATGAAAGTTGTAAACACCTTAACCTATGGCTCCCTCATTCGAAAAACAATTGAGGGCCGTTGGAAATGATGTGGTCAAGTTTATAAAGCCTCCTTTTGGTCGAGGCATGATGGTGGTTGGAGTTTTTGAAGCATTTGAATACAATTAAACTCTGTTTTACCTGATTTTACAGCGTTTTTCACTGTTCCCGTGCTTGGTACGGCTTGACACCTCGTTGTATGGCCTCCAAATCTTCATGGTTTGATAGAGGGCAGAGATATCTTTCTTTTGGGGGTGGTTTGGGTTAATTTCATCAAGAAATAACAAAGATACAACTATTTTACTGAGAGAGGGTCTGAAACCCTACCAAACAAGGGTTTGGACACAAATATGTTTCTAATTCCCCATTCCACCGTGGGAAAATTCTGATTTTTGGTGGAATGGTAGGTTTAGGACTTCTCTTCAAGATGCAATTTGTTTCAGAGTGAAAAATGAAGATTTGTGAAAGTTATGTGATGTCCTAGCCTGGTTTTTGCCTTGTAACAGACCAAAATGTGATCACGTGAATGCATTACTTGTTGATTTCTAAGTATTTGAGTAAATAGAATGGATGAAACATGTGAAAGGGGTCTTGGGGAACCTGTTGTAGTCTATTGAAGGCATTAGGGGTGTTGGGGTGTGCCTTGGTAGGTTGTTGTCTTCCTTATATAGGCCTAATTAAGCCTTTTTGGTGGCTTGAAAATTAGTCTCTTGAGACATCTGTTTTGAGTGTTTGGTTTTATGCTTTTGGGAACTTTTAGGGGTTGATGCTAGATGCCTGAAATCAAGATTCTTTGTCTGGTTATTGCCTTTAATCAGATTTTATCATGACTGCCCTATTGGCTAATGCTAGAAGGAATGCATAGGCTTGTGTGGAAGTGATGGAAAGATGAAAGGTTCTGAGTGCAAAGTCAATTTGTTTGATTATGTTGTGTCATGTGAAGAGTGTTCAATGCATTCCCAAGTCCTATAGACATGTCTGGATGTAAAGGTCAAGCTGGGTGATTAAGTTACCTTGTTGAAGGGTATAGTTGAATAAGTGTGTCAAGGAGTTGCTTCCCTTGCCACTCTGCATCAAAGTAGTATCAAAGCCCAAGAAAGATTTGGGTTGGTGAGTTGGTTTGTAGTTGTGGTTTTGTGTTTGGTGTTGTGTTGTGGTTGGTTGTAGGTTTAGTTGGTAACCTGATTGCTGCCATTGAGAAGGTAGAGAGAAAGTTGAGTAGAAGCAAGGGGAGACTTGCTGAAAGATGGAGAATTTGAAGAGGCATTTGTAGGTAGAGGAAGAAGAAAAAGAGACAAGAAAAGTTTGATAGAGAGATCGCTGAGTTGAAGCAATAGATGAAGTGGTTTGAAGAAGAGTTCCAAGAATCTATGAAGAGGATAGAACAAATGATGAAGCAGGCAACAAGTTGGCACTTGAAGATAAGCAAAAGAGTTTCATGGCCTATAAGGAAGATAATCAAGAAGAGAAGAGAAGACAAAGCAGTTAGAGGTAGAGGTAATGCATCAAGAGGAAAAGGATCTATGCCTAATCCAAAGCCAAACAATGACAATCAAGAAGATGCCATGAAAGGTCAAGAGCAATCTGATTATAGAGGTGGATGGAGAGGGACAAGGGGCAGATTTGGAGGAGGTAGGAGTTCCAATGAATTTGCAAGAAGATGCTACAAATGTGGTGAGTTTGGTCATCCTGCCTTCAAGTGTCCTGACAAGTTTAGTGTTGCTACAAGTTGAAGTGGAAGAAAAGGTGATAAAAGAGTTCAGTTTGTGCAAGGGGATGAAGAAGAGAGTATTAGTTCATCAAGCAGACCTGCAAATCCAAAGGTAGGAGAAGCACTCATGATGAGAAGGACCTTTTTGCAAGCACCAAAAGAGGAAGATTTGAGCCAAAGAAGGAGTCTCTTTAGAATCTCATGCAAATGCGAAGGTTAAGTGTGCCAAGTTGTTATTGATTCTAGTCTCAAGATAACATGGTGTCTAGGGAGATGGTAGATAAGTTGAGTCTAGAAAAGATACCTCATGTAGCACCTTACAAAGTTTCTTGGATGAATGATAGTCAAACTTTAGTGGTGAATGGGCAACCCTATGTGGATTTCCAGATTGGGGAGTATAAAGATAGAGTATTATGTAATATATTGCCAATGGATTGTTGCCATTTGCTCTTGGGAAGGCCATGGCAATTTGATAGAAGGTCCATGTATTATGGTTGGGCAAACACCTATACAATTTGGAAGGATGATAAGAGTTACAAGTTGACTCCTTTGCAGGGTAGTGCAAGAGAAAAAGGAAAAATCAAGGTTGTTATCTTTGGTAAGAAGGAACCTATAAAAGTTATGAAAAAGCACAAATATTATGATGTTAATTGTTTTAAGACTGAAAATGTAGGGGTAGCAGATGTAAAGGCAATCACAGGGGTAAAGAAGGTAATGATAGTGAGTTTGCATGACAGTGTGATGGTAGTGTTATCACGGAATCTAGCAGCGCTAGTTCCACGGATAACCCCCCTACGAAACTTGTCCGTTTCCTAGGTTCGTGGAGTTCAAGCACGCAAAACGAGTTGATTTTGAAGCCACCTCAGAATGCGTTCCAAAGCCTCAAACAGTCAGTTTGAGCATCCCCCTATATTTGCCTCGCGAAGACCTTCGAAATGAGCCCCTTCACGAAGTCTCACTATTCATACTTAGTTAATTGTGAAAAATGCAGTTGCACTGAAAAAGTGTGCTCCTACTCACAAGCCAAAAATTGGCTAAGTATAAAAAGTGCAACAGCGCCCCTGCATGAAAGTGTTTTTGTCAAAAATGTAAGAACGCTAAAAAAGTGCGCTCTTACACTTTTTGTCCAGACTTGGTCATTTCTTTGCCTAGGTGCGTTTCTTCATGCGTTTTGCATTTTTCGCTTTTTGTGCCACTTTTTGTGCCTCATTTAATTGATCGACTTGAGTTAGGTTTTTTGTGTTCCTCATTCACTTAAAAGTGTTTCATTGTTTCATTTTCATTGTTTATGATCTTCAAACTTCATTCCTTCTTGCTAGGTGAAATCTTCTCAAGCTGCAAAACATGTTTTTTGAGAAATCTGAAGTTCCTCTCAACCAAATTTCACATTTTCTCTTGGTAAGTCGTTTTTCTTACTTTCTCTCCATTCTCCATTATTTTGTACACCTCTTAGAGATTTATATATGCGTTTTTTATTTTTACCTTCTTTTTCTTCATACGTTTTTGTGAACGCATTTTTCTTTCTTTCCTTGTTTTTTGAATATCTTTCCAAATATATGGGCATTTCTTATTACCCTAATTGCATTGTTTTACTTTCTTTATGCGTCCATCTTGTGCTCACGCGTTTTCCTGATGCACCCTCACGCCATGGAACTTTCATGACTCGTTTTGGCGTGACATTCTTCTCCTACGCATTTTTCTACATGTCTCCTTTCTTCTTCCCATGTCCCTTACTCTTCAAGCATCGCCATGTTTGTTTCATTCTATCACTATTTTACATGAATGTATAAGTGGCGTAAGGATGTAGGTTTTTCTTTCTAAAATACGTGGTGAAAAAGTTCCTTTTCAAAATACGTTTTGCAAATGCTTGACACAAAGAAATTCGCGCCTCAAGAGTCAAGTGCTGTTTTTCAACATTACTGCACATTATTTTCCAAACTTCAAGCTTCACATGCAGTAGCATCCAAAAGGTGCGCCTATACATTCATTAATTCCTCCCAGATATCAATTGCCAACTTCACAGTGAGAGATGTCATAGCGCTGAAAAAGTGCGCCCCGACATTTTGAAATTTATTCCAACACTCCAAGTGCAGGAGTGCTGTTTTTCAGCGCCCCTACATCAAAGCCAGTTTCTTTCAAAATGCAAGGGTGCTGAAAAAGTGCACCCTTACACTGTTTACAATTTTTCCCTGAAACACTTCAAATTTGCCAGTTTTGTCCTGAGCCTCGCTCCTTCCACTTTGTGCATCGTTTTGCATGCCTTGTCATCCGCTCCACGCTTGCTCATTGTCGTTGCTCACATTGCGCATTCCCATGTTGTTTAATGACTAACGTTTGTTTTGACTCCACAACTTGTAGTCTCTTTTCGAGATCTTCAAAGTTGATTGATCAAAGATTCAGTTGCCCTCAGATGACTGCCAGAAAACCTCCGTCTTCTTCAAAAGCAAAAGGAAAAATGAAATACAAATATCAAGGTGTCTATCCACCAACTGTAGTGGTCTCCAAGGTGGAAGAAATAAAAGACATGGAGGTTGGTTATCAAGACTTGGTTGATTTTGCACAGCAAACTGAGACGAAGCCTCTTCCTAATCCGATGAGAGCAATTGTACAAAGTAACCTGCATTTGGTAGCTATGTTCCCTACTGCTGCACACAATACGGAATTTGACCTTCAAGTGGCATCCCACTACATCAGGGAAAGTAGAAGCGTGATTGAATTTTCTGGGCATGAGATTTTAAGGCTCGACCTTGATTTCTTTGATATTGTGTTTAAAGTCCCTCATATGGAGTACATTGACATCTCTATACAAAAAGCACAAGAAGTCTTTGACGCTGATCCCAACAAGGCTAAAAACCTAATAAATACCCAATGGTTGAAGAAGCCTAGACAATCTGTCTCCAGATGGCCAAAGGGACTCCTGCGAAGTGATTTCAAAAATGATGTCAAAGATATGATCACATTTTTAAGCAGAGTAAAAGGCTTGCCTGAATCATCTACTTTTCATGATTGGATGTATGAATACATCAGGATTATAAGAAGACAAAGTGCACATTGATTGGGGCAAGCAGATCAGTGATGAAATACATGAGCAACTGATCAATGTACCTTCTACATTAAAATTCTATATGACTTCTTACTTGGTGTACGCAGCAGCTGTAATGAGGCAATTTCCAGGCCTATCCACAAAAGGGAATCGAATGATGGTACCTGTGTATAAATTCTTCTATCAATTGCAGTTGAAAGAAAGATTCCATCATTTTAGGCGGGTTACTGATGCTTTCTTCGCACCTTTACTTTTCAATTTTGATCCAGTTCTCCAAAGAAGAAGGGTCTCTGATGAAGCTTATAAGGCGGTAAGTAAAGTTGGATGCTTGTTTCTTCAATTCCCAACATTTACTTATTTGAGGGTAGGGTGCTACATTGGTTGCCCTTACATGCTGCCACGTTATCCTTCAGATAAGTGGGTTCTCATGGAGATGTGCAGACAGCTGATTTCAGTGCATAAAAAACGAAGAAGTAATCACAAGCGTGGATTCAAGTTCCCACTGACAATCGGCAGATATACTATACCAGTTGTACAGAAAGCCAAATTCTGTTTATGCTGAGATGCAAATCATGACAATTAAGACCTACAGGTATAGGTTTGATTTTGATTACCGGGATGTCAGAAGGCAGTTACAAAAGGGTCATCATCACAAGTACCATTTTGAAGACATCTGGGCTGATTGCAGAGATGAAGAAGCCATTCGCAAAATAGATTATTGTAGGTTGACTGTGCAGCAGATTAGAGACCTTGATATTGCTGACCTACTAGAGGATTTTACAGATCTTGGCGATATCATGAATGCTGTCTATGATGAACAAAAGGTTTCTAAATGGCCGTTGCCTACAATTCAATGGTCTAAGAAAGAGAGTACTAGCATGAGAGAAAGATTGGCGCCAATCCTATCCAATACTACAAAATGGTTACATAAGCATGGTTTTGAAATGAAAAGTTTCAAAACAAATTCAGAAGGAGAAGAATCTGAAGCAGATGCTCGCCGACAACAAGAACTCCGCATGAAAAATAAATTAGCGGTTGTTCCCACTTCTTCACGAAGAGGTACCAGGATCAAGTTTACTATTGGCAAGAAAGATATCCAGGCCGTCCCAGAAGGAAAAGCCACGCAATCTAATCCATCTCGCTCTAAAGGTAAAAAGGCTATTCCAGAGGAGATAGATTCCGATGAAGAAGGTACTTCCAGTGACCAATCCACTGAAGCTGAAGACTCAACAGAAGCAAACTCCGATGCAGAAGAAGTTTCTGAAAGCGGGCAAGAGTTTGAAGAAGATTCTGAAGGTGAACCAGAATCGGAGAGACAAAGGGTGATCAATAGGAACCCAGGCATGATCAAGAAAGAACTATGTCTCTACCTGAGAATGTAGTTGAGGAAATTCCCAGAACGTCATCGCCTGTGATTTCCAATATTCCTCATACCCCTCCAAATTCAAGTACTCCTCCACCTCCTGTTCCCTCATCACCCATTCCTACCACATGCATTCCTGCAGTAGAGGTATCCACTATTCCTGCAGCATCAACCCCGCTTGATATTCCCTTGGTGACAAGCATTCATACGGTTGATATACTGTCAAATCATCCATTCCTAGCCTGTCTTCACCAACGTATGATATCACTTCTGAAACTGAATTCAATCGTTTCATGAATGAGTCAATGTGTGATCAACTCAATGTGCAGTCTACAAGAGCAATGATGACAGACACTTCTCCTATTGTCACGATACCCATGGTAACTTTAGTAGTGACAATGACTTCAAAGGTAATGATGACGATAGAGTTGACAGTGAATCAAGAAGTTCACACCTCCTTCCTTCCCCCTTGGCTGATATCTCAAGTGTTGAAGTGAAAGAAGCAAATGATCTCTCCAAAGGAGCTCGACCTAGAAGAGATAGTCCCTCCAAAGGCTAAAGGGAAGAAAAAAGCAAAAGTATACTCAAGGCTAAACATTGACAAGATTGGCCACAAGTATGCGGAGATTGGCATACCACCACAAGGAGATGTAAATATTGAGGATTACACGGTAACAAGAGCCCAGCTTGGCAAAGTTACCAATGAAAGTGCAAAAGCTAATGTGCAAGTGACATTGGGTATTTTGGCTTGAAGACTGGATAAAATGGAGCAAGCTCGCAATATGTACAAATAGAGGGTAGAGCATTATGCCACTGCTGTAATGAGACTTGCAGGATCTTCAACTAATGCACAACTGCTGACAGTAGTAAGTACTGAGGACCCAGTTGTCAAGAAAGCTGAGAAGTTCGCCTCCAAAGGTAGGGTGTTGTATGATTTCGTTGAGAGGATCATTGAACACGAATCTCAGATCATAATTGCTACGGACGAGATAACTACTTTGTTGGCCAAGCTCACCACAGAGCTTGAAAAAGAAAAAAGTGTACTTTCCCAGGAGCGCAGAGACATGGAAAAATGCCTGCTATCATGGTCACAGATGAAGCAGGTAAAGCTCAGTAAATTGGTGGAAGCCGGGGTAATTCTCGACAAAGAAAAGTTCATTGAGGTAAGAGAATCCTTGAAACATCGAATTCAAGTAATTCAATCTCTTACGGAAGATCTCCACCAAGTGCAGGAAGATGTCGAAGGACATCGTGTTATTTTTGAAAAAGATATCAAGGAGTTGCCAGGTCAACTTCTTGAAGAGAATCGTATCTTCCTGCCGGCCACAAAAATATCTCAAATCTTCAAAGAAGCCATCATGAAGTTGATTGACAGTCCAGACTTTTCAGAAGCCTCACTGAACATCATTTGTGATACAAGGCTCACATTGGATAACCTGAAAATGCATCTTGACAGGTGCAAGAAGGTTCACTCATCTGCCATGAGATCGATCACGAGAATTCATACCATTGTGGATTACACTGTTGGTCCGGATGAGAAGTTTGTGCAGGAGACCAGGGAGAAATACAAAGACTTTCGCGCCCAAAGCAAGGAAACATGAAGAAGGTTCCTGATCTCCAGTGTTAGACATTTTCGATGCATCCTTTTATGCATTTTGTAAATATTTCTTGACATCTTATATGCCTTTTTGTAAATTGTAATTACACCAAATTCGAAAATGTAATCCTTTGAAAACAAATTACACTTTGACTTTGGTCCAAGTTAGGTGAGATCTCCTTAAATTGCTCACCCAACTTTCCTTGATTTTCTCAAATTAGATTCCTAATTTTGCTCATACCTCTTTCTATATAATGTGAGGGATTTCCTTTGTATTGTTCATCCTTTAGTATTTTTGCAACAAAGTGCTGCCCTTTTTGAAGCAGAATTGTGAAACTTTGTGTTTATACTTTGTGAATGAAATCTGATCAATAAAGAAGAAGATTGCAAACCAGACTTTGTGTTGGATTCGATAATCTTATGAATTGATCTCATTTGGTGGTGATTAGCTTATGGAATTTGAAGGACTCTAAGTAATTCATGTAAACTTTGTGTTACATCCTTTATTTAGATTTACATTTATGTTTTGTTTATCGTTGGTTGGATAATCTACAAGACTTTGTGCTTGTAATTGTTCATGCTCTTTGGATACTTTGGTTGGATGATCTACAAGACTTTGCCCTTGTAATTGTTCATGTTGTTCGAGGAAATGCTGCATCTAAGAAGACTTTGTGCTTCTAATGCGACAGACGACGCACTTATCACAAATCCACCATTGATAAAGCTACAAAACAACTTTGTGCCTTTGTGAGCTTTCCCTTTTATTTTTACTAGTTTATTGTTAATCACTTCTGGTACCTCTACGCTTTGCTTTGACAAGATAGAGGTATTGGCATTACTGCTTGTTGATCGTTTAAAGTTATTGTGAATTGAGAACTTCCAACAGTGAAGCATTGTAAACATCTTCTCTGAAAAAAGAGAGGATGAATGTGACATACCCCCCCACTTCGTAAGTATTGTGTACATTTTGTAATTACTTGTTTGTTTTACTATTGCTTTTGTCAGCAGTAAGAAGGGCGCCTCCCCTTTCTGAGAGGAGAGATTTACATCTCAGATAGCTATGGCTGAAGTCCTAGTTGTGTAATCTATCGAAAAGCTGATTACATAATTTTCACCCAACAGGTAGGAACCATTGAATGTCCTGTAGTTAAGAGTAAGGTTGCAAAACAAGATGAGTTTGCAGGTACAAAAGTACATAAGGCTGTTATGACAGTGACGAAGCAAGATAATGGAGCAGTAAATAAAGGACAGGAAAAATAGGGCAGAAAAGACAATTGCAGGCATGTGCATGAGAAGAGAGTGCAATCAATTCAAAGGACTACTGACAATAGTTTGTTTGCAGGTGCACGACATGGTAAACAATCCAATCTTGGTCAGAGAAAGGTTGAAAGACTGTTTGCAGGTCTGAGGACTGAGGAAAAGGTAGATGCATATGTAAGCACATTCCAAAATGCTAGATGTACAGGGCAGATTGCAGGTCCAGTATACATGAACTAGTGGGGTGGATTTTTGGACCAATAGAGCCTCTATGAAGCATGGAGACAATGGAGTCAAGCACAACTCATGAGGCATGGGTATTTTTTTGGGCGGGGTGTATGGTGCAGGAGCACCTACACGTCATCCTCCATTTTGATCATTTGATGAAAAGTAGGTTGGTCAATAGGTTAGAATGAGTCTTTTGAGTATTTTCATCTTGAATAAGGTCTAACAAGACCATTAAGCATGTTTTACGTTGAGTTTTTAAGTTTTGGAGTCAAAATGTGAAATATTGCAATCTTGCACTAAATGTTGTCTTTGTAGCCTTTGAAGGAAAATACTTGAATTTGTATCTAAATGTGCAAGATTGGAGTTTCAATGATGTAATAAGGTTGTTGCAAGGTCATTTGAGTGGTTTTTGAGGTCATAGGTGTTAGGAATTGCAAAATTACTTCAAAGGTGCAATGTTGTCATAATGCAATTTGTTGTAATCTCATCATGAAAGTTGTAATGTAATGTCCCCATTTTAGCTATATGCCCTTTGGTGACTGATAGCCTATTTCAGGAAGCTCGTAGGCTCGTCAGAGTTAAAATTAGGGTTTCCTATCTTGTTGGGGTTCTGAAGCATTTTTTTGAAGGTTTGCATGTTTGAGTTTTTGACGCATGTCTGGTGAAGTTTTCTGGGCTTTTGGAGAGCTTCAGAATGGTGTGACATGCATCTTCATCTGGCAACCTTTTCCAGAACTTGCTATTTTTAGCCAATACATTGGAGTTTCGAGATTTGGCTTGCAGTTTCTTTTGGGTTTTCAGAGAGCTTCACAATGGTATAACATGCAAAGTGAGTTGAACAACTTTCCAGAATTTAATATTTTTAGTAAATTCTATTATTAGCAGTACCCCAATTGGCAACAACACAATAAGTTTTCCACTTTGAAAAAAGCAGTTGAGTATTCTGGAATTTGGCTTTTTGAGGTGCATTTTTGAATAAATGATTTATTTAAATCATTTAATTATTCTAATGTGTTATTGACCCCTTAGCCTAGCATAATGACTTAAGCTGTTTTAAAATGGGGAATTTTGAGGGTGGATGCTTCATTAGGTTATTCATTTAATATTTCTAAGGTTTGTTTACTCTTGAGTTAGGACGCCCTCATAAAAGGAATTAAACATTTAAATGTTTAATATATTTTCCAAGGTGATATGGACGCCTATTTGTAGAGGAGAAAAGGTGAATTTAAAAATTAAATATTTTCAAATCAAGAAAGGGTGTCCGACTTGGAGAAGCTGAAGAGTCACCTCTGAACTTATAAAAAAAGGCCTTTGCTCTCTCATTTGGCATCTTTGAAAAATTATATTGAAATGCTACTGGATTGAATTCAGAATCCGACTAAGGGGAAGCTTAGCAATTCTACACCATTCTTCAAGCTTGCAACTATGGTTCCCTAGATGGTGGATTGAGAGTGTGCTTCATTCAGAAGTGCATATTGAGCATCAACGTTGAAGATTTTGGTAATAATTTTCAGTTTTGTATTTGCTGGTTTGGTTATGGCTATAGGGGATTTTCATTTACAGCTCTTCGTATGAATTTAAAATCTTCTTGGGTATTTGATCAATGCAATTCCTAGCACTAGGTGCCTCATCTCTCAAGTTTCCAGATTTTTTAGTGCTGTTTTGAAATTGTTAGCAGGTTGACCTCCTTTAGAAGACGCCCATTTGCTGCTATCTTGCATTGGGAATTGTGCCATGAAGTTGTATGTTTTCTTGGAGGGATTTGTCACTTGCCTTTGGATGCCTAACCTCTATTGCTATTTGGCTCTTTGTTTGATAAAGTTTGCAGCTGTTTCGATGAAGATATGGCATTGGTTGATCTTCTCCATTGCTGGTTTATGTTACATCTTGCTGGTTATGAGCTTTATAGTTGCTGGTAATGCTATTTCAGTTTGCTGTTTATTATATCATCTTATCAATAGTACAAATTTTGACTTGTAATTTTGAAGTTGGGAGGTTTAGAAGTTGGGGAAACCATCTTTCTTCATTTGCATTGATTAATCAATTGTAACACTTGGTAAATTGCAGATAATTTGCATTGTAAGGCTGAGAATTAGTAGTACTAATCTAGTCAATAATATTGCTGCATTTACTTTTGTGATTTTAATGCAAACACTATAACCCTTGGATGGTTTACCGCCAGGGAGGAAATTACAGTGTATCTTTCATATTATACCCACTGTATAAGTGGAGAATACCCACTGTTGAGTGGATGCCCGCCATAGCAGATGATTAGTTAGTTTTGAAAACTTCCATGGCTGGTTATCCGCCTAAGTTTATTTTAGTTTTGTAATTGGTTCTCCGCCATATGCTATCACCTCGCCTTCGAAGGATCTTGGTGAACATTCTTGGCATTGAGTTTTATCTTTTCACGTATAGTTGTAATCAGTTACAATTATTGAGTTATTTAGATCCTAGGGATCCTTTGACCATATGCCCACCCCTCCTCCTTCAATGGTCTTAGGGCGCATTCTTGGTTAGAGTTACTATTCCGCATCGTTTTGGTTTTAGAGCTAACCTTAACGAGTGCATGTTGCATTGTAATTGATATTAAAAATCAAGAAAAAATTGAGAGGGTATACCACTACACCAAAAGACTAGCCTAGTAGTGAGGGCGGCTACCCAGGCAGTTAAGGGTGACGACTAGAGAGGAATCTTTCACCATCGAAGCCACCACCGGAGAATCTAGGGTCTTACACAAGCCTGTCGGACACGTGGCTGCCGAGACGCACTCAATCACGCATGGGGACATTACAACCCACCATGCTCTACGGATCTCGACCTTGAGACCTCGGCTCTGATACCACTAAGGCCCAACCACTACACCAAAAGACCAGCCTAGTAGTGAGGGTGGCTACCTAGGGTGTTAAGGGTGATGACTAGGGAGGAATCTTTCACCACCGAAGCCACCACTGGAGAATCTAGGGTCTTACGCAAGCCTGCCAAACATGTGGCCGCCAAGATGCACCCAATCGCGCACGGGGACATCACATGTAAACACCTTAACCAATGTCTCCCTCATTCAAAAAACAATTGAGGGTCATTGGAAATGATGTGGTCAAGTTTATAAAGCCTCCTTTTGGTCGAGGCATGATGGTGGTTGGAGTTTTTGAAGCATTTGAATACAATTAAACTCTGTTTTTCTTTATTTTACAGCGTTTTTCACTTTTCCCGCGCTTGGTATGGCGTTTTTCACTTTGTGTACAACCTCCAAATCTTCATGGTTTGATAGAGGGTAGAGATATCTTTCTTTTGGGGGTGGTTTGGGTTAATTTCATCAAGAAATAAGAAAGATACATCTATTTTTCTGAGAGAGGGTTTGAAAACCTACCAAACAAGGGTTTGGACACAAATATGTTTGTAATTCCCCATTCCACCATTGGAAATTCTGATTTTTGGTGGAATGGTAGGTTTAGGACTTCTCTTCATGATGCAATTTATTTTAGAGTGAAAAATGGAGATTTGTGAAAGTTATGTGATGCCCTAGCCTAGTTTTTGCCTTGTAACAGTTCAAAATGTGATCATGTGAATGCATTACTTGTTGATTTCTGAGTATTTGAGTAAATAGAATGGATGAAACATGTGAAAAGGGTCTTGGGGAACCTGTTGCAGTCTATTGAAGGCATTAGGGGTGTTGGGGTGTGCCTTGGTAGGTTGTTGTCTTCCTTATACAGGCCTAATTAAGCCTTTTTGGTGGCTTGAAAATTAGTCTCTTGAGACATTTGTTTTGAGTGTTTGGTTTTATGCTTTTGGGAACTTGTAGGGGTTGATGCTAGATGCTTGAAATCAAGATTCTTTATCCGGTTATTGCCTTTAATCAGATTTTATCATGACTGTCCTATTGGCTAATGCTAGAAGGAATGCATAGGCTTGTGTGGAAGCGATGGAAAGATGAAAGGTTCTGAGTGCAAAGTCAATTTGTTTGATCATGTTGTGTCATGTGAAGAGTGTTCAATGCATCCTCAAGTCCTGTAGACATGTTTGGATGTAAAGGTCAAGTTGGGTGATTAAGTTACCTTGTTGAAGGGTATAGTTGAATAAGTGTGTCAAGGAGTTGCTTCCCTTGCCACTTTGCATCACTTACTAAAGGTGATAGCAAGGCAACATTGATTTGGCCAATTGCAAAACCAAAAGCTGAAATGTGGGCTCCATTTTGTGCCCATTTTTGCCTTGATAGATTTTCAGAGACCACTGGATGTAGATGGTGATGCATTTAATATGCACTTTTAGCGGTTCTTACTTAATTTGAGCATGTAGTTGCTTACCATAGTGAAATATTCATTGCCATTGCAGAAAAGTATCCCACATATGACATAGAGCATTATACTATTGTCTCCAAATGCAATCCTTGTAAACTCTACATATTCATAAAAGAAACCACCATTTAACAGACAACATACCTGTTGATGCGTGTTTTGTGACACACCGAACATTAGAATAAGGAGTCCAAAGATGCTCTATCCTCTCTTGAAAAGCCGTCGTGTATGCTAAGATTGCAAGAAGATCATATGGTGATTCCAAGGTTCCTTATGTTAGGTCTTGACATGTGGATAAGCTCAATGGTCGTTGTGATATGCTGGTAATACAAAGGGACTTATGCTAGGCTTGTTCAATTCACAATGAAGGTCTAGACAATGAAGCTCTATTGTTTGGGTCTTGGATCAAACAAATTGAAAAAAGAGATAAGGGTTTAGAAGTTCTAATCTACTTCCTAAGAATTCAAGAGATGGCATTGACTTGGTGAAACCAATAACCACGCTTTGTTTCGCCACACTCTAACGACAACTACACAAATTGAACTATATTTATCCAGACAGAAGTTAAGCATCCACAAAGTAAGCTTAGGCTAACTTTACACATTGAACGAAAATCATCCATTCAAGGAAAGTATGAGCAAAAGTTTCACCATAAATCAATACTTATCAGATCTTGCATTCATCTAACATACATGAAATAAAATCTTAACTATGATGAGGGATAAGAACCATGCTAACTCCAAAATAAGAGAAGTAATCACCATCAATTTGAACAATGCATTACTTATTACTCTGGTAGTCATATGCAACAATTTATTTATCTTAACATGTTTTGCAACATGCTCCCATGCTTTACAAATGAGGAGTGAGCTCATTTATAGCCTCCTCAATTACAATTCAATGGCCAAGATTGATTTAGAATCAACAACCGAGATTACAAAATAAAACCCTAATTAGGGCTTGTCATAGCTAAATCCTTCTCAACCAATGAGAAAATTACATTCGAAGACACTTGTCCTTTTTGCTAAATATAAACCAACAATAAAATAGAAAGTTGTTGCATGTTGATTTGGAACAATTTGATTGGTTGGAAGATGACGAGGCACCACCTCAGCGTGTTGGATGTCTTCCTTGGTCACTTTGTTTTTCTTCCACGTGCTTGCCTTAGAATATCCTTCCTTGCTGATGACTCTGTCCTTTGCACTTGTTTCTTCCTAGCTTTGATCTTGGATCTCCTTTGAGATTTTGATTTCCTCTTCTCACTTGCACTTGAGGTCTTGAAGTCTCCCCTTGGTGTAGATGTCTGGACTTGAAGTTATTTTCTTTTCTGATTGCTTTAATAGGTCTAGGATTGTAGATGAAATCCCCCCAAGATGTTCAGATATTCTTTCAAGTGTCTTGAATTTGGAGAAGAATGCCTCTGTGCTTTCGCCACAATGGAGGAAATTGGAATTTTCTCTATGAAGTATTTCCCATGCTTAGCCAAATTTTGGCTATTCAATTTCATTTTGTAATTAATACCTTCACCTGGACTATTCAACACTTAGCCAAGATTTTGGCCATCTCTATGCTCGAATGAACTTTGCCCGTGGATTTGCCTCCAATTCTGAATTTGGCTTGTGCTAAGTAGGGCAGACTCCATCCTTGGACAAGGATTTTATTCACTTCCTCTTTACTTTTCCTCTTTACTCCTCTTGTTTTCCTTCCAACACTTAGTCAATTTTCTGAATTTTTCTCCTTGGGCGGACTTTAGTTTGGTCTTGCTATGGACTTTGCATCATGCTTGCGATTGTACTTGAATGTTAGGATATGCCTTCTTTAAGCAAAGTCAGACTTTACTCATGTTTGGACAATCATTTCTTGGGCAAGGTCGGACTTTCCATTGGTTTGGACATCTTTCTTTCTAGCCAAGTCAGACTTTATTCATCCTATGCCAAGGAAAACTTTGCTAACACTTAAAACATTTTTCTCCCTTGGCCAAAGTCAGACTTTGAAGTTGTTTGGACATCTTCTTACTTGGGCTAAGTCGGACTTCAAGCTGCTTTGGACATTCTTTCCTTAGGCAAAGTCAGACTTTATCATGCTTGTGCCATTCCATCTTCAAGTGGGGTGGACTTTACCTTGTCTTAGACATGGCATTACCTTCAGCATTTAACCAAATTTTGCCAATATTTAGCCAATTTCATGAAACTTTCTTCCCAAGGCATCCATACTTAGTCATTTTAGTCATTTTTGCAAATTTTCCTTCCTCCTCTTGGCTGGGCGAACTTCATGAACCTCATGCCATTCATCTTCAAGTGGGGTGGACTTTCCTTCAAGCTTGCCATCTTCCTTTCCGCATGCTGGCAGGCTTCCAAAAATTCTTTCCACTTCTTGGCGGGCTTTCGAAAATTCTTTCCACTTCTTGGTGGACTTCCAAAAATTCTTTCCACTTCCATTGTTCTTCTCAAGCGGACTTGCCATTGTCTTTGCCATCTCTATGGCAGACTTGGAAGACTTTATTCTAGTTTCTTCTCTTTTGATGTGGCGAATTTCTTCAGACTTACACCATTTCAGCCACGAATTTCATGCCTTTTGGTTGATTTTCTTGATTTTTATATTGCCTTTTCATGATTTTTGCATGCTTTTCAGCTGATTTTGCTTATTTTTGCATGCTTTTTGATTGATTTTTTGATCTAAAGGCCTGATTTTTGGTTGCTTTTTTATTCTAAAAGTGGAAACTTCGACTCCATTGTAAGACCTAGCACTTTCTAAAAATAGAAACTTACTAAAAATAGAAAATGCAAAAAAAAAACAACTTTCTAAAAATAGTAAATCCCCGATTGGTCCAAAAGTGCCAAAAATGAAAAAAGCAAAAAGCAAAAAAACAAAATCCCTAAAAAATAGAAAGTGTCAGAATTGAGCGAAAGCACAGGCGATCCTTGTCTTCCGGGTCTTCTGAGCACTTCTATGATGTCTAAGCACAGTTTCAAGCTTGAATTCTCTACTTGGCTCGGTTGACTCTTCAAAACTTTAACTCTTCATTGTAAAAAAAACATGGTAATTAGCAGTTGCGATGCCAAGGCAAAACACCCAAAAAGCAAAAACAAAGGGTCCCCATTTGTAATGGGGCGATGTGTGAAAAGGTCACAACAATACCATTGCAGCTCTTGCAATTGACCAAATTGTAGAAGGAAAGACATCAGAAATGGTAGTTGTACCTTCAATAGCTCTACTTGAAAATCAAGCTTCAAAAAGGAAGTGTCAATATCGTAGAAGATTGATTGAGTTGATCTCTAGTCAAAGCTCTCCTTACCATGCTGGACATATGTGGGATATGAAACAAAACACTTGATCAGTATTTTATTAACCAATTTCAGGCTTTACAGAAATTTATCAAGCATTGAACACTAGCAAGTCAACTCTAGATTACCATTTGTAGGATAGACTCTTGCATCATTTAGGACGCTTGTGTGCACCTTCTGATGTAGAATATCAAAAGTAGATTTGTGAGGTTCATTTAAGAAAAAGTCATAGGTCAATTTACAATTGAAAAATCCTGGTGACATTAAGGAAGTATTTCATTTGGTCACATCTTAGATCAAATGTTACAGAATTCGCTACATTCTGTACCATACATGCTATAGCCAAGCAACCAACAAGAAGCAAGGAATGCGTTCTTGCTTGTTCATACCAAAAAAACTTTGGGAATCACTATTTGTAGATGTCTTATTAGGATTTCATCAAGCACAATAATTATTGTGTATTTGCGGCAGTAGATTTCTAAGATGGAAATTTGTGTGCCATGTCAAAATACAATCTTAGGCCAAGACACAACTAAGATATTTAAAAAAATATATGGGTTTGTATTATTTTTATTAGCTTGTTGATTGAGATAGGTGATTTCCGAGGAAAATTTGGAAAACACCTATGTCGATGATGAACACTATTTTGACTAAGTCTAGTACATTTTATGATTATCTTTTGATTAATGGCATGTTGAATTGGCAAATAAGAAGATTGTGCACCTTCTCATAATGTGCATTTCCAACTGTCATCGGACTTGGGATGAAAGTTTGCCTTATATACAATATAGCTTCAATAGATCTCTTCACAACTTTTCACAGCTCTAGAGATGCAACCCTTTTTATGTGTGCATGGGGTTGTGACAGACCTTTGATACCCATTGATGTTGCTTACCCTATGCTGCCAACAATTGAAACTATTTCACCAATTAAGAAGTTGACAAATCATCTAAGTTCATAGAACATATCTAGCTGATTTAGAAGGAAGCACAGACAATTCTACAAAAGATGAACCCCAGTACAAGCAGTGCAATGATTGACATAGCATGCCACCCAAGTTCAACTTGGTCCTGAATAATGTCTTCAATTGCAGAATAAAAGGTTTATATGACCTTACTACAAGGTCCAACTTCTTTACTATGATCCACACTCCAATACCAAAAAATTAAAGATGACACCTTTGAGCTAAACCTCTCAACCTATTGTTTTACATCCAGTTTTCAATGCAAAACTTGTGTCCACACTTTCCACCTTTGTTGGACAAACATGAGGTAGAGGACGATCTCAAATCAGCAAGGATAAATTATGATTGCATTGTGACAAATCAGTAGAAGCAAGCCAAGTCATAAATGCACATGTTAGACATAGAAGGAATTGAGAATCACGCTCTACAAGGACATCAAACCTGTCAGATAATTCACTAAGGAAAATGGTACATCAGAGTACTAGTTGTAAAACACTTAACCCACTTGCTTTTTCAAATTGATGCAATGGGGTCGATTGCTTCTTGAGGGGTGTCTTTTCTAGAAGGATTTAGCAGTATAATTATGATGTGCCAAACAATTACATCATCAAATGGTTTGTGCCAGTCATCATTTACTCTACCACATCACTATCCATCTTTAGATGTTGATGCATAATATACTTTTCAATCCTATTTGACATTGGCTACCTACAGGCCCAATAGAGACCAGGACATTCCATATCGACATAAGACAATGAGCTCTCATCTTGGTCACAGGTGAATTGTTTTATCTCTTGTAATTGTCTAGTTTCATCTTCCTCAGACATTTTTACCAGTACACAATACAACTATTTAATGAATTTCACATTTATTTCTGTAGCCATCTACCAGTTTTACTCATACATCGCAAGTCTCAAGTTACATACAAAACTTCAAATATATGAAAACATAATCTGTCGATATTGTTCTTACATGTTTGCTTCTTTTATAATTGTGACTATTTGTAGTAATACAAACCTTATACTCTCTAAATACATTGAACTCCACCCCTAGATCATCCCTAGGTTTCAGATTGGTGGCATCTTTGCAAAAACCTTTTTTGTCTCATTGCCAATGCTACTCAATCTGAGAAGCACAATATCTAGGATTGGTATGCAATTTCTAAATCTCCAAAATATAGAACAGTCTTGTAGGACTTATTTGTATAATAAAGGAGTTCAATCCATAGAAGTAAAAGATGGGAAAAATCTGTGGTTAACTGTGGTCAATTGCAGCACAACTCATAAATAATGCCGGTTCGAACTCCTGGGCATTGTTTTCAGGCACCAGTCTCTGAGTTGAAAGGCAGGTGTTTTTTGGGAAAACTGCAATTATTCAGTAACCCTGAGGCAGTTTTCTTGAAAAAGAGGGTTATTCAATAACTGCTAGGCGGCTTTTGAAAAAAGCACAGGTTTTCTGATAGCTGCGAGGCAGTGTTTCAAGAAAACCATAGGTTATTTGATAACTGCATGGCAGGTTTTTCAAAAAAACACCTCTACTCACTTGTAATTCTGTTTTTTTCAAGTGTCCTTCATTTTGACGACAGTTTTTCACATTACAGGTAGTCAAAAGAATTTGCAGATTGGGGATTTTTGAAGGATTGTTATTATCAATAATTGGTATTTTTGTTTTCCATGTTCAGTCTGATCTTTATGCTGCCACACAAAAGAGGTAAGATGCATAAGGAATTTCTATTGGTTTAAATTTAAAGTTTACAACGCTTTTGGGTTAGGGTATAAAGTTTTATACTTGACATTTTGAAATTTAAAGTGTAATTTTAAACCCCAACAATTACAGCTTAACCCTAACTATTAGGGTTAAAATTTTAAACTTTAAGTTTAACCATGAAGCCCTAGACCTAACCTGTTTCTTAACTAACCTAAGTCCTAACCCTAAACTGAAGCTGATGATGAGGATTTGGCCATCTTGCATGAGGCATTTTATGAATGTGAGTTGTGACTGCAATCGAAGGGAGGAAAACCAGGATATTGGAGCAGCATTGGTTTCACATTCTATAGCCTAGGAGCCTTGTAGGCTAATTGTGTTTTCAAGTATTGTTTTATACTTGAAGTTGCAAGTTGTACTTAATTGAGAATTGGAAACTCATTGACAATTTGAGAGGTTAGGCTAGAGACAAAGTTAACAATTTGTAATTTAGCAACATTGCATAAATTCTTCTTTTATGTCTTATGTCTGTTTTTATTTCAATGCACTATATCTGACATGAAAAAACAGTAACAAGTTTTTTTTGGTTATTTTTACAAATACTAAGTGTTTTTTTCTGTTTTAAACCTGAGTAATCGGATCCCATTTACACTTTCAGTCTACCATGTCAATGCTGGGCAATGGAATTGCTAATTTGCTACTATTGTTCAATCACATCAATGTGATTCTATTTACTCTTCCTCACTAATTTAGTCAGAAAAGTAAACTTGGCTGGTTTTTTTTAGAGTTTAATTTCTGTGCAGAGCATAGTGTTTTGTTTAACTTAGTGCTTTCCTAATGTAACTGAATGCACTTTCGAGTTCTATCAACCTGCCTTGGTCATGTGCACACATTGATAGAATCTCTTTCTTATTTTAATGTCAGTAAATTATTTTCTTTTTGATGTATTTATCCATGTTCTATGCAGACTGGTTTTGGCATGGAAGAGATTCTAAGGAAATATATTCGTTATGCATTGAATGAGAAGCCATTCGATCCTGATTTGGTGGCAAGCCTTATTCATCTCAGAAAATCTTCAACTCTAGAAGATGACGAAGTTTCAGAGGTTTTAAATGAGGTTTCAAGACGCATTGTAAAAGAAAAAGGTAAGAATACAGTTCTTTCACACTTTCCTTGCTGTTTATTTTGAGTGTTTTGTATGTAGTTTTACCTTAAGTGCAGCCAAAACATCTTCTAGAATTTTGTTTTTGAGGAAATATCATGGTTGAATAGATTAGAGCTCTAGACTTTTTGATGAATGGGTGTTTTGAGCTTTAGAAGCTTGGTATGATGTTTATTGTCTGATACTGATGTGAGACATAGAAGCCTAGACAGGAAAGTAAGTTCCTCGTTTTCAGTGGTTTGGATTCATTTTTACGTCAGTTGCAGCCAAAACATTTTCTAGGACTTTGTTTTTGAGGAAGTACTGTGGTTGAATCAATTAGAGCTCTAGACCATTTGATGAGTGGGTATTTTGAGCTTTAGAAGCTTGATGTGATGTTTATCACTTTATTGTCTAATATTTGGAAGTCATTCAAAATGTAATATATAGAATACTACTGATGTGAGAAATAGAAGCCTGGACACCAAGGTGAGTTTCTGTGACACAAGATAATGCTAGGCATGCTCAGTAAATAGCTAAATTGCATGGTTGTTTACCTATACATACCTAGACTCTTATGAATCCAACTCACATAATTGCCTTGACAAAATACTCGACACATGTAAATTTTTAATATATTTAGTACTTAAAATGATCATCAACCTTTGTGCCCTACCTAGTTACTCTTTCGTGAATAAGTGGGTTGAGGGGTATCTGTGTAATTATGTTATGGGACATCAAAAGACATGGATTAAGTGGTTGCATTTGGGAGAACATTGCTACAACACCACTTACCACATGTTGATTGGTATGACACCCTTCTGTGCATTATATGTATATGATGCACCATCATTTCTGGATTTGACTTTTGGGAATAACAGGACTCCCAAAGCCAAGGATTGGATATAGGAGAGCTAAGATATTCTCAAGGCTCTTAAGGAGAACTTACAGGTGGCACATAATCAGCAGAAGACCTTTGTAGACAGGCATAGGGTTGAGCGCAGTTTTGAGGTGGGAGATTTGGTTTTCCTACAATTGCAGCCCTACAGGCAGTCTTTGCTGAAGAGGAGTGGGGTAGAGAAATTGAAGCCATGATTCTATGGTCCCTACAGGATATCCAGGCGAGTGGGGGAAGTAGCCTACGAGTTGGAGTTGCCCGAGAATAGCAAAATTCATAATGTCTTTCATGTTTCGTGCCTCAAGAAGGCACTGGGGCAGCAGGTTACTTTATCAACAAAGTTGCCTCCGTTGGATGAGGAGGGGAATTTAGTCTTGGTTCCCAAGGAGATTGTTGATACTCGAGAGAGGAGATTGAGGAATAGGGTGATTAAGGAGTATTTGATCAGATAGAGAGACTTGCAATAGAGGATGCAACTTGGGAGGGAGAATAGATATTGTGGCATCCCAATTTATAGTTGCTTGAGGGCAAGCAATCTCAGGAAGGGAGGATTGTAATGTCCTCTTCTCAATGATCACTCAGGAGGACATTTTAGCCTATTTAATTCTTAGTACTTACAAGTTAAAATCAAGGAAAAGGGAGTTAATTTATTTAATTGTTTAATATTACTTGGCGGGAAAAGTACATTTAAAAGGTATGTTAAATAATGAATTAAATGTGTTATAAAGTGACTTTTGGAGAAATATTTAAACGTAACTTAATAAAGTCACTTTATTATATTTCAAGCGGGAAATTTAAGTGAAGGATATAAAAGTGGTTTTTGAAGCTCATTTTCATTATGCTTGATTTATTATTTCACTTCACTTTTGGAGAGCTCTTGAAGTTCTTGGTCTTGGGGAAGAGGAAACCCTAGGGCATCCAGTTTCGGTGGTGAAACGATTCCACACTAGCTGGTTCTTGGAGGAGATCAACCAGGTCTTCTATTTGGGTGATTAATGCAATTTTTTGAGTCTCTTGTGGAGACAAAATTGGACTAAGTGATTTATATTCCGTTTTGATTTTATTGCAAGGGTTTGAGTTTAGGGCAAATATCTTTCTTCTTGTTGTAGGGCAATATCCCTCTTGAGCTTGCATCTGCCTATTGCTATTGCTGAGGTTAAGTTTGGACGTCCTGGCTTGAGGAAGACTGGCTTGTATCTTGGTCTTGCCTATGTTGAATATCCAGTGGTATAGCTATCCGAGGTGCACATTCAGATTGTGGGTTGTATAGGAGGACTTCTGCTGTTCCATTGACTGACTATATTGCTTCCAGCTGGGCTGTCAGACTTCCATATAACCTGAGATTATAGCTGCTACTGATATTCTGGGTCTGGAGTAAAAGTACTTGAGTCTTCAGGGATTACTAATGCTTTGTGATATCCATTCACAAGCAGAGACGCAGGTTTAAGAAGAGTCGTGGGAGTTTAGGGGAAAACTGTGAGCATCCTAAGGAGGTCGTAGGTTCTCAGTTTCACCAATATTCAACTAGCTACAGCCGTGGGACCTTAGTTTGTGTGTTTGAGCATCTTAGAAGAAGTCGTGACCTTCAGTCAAAGCATTACTGGCTTATACTGGACATGGGTTCTCTCTGTGCAATTGCATGAGGGTCTGAAGGGGATTTTCTGCTCTTATGAGGGTTGTATGAGCATCTGGATCTGGACGTGTAGGTCTGCAGTGTATCACATCAGAAAGTCACTATTGTCATCTACAGGCATAGTGTGACTGTAACCAGGTCTGGAAGTTCATTTATACACTCTTTAATCTGCTGTTATCAGGCAGTACATTGAATATTGTAATCCTTCATAGCTGCTGTACATTTCTGGGTGCATACAATGATATTTCTGCTCTATATAAATGCACAGTTTGAATTTTGTAAACATCTGAAACTTATCTCTGTTCACCAATAGTTTGCTCAGTCAATATAAGGAAAATGATATGTTAAGATATAATATCAGATTTGTTTGATCATTCCATTTTGAATGTTGTTTCATATATGCATTGTACTGAGCATAGTTTGATAAAATGGAACACCTATCAAACTAAATCTATCACAAAAACTCCATACACCTGGAAGGGTTCTTTACAATCCGCCCATCCAGAATGTTGTTAAATCCCCAAGGACATATCCCCAGGGAACAGTCTTATTTAGTAATAGAAGATTGAATGACTTATGGTTGTATTCGTATTCTTGCACTATTCATCATAGGTTTGCACTTAAAATTGGAGTTTATCACAGCTACTTAATTATTGATACAAGTAATTAAATGCTCTGGGTGATTAACAATCACATTTCATTTTGTGTCTCCAATGATCAGAAACAAACTTCAAGGTTTGTAAATGTTGATCTATATTCAATTTCTTTACCCCAACATCTTAGATTAGATTTTTCATTTTGGTTATTAACATGACCAAGGCTTAGGCAGGTGATAGGTAACACGTATGACAGGTACAGGACTGTATTTACACTTGATGTCAAAACATAGGGTAACAAATATGTTACATAAACTAAGATATATGTATTGTTTATTATTCATAGAAAGGAATTAGTAAGCAATCTTGTATGTGGGTAGAAATTGAATGCCTTCATTGCTCAATGCTTCTGTCTAGTCTATGTTAAATTTAGTGATCAGATTAATGCACAGAAATTAATTCAAAATCAGACACAAATAACACAGCAGATACCCTGGGAAAACCCTCCTCTTGAGGGAGAAAAAACCCAGCAACAATATATCACTTATATATTGAATTTCACCAACAATGATCTCCTTACAAGAGGTCAATTTGCAGACCAGAACATAAGCACCAGATATGATGCAACACAGAAATACAAGAGGATAATTCGCTGATAGAGAAACTCAGCCTTCAACTATGATCTGCACTTGTAAATAAACTTGCACTTGATGATCTTGACTTGTGACGAATATACTTGAAATGGAATGAATGAATGAACAAAGAGAGAAGCATCGATTATATATACAATATGGAAAGGTTGTCACTCTTCAAATCAAGTCGGCCATCATAGAGGAAGGCGCCCCTTCATTAAGTTGTATCCAATGAGCAAGAAGTCTGCCACATAAGGAATCACGCCATTTCAAGGTCGTCTTGATAACAAATGTATTTCTTTATTGAACGTGCCTCTTCATTAATCAACATGTCGGTCTTAACAAACAATTGCAACTCAACAATAAATCGTGCCTCTTGAGTGAGTCGATGTCTCAATAAATTAAATAGCTCTAAGCTATGATTTAATTTATTAACATGAAGCAAAGGAGATCGCTGGAAGAATATGACCGACGCTGTCATTAACATCAACAGTCTAAATACTAGTGTCACTTTATGTGAAAAGGATAAGAGAATTATTAACAAATTCATCAAGTACATAGGGATATCTATGTTGGTATAATATTTTCTCAACACTTGCAATGTTCTTCCCAAATTATATGTGCTATAACTCTTATTTTTGATTTTTCAGGTCCAGTTGTGATGGATACAGAAGGATTTACTGAGAAGGGGATACAGCGAAAAGTCACTGTACAGGCCCTCTTTGCTAAACTCCTTTATCTGGCCGAGGTATTACTGTGCATGGTTAATACTTTATTTCCTGCATTTGCTAATTAGAAATATATGTCACTCAAGAACAATCTGCATTTGCTAATTAGCCAATTTTACTTGGAATTTAGTTTTTAGATTACATGTTTATAAATAGGTAATGATTTCAAAGTGCACACATTATAGCCTGCATTCATCAACAACCTAATTTTCATGTTTCATCAAATCAGTCAACAAATGCACTAACACTGTTTAAGTATTCTTGTTAAATATGGAAGCTCTATCATTTATAAGATATTCTTGTTGTACAGGCTTTCTTTACTAAACTTCTCTTTTAAGCTAAAGTATTACACTATTACTTCTTGCATCTTATTGTAATATGCGTCTCTAGTACGATTTGGATTTGCTAATTAGCCAAATTCACTTGGGATATAGTTTTTATAGTTTCTATTATAAACTTGTAATATTGTAAGGTGCATGCATGATAGCTGGCATTCTTCAACAACCTGACTTTTTTGTATCATCAAATCAATCAACAAATACACTGACATCGCTTAAATATTCTTGTTGGAGACAGAAGCACTACTGTTAATAAAACATTCTTGCTGAAAGCAGATGCATTTTTCACGAGTTCCATTATTTCTTATCTTTTAACAGTTGCTTATGAGCATAGGCTGACTTACTCTTTTCTGGAAAGCCATATCAGTTAAAAAAACAGCAGGCTTAAAAATTGAGAAATGGGAAGTTGGAATGATAGCATATGTTTTTGTGTTTTGTGCTAAAAAAATGGGGGCTTTTGAGAGATTTTAGGTTGAATTAGGCTTTTAAATCTCACTTTTGGGTAGCTTTTCTACTAAAAAATGTCTTTAAAAAGAGCATAATAAAATTTTGCCTCAGGCCCTAGGTTTGGTTAGGTCATGGCTCAAGCAGCTTGGGTACCCTTTGGGTATGTCTTGTATGTACTTGGGGGTACCTAGGTTGCCCAGGCCATGCCTTGCCCTAACCTATACTAGACCCAGGTTAGGACTCAATAGGGCCAAGTATGGGCCCTGTATCTACCAAATGTGCCTTCTTAGTATGGAAGAGCAAAGCAAAGACGTTTCAACAATTCAAGCATTTCAAGGTTGAAATGGAAAAAACAAATAGGCTATCCTATCAAAGTTCTCCATATAGATCGTGGGGATTACATGTCCAAAGAATTGAGTATTTATGTTCCTCACAAGTCATCAATTGATAATTGACAATCACTTATGCCCCCTAACAAAATGGATTAAACGATTGAAAGATCAGAGTCATCCAAGGATGGCACATTGCATTCTCAATGGCATTGATATGCAGAGACAATTTTGGATGGTGTCACCCTTGAAGAAGCTTGGTCAAGAAGGAAGCTGATGGTAAAGCATCTTAAGATTTTTGGGGGGAACAACTTATTTAGATGTTCCAAAACAAAAATAAAGCAAACTTGATAAAAAAGGTGTCAAGTGTATCTTTCTTGGGTATGGTAGGAAATATAAGGCATATAGGCTAGTTGATTCTATAACCCAGAAGATCTACATAATTAGAGATGTGATCTTTGAAGATCTTAATAACTTGTAGCTATCTTGAACGAAAATGATGTCGAGAAAAACAAATAAGAGAATGAAAATGAAGACTTAAAAGAAGACCCCATGAAAGAATAAGATATTGACAATTAAGATGATGAAGCTGATTATGATATTCAAGAAATGCTAAATACAGTTATAGAAAACTTGAAAGGAGGTACTGTTCAAATTAAAACAAAACCTACTTAAACTCCTGGAAGTTGCTGCTCAGCAAGAGTTTAGAGGCCAACATGGAACATGTGAAAAAAATATGGAACAGTCCAAAAATGTATCTCAAAAAGAGGTAAATTTGATTTTAATGAGCATGGTGATCTAATCTTCAGAAACAAACTTTGTTAGTTAAGTAATAGACTTGAAACAAGGAACTAATGCAATGTACACATAGTATGATGCTCTCACACGGAATAATACATGGGAACTTGTTAATATCGTCAGTAGGAAAGAGTAAAGACCATAGGTTGCAAACAAGTATTCCAAAAAAGGTACAAGATGGATGAAACTATCGACAAATGCAAAGCTCAATTAGTAGCAAAATGATATGCACATAAAGGTGTTGATTACAAACAAAAATTTTCTTCAACAACAAAATTGAAAACAAGTAGGTTTGTGTTTGCATTTGCCACACAGGTTAGCTGGTGCATTCATCAAATGGATGTCAAAGTGTATTCCTAAATGGAGATTCTCAAGAGGAAGTCTACATGCATCAACTTGAAAGATTGGCAGTCAAAGGCAAAGATACCTGTAGATTAGCCAAATCCTTGTACAGCAGAGCCATATTTGTATTCAAACTAAATCACATCTTCCATGGTCTTATAAAAAAAACCATCTTGGATACTGCTGAAACTATATCCAATTGGGTAATTATATGCAACACAACAATATAAACCAAAAAGGAGGCAGGAAACGTTGGCTCAAACCCATTGCTGTTAAGGTCAAACCACTGTTTTTATCACAGGATCACACATTCCTCCCATACCTGTAAATGCTGCATTCTGTTCTTTTAGGCTGCAATTCCTATTTGGACAGTAGGAAGAAGAGCTCTTCCACTGCTTTAGCGTTCTCTGTCTTCCAAAATTCAGCCTAAGCTTTTAATGGTATTCCTCTCCTCCGTTTTGATGGGTGCCTTCAGAGCCTATCTGCAATGATTTTCCTGCAATTTTACATTCAGTGGGTAGAGCCAGCATAGTTTCCTTTTTACATTCAGTGGGTAGAGCCAGCATAGTGGGTAGAGCCAGCATAGTTTATGATGTATGTGTGCAATCCTGTCACTGATTTATGCCAATTTGCTTACTCTTTCTCTGGATGTAGGTGCTCTTGCAACTCAATTGGACTGTCACCTGCGACATTCTGAATTGGGTCGCTTCCAAAAAAGAAGTGTTCCTAATAAAGGCTTATGTCTCCTACCATTTCACTTTCTTCTTAACCATTGTACAGAAATTGCCCCACAGAGATTCAATGTCAATCTTTGACATATAGTTTCTCATTCAGAATGCTCTGTCTAAGAAGTCATTTGATGCAATGCAGAGCTTTTGAGTCTGGAATTGCAAAGGCTGCCATTAGCAGTTTGTTTGAGACTGGTCCGCCCAATTCATCTTCTGCAATTGCTTTCTTCCTAACCCTCGAGTTTGATGGCATTGGAGACCACCACATAAAAAAGCAGCAGCTAAGCGAATGACAGACAATGTGAAATGCCAATATTAATACTGCTATATCAGCATAATAGTAGAGACTTATCAGCCATAAAATGCCAAGCATAACTAGAAATGATAATGCCTAGAGAAGATTGGGATTGAACATTTCAAGTTTTGTCTTTCTTTTCTTTAGTCTGTTTATACTGGAATTCTGTTTTGATTTGATGCACACTTACTAACTTTTTTTGGATGGAGCAGCTCGATGAATTTTGTTCAACAGCTCAGAGCTCACTTAGTATCAAGGAAATCTTTGGAGTAACTGAGTAAGTGCTATCCTCACCCTTATTTTGGAAAACTTCTTTTTTATATGTTCTCTAATTATGTAGTGTTTTCCTCTTCCTTACCTGAATGTCATATTTCAATTTTCTATCTGTATTGTTTTTTCAGTGAAGATGCAGATACTCTTAGGATCGAGACATTGTCTGAGGCATCTGACATGGATTCCCTTGAGAAAATGGTAGAATTAGCTTCTGATTCGGATTCAGAGGAAGCTGACAGAGAAATTAGATAGTAAACATCTCTCACTTCAAAAAGTCAGAAAAGCCTTCTAGGTTGTTCACTTTACAAGAATGTGAGTGCCATAAAATCAAAAGATGGACCAGTGCAAGAGATGTTATCCAGGAAATAATTTGACCAAAAGCCAGGTTTCTTTCCAGTATGAAAACATCCAATATAGGACAAGGAAGGTTATGTATGAACTGAAGCATATCCTGACTTCACACATTGCGGTTCTATATTTGAGTTACTTGCTTTAGTACACGAGAAGCAAGTGTACTACTCAGTCTGTTTGTCTTTGCAAATATTGAGAATTCATCATTCTTCAGATAAAATAAAAAAATATATGGAGATCTTTATCACCATGTTTATTTTATATATACAGGAGTGCTCAAGATTTTCATTGATGGGTACCATAGCAGAATGGAAAGCCAAATAAAATAATAAAAATTAATACCCTTATTCCTTCCTAGGATTTTCTTGTGCATTTCATGTGATAGGTTTTCATACATAGGCTCAGCAGAGAACTGGAAGGACAGTGCAGTTGTAGTTCAAAGTTCAAGATTAGGCTCAAAATAAAAGAACTTGAGCATTTAGAACAATGAAATGTTAGATATAAAAAAATAAAAAGGCTCTTGTTTATGGGTCTTATGGGCCAATGGAAAGAAATCAGTTTGTCAACATCAAACGGAACCGCTCATCAAATGTGATGTTCAAACTGCATTTTAATTGTGTAACCCATGTCATCTTGGGAGTGTTAAGTGCTGGCTGTTTTACATGAGATTGGAACAGAAAAACACGTGCAGCTTCCATAAAACTTGACAACAGAATTAATAATGAAGCAAAAACTCAAGCATTACTCCTTGAACTTCAAGTATGTAATTTCCCCATTTTCGGAGTGATCACCATTCAGGAGGTTGGTTAGCCTATTAGCCATTCCCGTAGGCTAATTCAGTTGGATAGAGAATGATTTGCAGCAATTGGTCATATTTTTATATTTTTGGCCAATGGAGATAAAAGGGAAATAAATATTATATTATTTGGCCAAGGAGGAAAATAAATATTTTATTATTTGGCCAAGGAGAAAAATAAACACTTTATTATTTGGCCAAGGAAGAAAGAATATTAAATTAATTATTTATAAAGTTATTTAAATAAATTAAATCATAGAGGTAACTTTATTTTGATTAATTTAATTAAAATGACTTAAATAGAAAATAAAATATTATAAAGTCATTTTATTAAATATTTTAAAGTGACTTAAGTGAAAAATAAAATAATATTATAAAGTCACTTTAGGAAATATTAAATTATCTTCTAGAAGCTGGAGTTAGTTACAAGTTGGCTTTTTTTAGAAGATTCCATTGAGTCTTTAAAGGAGTTGAGTGCAAGTCATTTGGGCATATTGTGGAGTTGATAAACTTGATTTCTCTCATTCTTAGTTGAGGATTTAGTTGCAGCCAACTCTAAAGACGAAAACCTTTGGAGATTTGTAGGTTGGATGAAAACCCAATCCTACTTTGTGAGGTAAATCCACCCAGGGTTTGCCATTGAGCTTATTGCAAGTATTTGGCATTGAGAAGGAGTTGGAAATAGTATTTTATTTGCAGGTTTACAACTGCTAGGGTTTGATATAATTTTGGCTAGGGTTTCTACAACTTATTTTGGTGTTTTTAACAATTTTGGAGCTCAACTAACTAGGGTTTGGAGAAAATTATCATTCTGGCCAAGGATTGTGACAACTTGGGAGAGTTTTGTTGCCAATTACTTCCAAGTTATTTGCTATTATCATTTTCTACTATTGGGCGTTAGGGTTTAACCCTTATTTTTGAGTTTTTGGCATTTTTGGCACCCAAATCATTTTATAAAAGTTTTATGAAGTGGAATGACTTGGTTTGGCTATTTTTAAAGGCTTTTAGAAGTGGTTTTAGATCATTATCAACTCCAAATTATTTTATATCATTTTTGGAGAAATGGGTATTGCATATTTTGAAGGGTTTCATCATTTTGCACCTAGGGTTTGAAAGGGAAAGTGTAGATTCAAATTTCAATGTGTTAATCTAGTTTCTTTCAAATATTCATTGCATATTTTTCATTCTTAGGAGCAACTTATTTTTCATTCTTAGGAGCAACTGTACCTTCCACCTTTGGAAATCATCTTCATCATTGCTCCAATGGTGCCATATTCCATATTTTGGGTGTTGAGACTTCATCTTTGAATCCGGGTATGATTGTATTGTGCATTAGGATAATATTTTATGTATTTCATTGTAATATTTAGTTTTGATTTTTATACCAGAATTATATCAGTTATGAATCTTATTGTATATCCTCATTTATTTGGAGAAATAAGAGTCCTATTTGATAGTAGTTTGCTTATTTTTTATTGTATTATCATTATATGCAATTGTTTTACAAATATCAAATTGAAAAAAATAAAAAACATCTTGGCAAAAATTCAAGCAAACATTCAGAAAATTAGAACTCTTCAATTGCATGCCAAGTGTTTGACAAAATGTCAAACCTCTAAAATTGAAAAATTGAATAGGCAAGGGTTCTTACAGTGGTATCAAAGCCTGCGAACTTGCTAGTCTATTGGGTTAGCGACTAGTTGAGATTACTTGGTGGTTTTGGTAAAATGAAGTCTATGCAAGAACTCATGGCAGAGCTCATGCAAGCTTTTCAAGACTATGACAGGAATTTGACAAAGCTTTTACAACATCCGGAAATTTTTGATCATTTGTTTGCAAAAATAAGGAAAGCAAACACTAATGCAAATAATCTTACCAGTATAGAGGAAAAGGAGGAAGGAAAGAAAGAAGAAAGTCTTCTTCGTGATGTGCAACGTATAAGTTAACCTAAGAAGAGCAAAAATTAGTTGAGGAGAGAACAACTATGTTTCACATGTCAAGGTGTTTGGACACTTAGTCATGCATGTGGAAGCCCTAAAGAAGAAGCCATGTTCATAGGTTCACTTCAGCAAGATGACAAAATTGGCAAAGAAGAATCACTCCATGCATCCGTGAGTGGGGGACACATGAGTCTTCATGACAATAGTGAGGTTGAAAGGTACACTGATATGAAGATTACCAAGTCAGTAATGATTGATCAACCACACGAAGATATGGATTCTTTTGATGATCCATTAATTAAGCATAGTATTATCTCATCAACTTTGCATATTAATGGCAAGGAATCAGATTGTGAGTTGAGTAGCATTGAAGGTGGACATGTTAATGCACATGAAGACACCACAAAGAGGTATGATGATAATTATGATTTTCTGATTACAAACAAGAGTCCATTATCATCACATAATCATGAGGTTATAGATAAATTATATGAAAATGACAATGTTATAGAGTCTTCCAATGCTAGCATTGAAGTTTTGTGTGTTAAACATGATGAATGTATTGTGGATTCAAGCCACAAAGGTTCTAATTTTATACATCATACCATGGAAGATGTCAAGAGAACTCAAGTCTTGTGTGACATTTGGCTACAAAGAGTTAAGAAGGAAAAGTTGTTGGCTACCCAAGCAAGACAACACCTTCAAGAAATCAAGGAACAAGTCAATCATATAGATCGAGCAAGACAACAAAGAGAAGCCTATCTTCGATCATTATTTCTTCCAAGGGAAGAATGTGTAGAAGTTGAGCATGCAAAGGAGAAGCTTCAAGATGAGGTAAGCAAACAAGAACATGTAGATGTGTGTGAACAAGAGAAGAAGCATGTATCAGAAAATTATGTTTGGGTATCTAGTCTGCATCATGAGGTTCATAAGTTTCCTCTTTCAGAGAACACATTGAAGGCTCAAATTAGAGGTGATATTGGGCACACACTTGGTGGATCAGCCACTAGTGTTATACCTACACATGCAGCTCAGGAGATGTAAGTGATTTCATTTTGGTTGAACATACATCATCCACAATGGAGGAAAATTTATCAAGATTATATTAGGCATTTTGTCTTTAGAGAGTTGACTATAGAGACTAAGAAATTGCCTAACAAGATCGTACAATTTGATAATGTTTGGTTTGTCATGGATACCACACCATGGAGTTGCATAGAAGTAAAAATCATATCAGCTAAGGAGGCTAGTGTATGGATTAGTTTTCTGACAGCTATGGCAACTAGAAGAACACATAAACTTTCAGTTGGGCACACCTCTTAGACCAACACTCATGGAGGAGCAACCTATTCGTGAAGAAGATAAAGGAAAGGTAAGGAAGTCACCTCAAAAAGCTATGATCACAATTTTGATTTTCTTAGCATGGACAAGGATGAGGAGCAACCAGATTTGAGGATATTTGATGGGAAGTTTGTTGTTAAGAACAATTTTGAAATTTCATATCATGCACATGAGTTGGGTCATTGGATTGATGAGACACCCCAGTTGGTGAGCCAATTTAAGTCTCAATTCAGGTTCATGAGAGAAGAGATGGCATATATATCCCATGGGGCAACAAGGGATGATGTTGGCACAAGTAATCTCAATTCAAATTTGAAGAAGTCCCTTTGTGCTTTGTCTCCTTGGGTAGACATCATGTTGTCCTAGTTTCCAAACCCGAGTTCTTTAAAAAAAGGATTGAGTTAATCATTATGGACAACAATTCTCTAATCAATACGACAGGTAGCCTTGAGAAGAGAAGTATGACAACTCATGGGGGAAATTTTCAGTATGGCACACACCTTGGGATAACAATTTATGATAGCATCTATGAAGGAAAACTCGGGAGGTACAAAACAAAGGTGAGTTTTGTGATGATGACCAACCATTTTCTATCTTCTCATAGTTTCATTCATCTTGTTGGAATGCAAAAATTTATGACGAGTATTGAAGAACCACGTTGCATACAAGTGTTGTCATCAGGTAGTACTTGTCTTTGTATCATAACATCATTTCTTGATCACACTTGGAGAGGAGGATATATGGTATATCAAGAAAACATCACGGAGTATGTAGAAGACATTAGTACTTCATGTTTGTACCATTGGGTTTTGAATTACATCACAAAGATAGAGGGTTGTTCTGCTTAAGGAGTTTTCAGCCCTAGTTCATTGGGTTAGAATTCTCACTTTGGTGATAGATGGTTGTTTCATACTATTGATCACAAAGATTTTAGTTTGGTTCTTTATGACAACAGTTGATTGAAGGATTTGGAAAGTTTGGGATCATCCTTTCTTTGTTGAAGGTTGGCATAGCGATAAGATTCCATCATCCTTTAACATTGGAGATACTTGTTGCATCATTTCGAGTGGGATTTTCAATTTGACAAGTGTTCTTCTAATTCATATCAACAGTATGTGGTGGATGGGTATGATTGATTATGTAGCTATGATGATAAGTCTTCACACCCATGAGAGTTCATTCCCACTTAGATGGACTTTCAACATTGGCATGTTTAGTGCACTACTACATGGGGATTACGATGCGTTTCTTCACAAGTTTGGGCATAGTGATGTTCATATCAAAGTGGAGCAGTGAAAGCTTGAAGGAAAAGCACCTACAAATGAGATAGCTGATTTCGATGATGATAAATTCTCTACACATGAGGGAAAATCAATAAAATTGTTACATGCCAGCCAGAGTCATTTTGATTACTTTGATAAAGGTCTTTAGCTTTGCGAGATTCAAAAAAAAAGTTGATAAACATTCTTCATTACCTACAACAAAATTCCAATCTTCTATAGCAACCACATCCAAAGAAAGGCACGAGGTAAGGTCTGAATTTCTAATTTATAACAACAGTCCTAATTTTCTGATTTGCAACATCAAAACTTTACCTTTGCATACTCATGAGTTAGCAGCCCATATTCATGGAGAAGACAACGTTACACATGCATGTGAAGAGGAAAATAAATGTGAATCAAATTTGGTGCATGTGGATATTAGTGTTCCAGCTTTAATCCATCGGTTACTTGTTCATAAATCAATGATAGATGGCTATCCTACATTGTTGGTCATGAAATTTTTAGATTGTACTTTAGTGACAACAGTTGTTTGGATAGTTTGGGAAGGTTGGGATCACTATTTCACTTTTGGATATTGGCATGATGATGATATTCTATCATCATATGTGATTGGAGATAAATTCAGGGTTAGATGGATAATTAGCATTGAGGACACAATGATAGACATCTATTCCTTCATTTCTTGTTGGGGTAAAGGTATAAAGATTTGGAATCCAAGGATTTGCTTGATGGATGGAGTGATTCACAGGTCCCTGCAACATGATAGGGTGACTAATGATAGTTATATTAGGGTAGCACAATGGATGGGCGAAGCAATATTCCTGAGTTTGATATGGGATCCTAGAAGTTAGTGTTGGTGTAATGTCCCCTTTCTAGTGGAAGCACTTAAACTTGACTCTTGCATTCAAAGTGTACTCAAAGAGACATTTGACGCATTATAGATCAATAAATTTCAATGATAATATCTAATAAGATCGGAAATGATATAAATATTTTATTCTTGTCAAAGAATTATTCATTTCCTTCTTATCACTCACTATGAATGGTTCTTCTATAATAATAGGGTATGCACATCTGACTAACTAGTTACAGACGTAATGATGTTTGTCAACAATCTATAGACCATCATTTGAAGGAGCTAATGCAGTTACAGTGCAAATATTCAAATTGAGAGAAGAACTTGAAATGAAGCTTTGATGAAACCTTTCCAACAAGATGTCGTCTCTGTCCAACAACAAGATCACTGACTTCAAAGCAAGCCAATGACTCCAGACCCAATATTCTAATGCCTAAGAATATCCTTTCCAGAATCTAGAATGAGATGACAACAACTCAAGATGCTCGGTTGATCTTCTGTAGGGTGCGTAACTTCCTTCCCATCATAAAACGTTGGCATAAGAGTTAGCTGCCAGTATGTTGCGTCCAGGTCTTCTTAACTTATCCTCGTCACACAGGAAGACGTCTCCTCCAAGCTATGACTTCTCTTTAGTAGCTTCCGATAGTCTTTATTCCCAAATACTGAAGACGCACTTGTCTTATCTCCTTGACTATTCAAATATCCTCCTATTTGTCTTAGACAACTTCACTTTGTCTTATATGATATAATGTGTGGTTAGCGTGGCTTGCTAATGAAATCAAATGCGATTCTCCTAACGCCGCGTCATCTTCACAAGCTTGTCTTTTTCTGCAACTATGATATCAATCTTGAAATATATTCTCCAGTCCACTATTTCTAATCAAGCAGCTGCCCAAACTTTTGAAGAAATGCAATTTACCTAGTTCCTGAGAGTATTGTCGAAAATCTGGTAATGCTCTATTCTATTTCCTTCGATGCCCCTCTCCTTCTTACCTCACCTCACTTATATCTTCTCACGTCACAAGGCATTATTCACTCCTTCCAAAAATTGTGTCCCTTGCATATGGCTGTTTGTCGAAAGGAGGTTGCTGCGTCTGGTTCAATCTTTTCACGTCTCTTCACTCATTTATTATTAACACTACCTTTGTTTTATTTTATTTAGCATTTGTTTAAAAGGCATTGTTCTATGAATTTATTATTATATTTATATGTTATAATATTTATGTACATTTGTATGTACACTTTTTGAATAGTTATTCGATTGTTTAGTTTATTTTATTCATTATATTTTATTTATGATATTTATTTCATAGTTATAATACTATCTAGGTAATTTACACTTTTATATTTATAATTATAATATTATTGTGATGATTATAATGGCAATTACTTATATATTTTGCTATTTATTTAGCTTGTTATCTGTATTTCAATATCTCCAGATTTAGCATTACATTTATATAATATAATTATATATATTATACTAATATTTAAATTATTAATATTAGCATTTATACTTATATTTTTTATTTATAAATATAATAATAAATATATTACATTTAATTAAAATATTCATATAATAATATTATTATATATGTTAATAATATATATAATGATTTCTATCATTCAAATTGATATTTTACCAAGGTAACTTCATCGTCTTTTAACATGATAATATGGGGACATGTCAGTTGGGTATTCAGATATCGATTGCTTAGGACAAGCAATCTCTGGGAAGGGAGGACTGTAATGTCCCCATTTTTAGAGTGATCATCATTCAAGAGGTTGGTTAGCCTATAAGCCATTCCTGCAAGCTAATCTAGTTGGATAGGGAATGATTTGCTGAAACTGGTCATATTTTTATAATTTTGGTCAATAGAGATAAAAGGGAAATAAACATTTTATTATTTGGCCAAGGAGGAAAATAAATATTTTTATTATGTGGTCAAGGGGAAAAATAAATATTTTATTATTTGGCCAAGGAGAAAAATAAACACTTTATTATTTGGCCAAGGAGGGAATAATATTAAATTAATTATTTATAAAGTTATCTAAACAAATTAAATCATAGAGGTAACTTTATTTTGATTAATTTAATTAAAGCGACTTAAATAGAAAATAAAATATTATAAGGTCATTTTATTAAATATTTTAAAGTGACTTAAGTGAAAAATAAAATAATATTATAAAGTCACTTTAGGAAATATTAAAGTATCTTCTAGAAGCTGGAGTTAGTTACAAGTTGGCTTCTTCTAGAAGATTCCATTGAGTCTTTAAAAGGAGTTGAGTGCAAGTCATTTGGGCATATTGCAGAGTTGATAAACTTGATTTATCTCATTCTTCAACTGAGGATTCAGTTGCAACCAACTCTAAGGACGAAATCCCTTGGAGATTTGTAGGTTGGACGAAAACCCAATCCTACTTTGTGAGGTAAATCCACCCAGGGTTTTCCGTTGAGCTTATTGTAGGTATTTGGCATTGAGAAAGAGCTGGAAATGGTATTTTATTTGCAAGTTTACAGCTGCTAGGGTTTGATATAATTTTGGCTAGGGTTTCTACACCCTATTTTGGTGTTTTTGACAATTTTGGCGCTCAACTAGCTAGGGTTTGAAGAAAACCATCATTCTAGCTAGGGTTTGTGACAACTTGGGAGAGTTTTGTTGCTAATTATTTCCAAGTTATTTGTTGTTATCATTTTCTATTGCTGGGCGCTAGGGTTTAACCCTTATTTTTGAGTTTTTGGCATTTTTGGTAGCCAAATAATTTTATTAAAATTTTCTAAAGTGGGACGACCTAGTTTGGCTATTTTTAGAGGCTTTTGGAAGTGGTTTCAAATCATTATCAGCTCCAAATTATTTTATATGATTTTTGGAGAAATGGGTATTGCATATTTTGAAGGGTTTCATCATTTTGCACCTAGGGTTTGAAAGGGAAAGTGTAGATTCAAATTTCAATGTGTTATTACAGTTTCTTTCAAAGATTCATTGCATATTTTTCATTCTTGGGAGCAATTGTACCTTCCTCCTTTGGAAATCATCTTCATCATTGCTCCAGTGTTGCCATATTCCATATTTTGGGTGTTGATACTTCATCTTTGAATCCAGGTATGATTGTATTGTGCATGCCAATAATATTTTATGTATTTCATTGTAATATTCAGTTTTGATTTTTATGTTAGAATTATATCAATTATGAATCTTATTGTATATCCTCATTTATTTGGAGAAATAAGAGTCCTATTCGATAGTAGATTGCTTAGTTTTTATTGTATTATCATTATATGCAATTGTTTTACAAATATCAAATTGAAAAAAATCAAAAACATCTCTTCAAAAATTCAAGCAAACATTCAAAAAATCAGAACTCTTCAATTGCATGCCAAGTGTTTGACAAAATGTCAAACCTCCAAAATTGAAAAAATCAGGGCTGAATAGGAAAGGTTTCTTACAAAGTATGCATAACATATGAAATATGAAATATATTTATAAGAGATTATATTCGGAAAATCAAGACTATTATGGTACATGTTTGATAGAAATTAAAATTGCGAAACACACACAATGCAACATTGTTTTAAGGAAGGTAATAAGCATGTAGATGCATTCGTAAATTATGCCATTGATCATATTTTATATGAAACCATATCCTCATGAGGGGGATTAAGTGAGATGTCACTTTTTTGCAATCATAGCCAATATTGGAAATTATTCATTTTATAAGGGATATGACCCATGCTCATGCAAAATTGTGAAGTAGTTTCCTCACTGACGCTCAAGGACATGGACAACTAATTCACAACCATAACAACATGTTGGATTAATACCCCTGGGACTGCTTGAAAGTGTTGGCTCATGGATTGGATGGATATCCTTTGAATTGGGATTGGTCAAAGGATTTGGCAAGACTACAATGTAAAAGATATTGTTTGAATCATGTAGAGGAGTTGGTAAGGCTAGATATGCAAAGGGAGATGCATGTGAGTCAAGGATTTATACCACTCACTTTAGCAATGTTATCACAAAATTTAGGAGTGCATGTTGTGGAAATTTTGTTCAACCATGATCTTCAACATCTATTTTATGCCAATGATGCAGGAGCATCTGTGTCATTGTTGCTAACCTATGTCAACAAATGATATTTGATTTTAATTTCAATTTTTGTCATGTGAAATTCAAATTTTGGATTGCATTTAGATGTTATGCCATGTAAATTTAAATTTCAAATTGGGAGTAAATTTGAAGAATATAAGGTGAGTGGAGATAATGGAGATATGCCTTGAAAGCAAAAAAACCGAAAAAAACAATGAAGGTGTGGATATCTTGGAGACCACTAATTTGACTTGTAACTCCAAATTTGAAATTCCACAACTCCTAAAAAATAGGGATCTTGAAGGTGGGCACCTGGTTTGGGAAAAACAATTTTTTTCTTTATTCTTGAAAGCAAATAAAGTCTTTAAAGCACTATCTTTCAAATTTTCCAAGTCTGAAAGTTTGTATGGTTATTTTATTCATTTTTATTGATGAATTTTAATTTCATTGGCTGCATCTAGAGATGGGAATTGATTTTCCTCTATGTAGGTTGGAATGCAATGCAATTAAAACTAAATGAATTTACATTGCATTTCATTTGACGATAGCTTGTGTCAACCAAAAGTAATTCATTTTTGAAACAAGTTATTCTAAAATACAAGAAAGGAGAAGAGAGGGCTAAACATAGCTCTAGGAATTCTTTTTGATGGTGTTGTAGGTTGGAGGCTGATTTTAGAGCCTAAGAACATCACCTGTTGATGCAGATTTGTGTGGTTGTGATTGTGTTGAGAGGTTTATTGTGCAAGTGCTGGAGAAAGCTTGTGTTGCATAGCTTTGATTTACTGTAGCAAAACATTTTATATTGAATTTTAGAAGTCTTGCAAGGGCTTGTTGCAACCCATTGTCCTTTTTGGACTTATGTAATCAAATTTGCAAAGTTTAATAAAATCTGTGATTGCCGGTTGCAAGTTAAAATCTCGAGTTGAATAATTGTTGCAAGAGTTTGTTTTCCTATGAAGAGATTTACCAGTTATTTTATGTGAGCTATTTAAATTAATTTTCATTGAGTAATTTATTTTTAATTATCTCCATACATTAGTTGTATTAGAGCAAGTTGATTCTAAGTGTGTAACAGACCATTGAAGAGAGGTAGTTGCACTAGGATTGTGTTGTGTGTATTGGAAAAAATGTATGCAAGAGGAGCCCATCGTGGTAGAGGAAGAGGAGATAATTTTGTACGAGATTACAATTTTAGAGCCTTGAGAAGGAAGGTTGAAACTTTACAAAATGAGATAAGGAGAGGATTTGCAAGAATGAGAGACCTGGGAAGTGATGGAGAAGATGAAAGCATATAGAATGCTAGTTTAGATATTGAGCAAAGAGAGGAAATTGCAGTAGTTGCAAATGACTCATTGCTGAAAGCTTTAACAAAAATGGGAAAGTGACAAAAAATGGAGGTGCCTACATTTAATGGAAGTATGAATCCAGAGGAATTGATAGATTGGCTTAATGAAATGGAAGAGTATTTTGAATGTGAAGAGATAGAGGATCCTAATAAGGTGAGATTTTCCAAGACAAGGTTGAAAGGACATACCTCAATATGGCAGAGAGAGGTCCAATTCGAAAGAGGAAGAAGAGGAAAAGAGAAAATTGCAAGATCTGGGATAAAATGGTAGAGAAAATGAAAAGGAAATTCATTCTAGTAGACTATGAGCTAGAATTACTTAAAAATATGCAAAAATTGAAGCAAGGAAGCAAGACAATAAAGGAGTACACATAAGAGTTTCACAAAATGCTCATTAGAACTGTACATTATGAGGCAACCAAGGAGAAGGTTGCAAGATGCCTTAATGGTTTGAGGTCAAGCATATAAGAGGAGATGACACTTGTCAAAGCTATGATAATGGATGGTGCTTATCAAATAACATTAAGATATAAGAAAGGATGAACAAGAGGTTTGAGAATAAACAAAAGGGAAAAGATAGAGCTTATGTGCAACAAAAAGAGGATGAACAACATATTAGAGACATTAAGGAAAACAAGGATGGAAGATGTGAAAGCTCAAACAAGTCCCATGATCAAAATTTTAGAGGAAGAGGAAGATCGAGCAGAGGATTTGAAAGAGGAAATTACATAGTAACTTGTTTTAGATGTGGGGAAGAGGGTCATAGAGCATATGATTGTCCTCATGAAGAGAAAAGATCAAGAAGAAGGACTAAAAATCATAATAAAGCAGCAAATGTGAATAGAGAAGATGCAGGATCATCACACTTTGAAGAAGCAGAAGATGGTAAAACTTTGATGGCGAGGAGAACCCTCTTGAATGAAGATTAAAAATCAATTCAAAGGAGATGCTTGTTTAGGGAAAGATGCAAGTGTAAAGGAAAGACATGTAATGCCATTATTGATGGTGGAAGTACAAACAATCTTGTGTCTAATGAAATGGTAAGAAAATTACAACTAGGAAGGAAGCACTTGAACCCATATCGGATAACATGGGTACAAGATGACAAGAAGCTTTTGATCAGCAAACAATGTGAGGTAAAATTTAACATATGAGACTATTATGATGAAGTTTTATGTGATATTCCCCCAATAAATTCTTATCATATTCTTCTAGGAAGACCTTGGAAATTTGATAGAAAGGTGATGCACGATGGTTATTCCAACACATACACATTGACGAAGGATGGAGTGAAACACAAATTGAAGCCATTGAAAGAACAAATAGGTAAGGTTTGCAACAATGCAAGGTCTTGTTTGGTTGATGAAATTAGACTTTTAAATGATATGAAGCATGAGTATGTTGGATTTAACACTAATCATGATGAAGATGAGAAAGATGATTTGCTAATGCAATTGGAAGCAATCAAAGAGAGTTGAATGAGAAAATTTCAGCTAACACAAAGGTTGCAACCAAAGGTAATGAGTTAATTTTATATTTTTATGCTTTTTATGATGAGAATAAGGATGTAGTTGTAGCAGTAGATGTGTTGGAGATAGGTGAGAGTGATGAACAAGATGTGAATGTGAAGTTGGAGTTTACTGATGATTCCTTGTTGCAGAAGGTGGATGATGAGTCACAAGATTATTATTCTAACATTGTTTTGGGTGTAGAAAATCAAATTGGAGAAGTAGAGTGTCTTTCTAAAGGCACCAACAGAGTGACAAGGTGCATTGAAGATCAGGAAAAAGAAGAAGAAGGTATAGCAACAAGAAAGGTAATACAAAGCACATGTGTTGAAGAAGGTATGAATACCATTGATTTGTTTCATTTTGATAAAGAACATTGGTGGGAGGTAGAGTTTGATAATTTTTATTTCATGGGGATGAGAAAAGGAGGAAAGATGAAAGGGAATACTGAAGTGAAGGTGCAGGATGAGAGGAACAAAAAATTTCCAATGAACAAGGAGCAAAGGTGGATCCAAGATAGACACAGTATACAAATTTTTATGAGTTTCACTCATAAAACATTTATTTTCTACTATGGGTGTCTGATGCAGGAGCATCCATGACATTGTTTCTATCATGTGTTAACAAATGATGTTTGATTTTAATTTCAATTTTTGTTGTGAGTTGAATTTCATGTTTTGTCTTGTGAAATTCAAATTTTGGAGTGCATTTAAATGTTATGCCATGTTGTAAATTTAAATTTCAAATTTGGAGTAAACTTGAAGAAGATAAGGTGAGTGGAGATAATGGAGAATATGCCTTGAAAGCAAAAAATCTAAAAAAATAATTAAGGCGTGGGTTTCTTGGAGACTGCTAATTTGATTTGTAACCCCAAATTTGAAATTTCATAACTCCTAAAAAATAGGGATCTTGAAGGTGGGCGCCTAGTTTGGGAAAAACAAATATTTTCTTTATTCTTGAAAGCAAGAAAGTCTTTAAAGCACTATCTTTCAAATTTGCCAAGTTTGGAGGTTTGTGTGGTTATTTTATTCATTTTTATTGATGAATTTTAATTTCATTGGTTGCACCTGGAGATGGGCGTTGATTTTCCTTGATTTGGGTTGGAATGCAAGGAAATTAAAACTAAATGAATTTACATTGCATTTCATTTGATGACAACTTGTGTTAAGCAAAAGTAATTCATTTTTGAAACAAGTTTTTCTAGAATACAAGAAAGGAGAAGAGAGGGCATAACATACATCCAGGAAGTGTTTTGGATGGTATTGTTGTAGGTTGGAGGCTGATTTTAAAGCCCAAGAACATCACCAATTGATGTAGGTTTGTGTGGTTGTGATTGTGTTGAGAGGTTTATTGTGCAAGTGCTAGAGAAAACTTGTGTTGCAGAGCTTTGATTTGCTATAGAAAATCATTTTATATTGAATTTCAAAAGTCTTGTAAGGGCTTGTTGCAATCCATTGTCCTTTATGGACTTATGCAATCAATTTTGCAAAGTTTAATAAAATATGTGATTGGTGGTTGCAAGTTAAAATCCTGAGTTGAATAATAGTTGCAAGAGTTTGTTTTCCTGTGCAGAGATTTACCAGTGATTTTATGTGAGCTATTTAAATTAATTTTTATTGAGTAATTCATTTTTAATTAGCTCCATACATTAAGACTCAATTTCCATATTACTTGACAAGGAATCATGATTATTAATCAAAACATTTTCACCTCCACTGTTCTCAAGCAAGGATTCCTCAGGGAAATCTTCGTTAAGATTTCCACTCCACTCTTCCAATCCAACTTTATCAAAATTAATTTCTACTGCAAAAAAAAATCTATTCCTTCACTCTCTTTCTCATCAAAAGAAACAAATAAATCAGATTTTTCCTTACCCTCTGCTACTACCTTCATTCCACTTGAGATATTTTCTTCAATCTGAGTCAACAAATCACCTTTCTCATCTTCATCATGGTTATTCCTAAATGTAGGCTCAGAGTAATCAGATACAAATGTTTAGTTGACACCGACAATCACAGATATAATTATTCAACTCAAGATTTTAACTTACAACAGAAAATCATAGATTCTATTAAACTTTGCAAATTTGATTACATAAGTCTAGAAAGGACAATGGGCTACAACAAGCCCTTACAAGACTTATGAAATTCAATATAAAATGATTTTCTATAGTAAATCAAAGCTCTGCAAAACAAGATTTCTCCAACACTTGCACAACAAGCCTCTCAACACAATCACAACCACACAAATCTACATCAACTGGTGATGTTCTTGGCTCTTGTTACATCCCTTACATTGAGAATATGTGATTAGTTATGTATCTTGAATGCAAGGTTAGTTGCAAGTAACTAATTTCATGTGATTATGACATTGAGAATACAATAGTTTTTTTTATTGATCATAACTGTAATGTTAACAATCTTTTTATCATGCAAGTGAATTTCTTGTTCACATGAAATTGAATGGGATCATGACATTAAATTTGAATGCATATTTTTATAGCCGTTGAGAACGATCTAACCATAATACCTGTCAGTGGATGTAGGGCTACCGATGCCTTGACAGAAAAGGGGATTTCATCAGGGAGAGGATATGGTAACAAGGATTAATTTTATTGTCTACCTTGGGTCAGTGTATGACAAAGTATCTAAGTCATAACTTGGCCATAAACAATTCAATATAATTTTTTTATTCTAAAAGCCAATTTATATATATATATATATTTAAATCTTTAATTATTTTAATAGATTGCAAATGATTAATAAATGGTATAATTAAATATTATGATCCTTGGAGAGGAGTGAATTAATTTTGAATATCAATTAACATTTGAAAAAAAAATATAATTTTGGCATCGAATGTTTCTTTTCTTCAAATTTAAATGGAAGTAGAAATGGCGCCGAGCCTTTGTGGTAGGACTTCCTACAGCTTGCCACCCACAGTTGGTGAAACGCCCAAGATTGGATAGATGAAGAGTTTCTTGGAACCATCTGGGGAATTCGAGCTTCCTTAAGGAAAAATAAACTTTCATTCTTTATCTCTCTCAACTTTGCTTCTCCTGTTTTCTCTCTCAGCTGGTCAAGCAATTATGAAAATATTTATTTGTGATCTTTGTTGCTATTTGATTGAGTTCTATCCCTGAATTTTCCTTTTTCTTTGTGCTGAAGTCTTCATTCTTGCATTTAGAAATCTCTCTTCCTCCGTAATCACCGGCTTTGTTCAAGCTCATTCTTTTCTAGTCTTTTTCTATGTTGTTGGCAATTTCTCAAGATTTCATTCTTAAGTCAGAGCTCTGTTGAAGCCATAGCATTGAGTTTGGAGTTTTGGCCTTACACATCTTCAATTCAGAGGAGTGGAGTCAAATTGGTGTCCTTTTGGCTTATTGAAGTTGCAAAGTCAAGAGCATTGATTTCGAGTTTCAAATTTAACTATTTAGGAAAGTAATGAATATAATCCTCCACTATATTTGGTATGAATGAATTATTCTAGAGCATTTTTTTGGTGTGGCAACAAATCCGGTTAGAATTTACTAGCTTCTTACAATCGTATCTATCTTTTGTGTATAATACTAATTCAAAATGCAACTCAACCTATCGAATAATATATAAATGAATTACAGTTGCATGAGTGATATAATCGAATTGGTACCTAGTCTCTTGTGTTCAATCCTCATTCTTTGTTCGGTTTGGAGCAATGCCAACCCTGAAGTCAATCATACAATCAATTATATATTTATGTTTTCCTCTGTCGATTTGTGGGTCTAAATTGAACACCTTGATTCTTTGTTTAAGGAACTTGAAATGGTTATGGTTGTCTTCTTTTCTATTATGTGGTCAAGTCTTGATTTAGTAGTTAGAGATTTGTTGGGTTTATAACCTGATATAACTTCCAATTAATGGGATACGAGGGAAACAATTTTAATATTTCCAGACAATCTCAATCTATTTATCAAGTTGAATCTTGACCTGGTTTTCATTCTTCCTGTTGTTCAAAGTTCTTCTGAATATATATAAGTATAATTAATGAGATCTAGAAATCCTCTCATTTTCAAATACATTCACTTGAAGGTTAAGATATAACCCGAACCTATTAAAATGTGAATCAATTGACATTAAATCATTAATTTTGTGACATAAGTAATCATGTCGAGCAAGGGTGAGAGAGCTAATGACACAAGAGTGCCAATATTACAAATGAAATCCTTGGCCATGGTATGATGCTAGATTCAACATCTGTCAACCATCAAGCACTAGATGTATCACTGTTCAAAAAAATCTTCTAGTTGGGAGGTACCCATAGTGGAGATTCGATCAAGAGATATAGGTCCTTGATTCTAGGCTCAAAGGAATAATGATAGATTGATCCTTGTTAACTATCCTTGTTAACTACCCTTGTGAAGGGATGGGTTCCTTCAACTGAAAGAATACGGGAGACCAATAGGTCTTCAGATGGGCAGTAAAGCCCCTAATGATATCTCCCTTTCCCATGATGACAATGTCAAGTTCAAGTGCTTCATATTCTTAATTGTAAGCTCTTGGAAACCCTTCTCTCTCTTATAATATCAGAAATGGTTACTTAGCTTGAATAATTGATTAGTTGTGATTTTATTTGAAAGCATTAAAAAGTTAGTTACAATTCATTTGTTCTTTTGTTATTGGAAATTAGTTAGATGTTCCTTTTTAGTTAATTTAGTTAGATGTTTCTTTTCTGCTGAACTAAAACTAGAAGTTAGTTGATGTATTGATTGTTATGTAACTTCACTTTCATAAGAAATTCTTTCCTTAAAATGAAAAGATAAAATCCTAGTTTTGAAACAGGTTAGTTACATTTTCAGCTGAAGGTAGTTGGTTGGTTTTTCTTATTTACCTATAGGATAGATAGTGTATTACATATGGTATTAGAGCTACTAGGTTCAACACTAAATCTCGGGGCTCATCATGCAACTCAAAAATCTGAAACCAACACTGAAAACCTTGTGAACAAAAAGACCAAGCTGCAAATATCTATGGTCGTAAACCAAACCCCAGATATAAACTTATACCTTTTTCTAAGTTAAGTGATCAATAGGAACCTATCACAGATAGTGAAAATGATGCTTTACCAGCTTTGTATTAAAATCTATCACAAGTATTGATAGTCACTTGTAAACCTTTTGCATTGAATCTATCATAGGAAGTGATAGTTTTTTGTAAATATATTTGCATTGGATCTATCATAGAAAGTGATAGTTATTGTAAATGATTATGTAATTGAGTCTATCATAGGAAGTGATAGCTAATTTTGTAAAAAATTCTTAAGTTGAGGCTATCATAGGGAGTGGTAGCCTTTTTGTAACCATTCTATATTGAATCTATCATAGGAAGTGATAATATTTTTGTAAACAATTTTGCTTGTAATCATTAAAGGCTCATTGAAGTAATTGAGTTATCAAGTAATTATGAAACCATTCTATCTAGTTAAGGCAAGGTATGCCTAGGTTACCAAGATTGTGATCAAAACCTATATAATAGTTTATTTTGAAATTGTGGACTTAAGGACAGGAAGATCTAGAAGCAATCACCTAGGTGCAGGGGCATCTGAGTGTTGAAAATCCTTGAAATTATATCATTGACACATAGATAAGATTGGTTCTAGCTTAACTTCTAGATGGCTAGGAAGGAGCCAAGTGTAATAAAAGGATAAAAAGGGCAAGTGATGATACACTGGCATGGGATGTTGAGAAAAATGGTAAAGGACCTAGAAGTACTTTTTTTCACAGAGATTCATGAGGAAATTAGTTGCCATATGCAAAATAATTACACATAAGTAAAGGTGAAAACGAGAATCCTTAATACCTCCTGAAGCCTTTTGGAAAAGATGTTAATTTTTGAAAGAGGACAAATTAAAGGGGATCCAATCAATCCCTATTTTGATGAAAAGATCAGGATTAGAATCATTCTTAAAAATTTTGTTAAGAATCTGCTCAGAGAATGCAGGATAAATCATAATAGTTGTACGAAGAAGATATCAATTATTCTTGTGGCATTTCGACCAAATGGTTGTGAACTCGGATTTTTTCCTTTTGGAGGAGTTAGAAAGCTCAATTGCAATAGTGAATGTAACCATCACTGAGGTATTTAGCTAAAGTGGTTTAAGTTTTGAGTAGGTAACTATTTAGTGAAATAAGGAAGAGTTTTGTAAAGTGGAACGAAGGAAAGAAGTTTATGATCCAAATATAAATTTTGTGTGTTGCTATGGCACAATCTAAAAATATCATCTTATCCATGAATGATAAATACTCCAGGAAATAGGAGTGAATGTGTTATAACCCTTTTCAAGTACACATTTTTGAGCATAATGAAAGTCTCAAGGGACTTATTTGTTTGAAGTGCTTGTAACGCGATCTCTAACCCATTGCAAGTTTTTGGGAAATCTAAATACAATGCAACAATTTACTCTCTTTTTAGTGACTTAGTCAAGTCATGTAGTGCATAAGGAGTGTTCCTTTAGATTATGGCACTTCTTGGGATTTAGGTAAAAGGTATGTGCAGGATCATGATGGGCCAAAAAGTGGCAATATGATGGGTATGTGGTTGACAACTATTTTTTACCAAAAATTGATGAAACAAAAAGGGATTTTAAAGGAGATTCTCAAATTTCCACTGATATAAATTATGCTTTATTTTGAATTTAATAAGTAATTATTATTCATTTTCTATTCAAATTATGACTAAAGTCTTGATTGATAGGCTGATTGAAAAACATCTATAGCTTTCAAATGGTATCACATTTTTTGAATCCAAAACATGTATCACATTCTATGCTTCACATACTATAGGATTAAAAAAGGAAAAATTGGATTTCATGAAGTTTTGACCAAGTTAAGGTGGTCAAACATACTAGTTTTTATATTTTTTAAAACGTTGTAATAAAAAAATAATAATTAATTATTTACTTGGAAAAAAATTACAAAAAAATATTGATCATGTTGGGGCACAAGTCCTCTACGTATGTATAAAATATTATAAAAAAATATTATCATTTTATTGTGGTTAGGGTGGTTAGACAAACACCTACTTCTTATTTTTTCCCTGAAATTAAGTACCACTGTGTTGAAATTTTAAATTTTTAACAAATAGATTTTTTTTGTAAACAAACCTAGTAGTTTAGAAACTACATTCAATTTGCTACAGATTCTATTCTTACATATTTTTGAAATAATATAGATAACTTATTCAAATTTTTACGTCAAGTTGCCTAACTTTGATTTTTCTATTTTTTTGCCACTTAAGGGCCTTTTTTTCCATGATGATTCTGCACATACCCTAAAATTCCTTTTTAATATTGGAAAGGAATTTCATTGTTTTATTTGTTTTATTTGAAATGGTTTAACCATTGAATTTCAAAGATTGTTTATTTTACAGCCAGTTGGTCAAAAATTTGACTAAGTGTCGGGAATAAGCTCATTCTTTTGGTTATTACTAAAATTAAAGTTGTTTATATTTTCTTATAGAGCTACTTTTGTGGGGATTACCCAAGAATATTTTGGTTGATCACCATGTTTGATGTAATGATCATCTCTATCATGTTCGGGATGGGCCTCTGATGGATTGTGTAAGGGAGTAATTGTAGGAAAATATATTTGGTATGTCCTTAACCTTGCAAAAGAAAGAAACCTTGTGTTATGGTATGTGGGCAGACAGGAAGTCTAGTAAGCCTAAGTGAATAGTCTCTCCAAGTCGAGAAGGGTGGTGAACTTTATACCCCAGACACAACTAACTAGAGTTGTCATACTTAGTAGGAGGGTATCCTTAGTAGTACGATAGAGTCAGTTAAGTCAGGGTACACACTAGAGCTCAGATGGCAATTGAGAGGGATTCCCTCTTATCAGTGGCATGCCGAGTCTTGGAAGACAATTGAATTAGAAAAGAAATTATAATCCTTTCTCTTGTATTTACTTATCATCTTATTTAAATGATGTATGAGATAAATGAAATTGGTACAGGTAATGAATAACCTTTTCAGCTAGAAAAGTGAAGGTTGTTAACCTTTGGTGAAATTCTCTTGGTAAACCAATATTAAAAATAATTGATTTCTTTACATAGGAAGAGTATCCACCTTTATGGTGTTTGTTATAAGAACTTCTTCTATAATCTTGCTATCAAGATGATTCCATTTGAAACATTGGACAAAAGAAGATGTTGAATTCTTGTAAGTTGGGTAAGCTAGAAGACAGGATTAGCATTAGTCCAAAAATGTTGTTAGAAATGGATAAGCAAAGGAAACTGATCAGGAAGGATTGGTGGAAGCTAATAACAGATAGAAAAGCTAAGTAAATGTCTACTGTACTTTAACACAATTCTCAGCTAGAGAAGAAAAGACTCATAAGGTAAGGAAGGTATACCATTTAACTAGATTTCATAACTAGGCACAGTCATTACGAATTCATAGAGTTCCCATTTGATCACTCCAATGCCCAATCACGGTTATGAATTTAATGAACAGTATTCTACGATATTGCTTGGAAAATTTTGAGTTGGTCTTCCTTGATGACATTCTTATTTATTCCAAAAATGAGGAAGAACATCTTCGACATCTTCAGATATTCCTTCAACGTTTAAGGGGACACTAGCTTTATGGTAATTTCTCAAAATGCATTTTCTTCCAGAAAGAGGTACTGTAATTGGGTCATAACATATCAGCTAAGGGAATAGCAGTAGATCCTACAAAACTAAAAGCTATAGTGGAATGGTCGGTACCTAAGAACGTGCACAAGGCTAGGAGCTTTAGGGGTCTAACAAGGTATTAACAAAGGTTTGTGAATTTTTTTTCTAGAATTGCTCACCCCATCACCTCCCTTTAGAGAAAGGGAAAGAGATTTGAATGGAATGCAAAGTATCTGGAAGCTTTTGATACATTGAAGGAGAAATTAACCATGACACCCATTTGGGTTGTACCAAACCATAACAATAATTTTGTAGTAATTACAGATGTGTCTGGTGATGGATTGGGTGGAGTATTGATACAAGATGAGAAAGTGGTGGCATATGAATCTTGAAAATTGTAACATGAGTAGAATTATGCACCACATGATCTAGAATTAACAGCTATCATTCATGCCTTACAAATGTGGTGACATTACCTATTAGGAAAAACATTTGAACTCAAGTCAGATCACCAAGGGTTAAAGTACTTATTTACTTAGCCTAACTTAAATTATCGACAAAGAAGATGGATGGAGATAATATCTGATTATGATTTGAGATCAGTTACATAAAAGGAAAGGAAAATAGAGTAGCCAATGCATTGAGCTAATGAAGACATATAACTTCTATGACAACAGTCAATACTAGTTTTAGAGTTTAGGTGTTGCCAAAAATGAGTGAAGATGAATTTTACCTTGAAGTGCGGGAAGCTCCTCAGGAAAATCCACAAGACCCTAGATATGAAGGTTATTAGATTGAGGCAGATGGACTATTAAAATACAAGGGTAGAATGTACATACCCAATTCGCTAGAGTTAAGGAAGATAATATGGCAAGAGGCTCACTCAACACCTTATTTAGGACACCCTAGGGTAACAAAAATGTTGGTAGATGTCAAACCCCTATATTTTTGGAGAGGAATGAAAAAGGATGTAGCCAAATTTGTTGCGGGTTATTTTGAATGTTAGAAGGTTAAGGTAGAGCATCAACACCTAACAGGGTTACTTCAACCTCACGGTATGCCCGAATGGAAATGGAAAGTCATTAGTATGGATTTCGTCCAGGGATTATCGATGACTAGGAATAGGAACAATGCAATACTGGTAGTGGTGGACAAACTCACCAAGACAACACATTTTATACCAGGGAATTTGACAAATGGAGCTTTAGAAATTGCTCGGAAGTTTATGCAGGAAATTTTTCATTTACATGGAGTACCAGAGAAGATTATCTCTGACAAGGATGCTAGGATACAATCTAGATTTTGGAGAACCCAATTTTCTACTCTGGGAACTCAGCTAAATATCAGCAGAACTTATCATCCAGAAACTGATGGTCAAACATAAAGAGTAAATCAAATTTTGGACTTGATCTACTCAAAATGTACTACATGGATCAACAATATAAATGGGAGGAATATTTACCATTGGTAGATTTTTCCTATAATAACTCTTATCAGTGAGCTATCAAAATGAGACCATTTGAAGCCTTATATGACAGAAAGTGTAGAACACCTATTAGTTGGGATAGAATGGAGGACATGATTGTCCTTAGGCCCGAAATGCTCATAGAAATGGAAGAATAGGTTAAGTTGATCAAGCAGAGGTTAAAAGAAGCCAATGATTGAAAGAAGAGCTATGCGGATGCAAAAATAACTCCCAAGCAGTTTGCAGTTGGGGATAAAGTCGGGTCTTATGGGTAAAATCCTAGAAAAGCTCAATCAAATTCAAAAAAGCCTCAAAGTTAGCTCCAATATATGTGGAACATTTGAAGTCCTGGAAGTTATTAACCCAGTAGCTTAAATAGAATTTCTCTACCACTAGCCCTCACCAAATTACACAATGTAATTCATGTTTCCTATCTTAAGAAATATTATGCAGGTTTTGATCACCAGATTGATTGGAATTCCTTGTAGGCATGGGATCCAGGGGTGATCATAGTCAAGCTGATTAGAGTGCTTGAGGTGCACAAGATGCAATTATGTAACCGTGCGAGGTTATGCAATGCAAGGTCCAGTGGGATCAGTATTCTGAAGAAAATGCCACTTGGGAGGATTATGAAGAAATCCTTCAGAAATTTCCTTATCTTTTGATGAACAATTGAGAACACTATATTTATGTTTATATTTAAATTTAGAATAAACAATCATTGAGGATGATGATTCTTAAGGGGAGGAGTATGTTACATCCCTTACATTGAGAATATGTAATTAGTTATGTATCTTGAATGCAATGTTAGTTGCAAGTAACTGCTTTGATGTGATTATGACATTGAGAATGCAATAGTTATTTTTATTTATCGTAACTATAATGTTATTGATCTTTTTATTATGTAAGTGAATTTCTTGTTCACGTGAAATTGAATGGGATCATGAGATTAAATTTAAATGCATATTTATATAGCCATTGAGAATGATCTAACCATAATACCTGTTAGTGGATGTAGGACTATCGATGCCTCGACGGAAAATGAGATGTCATCAGGGAGAGGATATGGTAACAAGGATCAATTTTATTGTCTACCTCGAGTCGATGTATGAAAAAGTATCTAAGTCATTACTTGGCCATAAACAATTCAATATAATTATTTATTCTAAAAAATAATTTAAATATATATAAAAATCTTTAATTATTTTAAGAGATTGCAAATGATTAATAAATGGTATAATTAAATATTATGATCCTTGGAGAGGAGTGAATCAATTTTGAATACCAATTAACATTTGAATTTTTTTTTTTTTTTGGCATCAAATGTTTCTTTTCTTCAAATTTAAATGGAAGTAGAAATGGCGTCATGCCTTTGTGGTGGGACTTCCAGTAGCTTTCCACCCACGGTTGGTGAAATACCCAAGATTGGGCAGATGAAGAGTTTCTTGGAACCATCTGGGGAATTCGAGCTTCCTAAAGGAAAAATAAACTTTCATTCTTTATCTCTCTCAACTTTGCTTCTCCCGTTTTCTCTCTCAGTCAATCAAGCAATTACCAAAATCTTAATTCATGATCTTTGTTGCTATTTGATTGAATTCTATCCCCAAATTTTCCTTTTGCTCTGTGCTAAGTCTTCATTCTTGCATTTAGAAATCTCTCTTCCTCTGTAATTGTCAACTTTGTTTGAGCTCATTCTTTTCTCATCTTTTTCTCTGCTGTTGGCAATTTCTCAAGATTTCATTCTTAAGTCAGACCTCTATTGAAGCTGTAGCATTGAGTTTGGATTTTTGGCTTTACACATCTTCAATCTGGAGGATTGGAGTCGAATTCTTGTCTAATGTCTTGGGTTCTCTTCCTTGTCTAGAAGCGTCGGTGTCCTTTTGGCTTGTTGAAGTTGCAAAGTGAAGAGCATTGATTTCGAGTTTCAAATTTAATTACTTAGGAAAGTAACGAATACAATCCTCCACTGTATTTGGTATGGATGAATTATTCTAGAGCATTTTTTGGTGTGGCAACAAATCTGGTTAGAATTTACCAACTTTTAATCGTATCTATCTTTTGTGTATAAGACTAATTTGAAATGTAGCTCAACTTATCGAATAATATATAAATGAATTACAATTGCATGAGTGATATTATCAAACTGGTTATTCTTGTTGGTAATGTCAAATTTGTACCAAGTCTCTTGTGTTCAATCCTCATTCCTCGTTGGGTCTAGAGAAATGCCGACCCTGAAGTCAATCATACAATAAATTATATATTTATGTTTTCCTCTGTCGATTTTTGGGTCTAAATTGAACACCTTGATCATCTATTTGAGGAAATTGAAATGGTTATGGTTCTCTTCTTCTTTTCTATTATGTGGTCAAGTCTTGATTTAGTAGTTAGAGATTTGTTGGGTTTATAACTTGATATAACTTCCAATTAATGGGATCTGAGGGAAATGATTTTAATATTTCCAGACAATCTCAATCTATTCAACAAGCTGAATCTTGACCTAGTTTTCATTCTTCCTATTGTTTGGAGTTCTTCTGAATATATATAATTATAATTAATGAGATCTAGAAATCCTCTCATTTTCAAATGCATTCACTTGAAGGTTAAGATATAACCTGAACCTATTGAAATGAGAATCAGTTGACATTAATTCATTAATTTTATAACATAAGTAATCATGTCGAGCAAGAGTGAGAGAGCTGACGACACAAGAGTGCTAGTATTACAAATGAAATCTTTGGCCAAGGTACAATGCTAAATTCAACATCTATTAGCCATCAAGCACTATATGTATCATTGATCAGAGCAATCTTCTAGTTGGGAGGTACCCATAGTGGAGAGTCAATTAAGAGATATAGGTCCTTGACACCAAGCGAGCTGAGGCATGATGATAGATTGATCTTTGTTAACTACCCTCATGAAGGGATGGGTTCCTTTAGTCGAAGGAACATAGGAGACCAATAGGTCTTTGGATGAGTGGTAAAGCCCCTGACAATATCTTCTTTCCCATGATGACAGTGTCAAGTTCAAGTGCTTCAACTTCTTAACTATAAACTCTTGGAAACCCTTCTCTCTTATAATATCGAAAATAGTTACTTAGCTTGAATAATTGATTAGTTGTGATTTTATTTGAAAGCATTAAAAAGATAGTTATAGTTTGTTTGCTCTTCTATTATTGGAAATCAGTTAGATGTTCCTTTTTAGTTAATTCAGTTAGATGTTCCTTTTCAGTTAATTCAGTTAGATGTTTCTTTTTTGTTGAACTGAAAATAGAAGTTAGTTGATGTATTGATTGTTATGTAAATTCAATTTCATAGGAAATTCTTTCCGTTAAAACAAAAAGAGAAAACCCTAGTTTTGAAACAAGTTAGTTACATTTTCAGCTAAAGGTAGTTGGTTGGTTTTCCTTATTTAACTCTAGGATAGATAGTGTATTATAGCTCTGAAACTTCTTCTCCCGAGTTTCACATATCCAAAAGTAAAACCAAACTCAATTCCACATGACTGTCTAAGTTCCTCGCATGTGTTGGTTGCTGACATTCCAATTGATGCTATTGGAATTATCACATGCAACATTAAAACTCTTCATTGCTAGTGGTTTTTACAACTGTTCATAATTGTAATTTAAATACAAAAGTGCAGAAATTTATTTATAAAAATAATGGTGAATTTTTCCTTCGCTCCCTTGCATTCCCCCATTAATTAATTTGGGGGGAAAATGCGCCAACTGAAGTGGGGAAAATTTAACCTTTGAGTCTAAATGGGCTCCACATAACAACAAAAACTAATTCTCAACACATAGTCTAAAACCTAAGCCTCTCTAAAACCCATGGCTTTGATACCAATTTGATAAGATCAAATCTAAAGTATAAGAAGAGACTACAACAAATATACCAATTTGATCGATAAAAATCCAAAAACAACACATAGATACTACAACTCTATTATTTTGTTTATTTCAAGGGAACCCAAACAAAAAACTATGAAGAACACTAACTTCAAAAATACTAGGAATCATATTTTTCATTTATCACAAAAAGTATTATTTGCAAAGACTTCATAACCATATTACAAATAAGTTTCTTGCAACTATTTGGAGTTGATGTAAGTGCTCAATCTGGAGCTACTGTAAGTACTCTATCTATATCTATACATTATTCTCTTCATTCAACTAGAGTTTCTTGATGTTTTACAACACTTCCTTCTATCCTTTATTCTCCTTCACACTCTCTATTGCTGCAATTTATTCTTCTCTTTAACACCCTAATTGTTTCCTTTTTCCTTTTCCTTTTTCTCTACACATTACAAAATTACCTACTAGCATTAAATTTCCCTCTAAATACAACATTTTGCTCAAAAATCTTTAAGTTGGACGTTGTAATGTCCCCATTTTTTTGAGTAGTCAACTAGTAGAGTTATCTAGCTCCTATTTTATTCCCATAGGCTATGATCAAGCATTATGAGGGAATATAATTAAATTAATTATTTATAAAGTTGTCTAAATAAATCAAATCATAAGGATAACTTTGTTTTAATTAATCTGATTAAAGTGAAAAATAAAAAAATAATAAATATTATAAGGTCACTTTATTAAATATTATAAGATCACTCTATTAAATATTATAAAGTTACTCTATTAAATATTATAAAGTCACTTTATTAAATTGAGTGTGCTTATAGAAGCTAGAGGAGGTTACAATTAGATTCTTTTAGAAGACTCAATTGAGCCTTTAAAAAGAGATGAGAGAAAGCCATTTGATCATCCTAGTTATTGGCATCTTCTATTCAAACCATATTGGAGAGCTTGTATTTGCAGGTTCAATGTGCCCTAGGATGAAAACCCTTGGGTAGATAGGTTGTGTGGATGAAAATGCATTCAACCTATTAGGTGGATTCATTCTAGAACTCACACTTGTGCTTATTTGATTGGTTTATGGAGGATTCAAGCTTCAAAGAATAAATTGTTGCAGAGATAGTTTGAATTTTTTGAAGAGTTTAAAGATTTTATGAATATTGGATGTTGCTATAGTAATTCATACCACTACTAGAGTGATCCATACCCCTACTATAGTGATCCATACAACTATTACAGTGATATGTATGGCTGCTACAATGTTGTGCTACATTAACTTGAAATTATTGTATGTTCATCATTTTTGGTAGCAAATTTGGGTGATTTTATTTGCAGATTTTTTGAGCAATCGTAGAGCATAATATCAAGCTTTTTATGAGGTGTTTGAAGGGTTCTTTTGATAGAAAATTTCTGAGTTATTTGCATCCTATCATTAATTATGTTCTATCATATTTGGTCAACCATTATACAAACATTTCAAGTCAATTAAAGAGGTTAGATTTGGACTATTAAATACTTGTTTTCAGATTTACATTAAAAGATTTTATGGTTAGATTTTATATTGTCCTTCCAACATATGAGTGCACGTTACTTTGTGTTTTATTTATCATTCATTTGGCATCAATATCATTCCATAAACCCTTCACAAATTTGAGACAAATTTGAATTGCAAAAGAAAACATCTTAACCCTAGGAAGTATTGTTGAAGTGTTTGACAAAATGTGTTTGAAGAGGAATGCAAGATTTTGGTGAGATTATAGTGGGTTTTTACAGTGGTATTAGAGTAGTATATCTTGCCAGCCTCTTTGGGTGTGTGATTAAAAAAAAATGACATATGACAATGAATTTTGGTAGGGTTGAAGATTAGATCAAGAGGAGATATGAACAAAGAGCTATCCAACTCTTTGAAGAGTATCAAAGCATGCCTGATAGGTTTAAAAAAAGTTTATTTTTATTATTTTTTGAGTTACTTGTAACATTGAAACCTAGTAAAATAGGATTGGTGAACTACATTAGAAGAACAAAGGAAGAAAAATCAAAAGTTACCATTAAAGAAAGGTTAGAGAAGGAATAAGTACTTGTTTTTTGCTTGTATCCTACAAGTAATCATGGGGAAGATAAAAATCAGTCAACATGCATTGAAGATTGGACTCTAATCCCTAAAGAAAATAAAGCCACAAGTTCACTTCCACCCTATGAGGATAAGGACAAAGGAGAGCCACCTATTGAAGCTACAAGTGAAGAGCACATGACACTTCAAGATGACAAGACTGAAGAAGAGTCACCTATTGAAGTTACAAATGAAGAGCACACGAAGATTGAAGAAGATACCGACATGGAGATTGTCAAACCAACCATGTTAGATCATCTACAAAAAGGTATGAGTTCATTTGATATTCCTCTAATTGAGCCTAGCATTGCTTCATCACGACTACCTCATCTTGGCAAGGAACCAAATTGTGGTTTGATTGTCTTTGAGATGGATGTTGTTCACACATATCATGGAAATTTAGAAATTTTAGAATGTGGTGAATAACTAGAGGTTTGTATAAGACTAACTTGACATTGCAATATATGGAGGATCACTTGGTGGTTAAGGAGGTCATAGCTAGGTACATACACTTTCTAGATAAGCCATTAAGCAAGATCATGATTACTTTTATGGTGACCCTTTGATAGAGTATGATGATACCCTAGTTTTTAAACATAGATATAATGGAGAAGAGGCCACGGAGGAAGTTGATTTGGAGGTGCATGATTTTGAAGACCAATAAAAAATTTTGTATGGAGGTGTTGGGTCTCATAAGTCACATCATTTGGAAGGTCAACTAAGGGTAAATGAAGGTTTGGTTCTCACAACTTTAACCTATTTTGATCATGTTCATAAGATGATGCCAAGTTTGTTTTGGAAGGCTCTAGGGGATCATAACGACTTTGGGGGAGGTCCATCTCTTGCTAACTTTCATAAACTCAAGGAGGCCATGGTGGTAGTGAAATAAAACTACCTACACTTACTTATGGATAGAGATCATATCCTCACACTTGGTGAGATATACTTTGATGCCTTGAGAAGAAAAGAAGATGAGGTGGATAACCTTTGTGAGGAGTTAAGCATGACACGTGCTCTTCATCATACACAATAGAATTTTATACTTCTATGTTAGCCACATGCGATGAAAAATAATGCAACGATGGAAAAAGGTGGAGACATGGAATAAGGACTTGAAGGGTCCTATGATGAATTCATGAAGGTAGAAGAGACACATACACATAAATGTTCAACTTGCACCCATGGGATAAAGTTTTTGACACATGGTACTCTTGATTTTCACTTAAGGAGATGTCTCATGGACTAGCACTTGTTAGTATCTATCCTCTCATGTAGAGGTATGATAGTTGCTTTGATTTTCTCATTTGGAACAATAGTCTTTCCAATTTTTGCATAATATTGAATTGACAACTCCTACTCATGAGGATGATAGAAAGATGTCTTCTTATATTATTAGAATTCATTTGGGAGACAAACATGAGGTTTTAATTGTGTGTCCAAGACACAGTAAGACCAAGTTAGTACAACATGACATGGTAGAGGCAAAAAAGATGAAAAGCATGTGACATATGAGGAATGAGCCTTGTATGGCGGCTAAGCAAGTGGAGCAATCAAGTTTGAGGTATGATTCAAAATTCCTTGAGTGTTTACATAGCTTGATTCATGAGGTTTTGGAAGGCTATTTGAAGGCTCACATCATAGATTTGGATGGCATTATGGAGTATACACTTTGTGGATTAGCCACTAATGATATGACTATATATATGGATAGAGATATAAGTGTTGTAGATGTGTTTTGGTCTTTGACCATTTAGGGTGAGTTTTCTTGTGATGATTCTCATCATGTTGATGAATCTTTGGTAGAGTTTGCAACTTCCCTACTTCAAGTTTTTTTGATGGAGACACTTGACCTTGTGTGGCATACACTTGGAGGAATGGAGTTTCAATGGAGCTATGATCCTAGGTATGGAGGTATTACTATGCTATTTGATTTTGAGCCACTAATGTTTGTGTCACAATTGGGTTGGGGTATAGGGTTTGGAAGTGAGCATGATAGAATTGGTGTTCCAGCCCTAATCGATGGAGTTCTACTCCATACTTTGATAGGATATGGTTTTTCTACTTCATGGAACATGGATTTCTTACATAACTCTTGAAGGATAAAGGTTGTTTGAGATTTTGGAGAATTACGTCATCTCCTCATCATTGGAGAGTGGCATAGGGTTGATATTCTATCATCCAATGACCTTGGCAGTATTATTTGCATCCACATAAGTCTAATTTTCAGTCTTGAGGTTGTTTTTTGGTTCCATATCAACAACCTAGGAGGAGCTGTTATACATTTTCTTGCACCTATGATGGGTATTATTCACATCATTGGGAGATGTACAAGAGTTGGAGAGTGGTTTTTTGTTGCTAGCACTTTGAGATGCTTCCATATCCTCATGTTTAATGAATATAAGGATGTGGTGATTTGGGATCCAAGTGGTGAAATGCTTGGCACATCATTTCAATTGGACCTAGATGAGTTGCTTCATGGGGTAATATAGGGAGATAGAATTATTGATTTATGTTGTATCAGAGTGGAGAAATGAATTCATGGTGGATCATTCATGAGATTGATATGGGATCTTGGTGATTGGTTTTGGCATATAGGTGTGAATTTCTTGGGGACGGGTAATCTCCAAAAAGGGAGGACTGTAGTGTTCCCATTTTTTTGAGTAATCAACCAACATATTTATCTAGCCTATTTTATTCCCATAGACTATGATCAAGCATTCTTAGGGAATATAATTAAATTAATTATTTATAAAGTTTTCTAAAAAAATTAAATCATAAAGATAAATTTATTTTAATTAATTTAATTAAAGTGACAAATAAAAAAATAAATATTATCATATCATTTTATTAAATATTATAAAGTTACTTTTTAAAATGTTATAAAGTCACTTCATTAAATAAGTGTGCTTCTAGAAGTTGAAGGAGGTTACAATTGGATTCTTCTAGAAGACTAGTTAAGCCTTTAAAAAGATATGAGAGAAAGCCATTTGATCATTCTGGTTATTGACATCTTCTATTCATATTATATTGGAGAGCTTGTATTTCTAGGTTTAGTGTACCCTAGGATGAAAACCCTTGGGTAGAGCAGTTGTGTGGACAAAACCTCATTCAACATATTGGGTGGATTCATTCCAAAATTCAGACTTGTGCTTATTTGATTAGTTTATGGAGGATTCAAGCTTCAAAGATTAAATTGTTGCAGAGATAGTTTGAATTTTTTGAAGATTTGAAGATTTTATGAATTTTGGAAGCTGCTACTGTAATTTGTACCATTGCTACAATGATCCGTACTATTGCTATAGTGATCCATACCACTTCGACAATGATTCATACCACTACTGCAGGGATCTGTATGGCTGCTACATCGTTGCGCTACAATAACTTGAAATTACTGTATGTTCATCATCCTTTTTGTTAGCCGATTTGGCTAATTTTATTTGTAGATTTTTGGAGCAGTCATGGAACACAATATCAGGGTTTTCTTGAGGTGTTTGAAGGGTTCTTTTGACAGAAAATTTATAAGATATTTGTAACCTACTATTAATTATGTTGTGCCAAATTTAGTTAACCATTGTATGCACATTTCAAGTCAATTAAAGAGGTTAGATATGGAATGTGAAATACTTATTTTCATAATTACATTAAAATATTTTATGTTCAAATTTTATTGTATCCTTCCAGCATATGAATGTATGTTGCTTTGTGTTTTATTTATCATTCATTTGGCATCAATATCATTCCATAAACCCTTCACAAATCTCAAATAAATCTGAATTGTAAAAGAAAACTTCTTAACCCTAAGAAGTATGCAAAGTGTTTGACAAAATGTGTATGAAGAGGAATGCATGATTTTGGTGAAATTATAGAGGGGTTTTTATAGTGTTATTAGAACAATGTATCTTGCCATCCTGGAGGGTTTAGAGTGTTCATATGCAGCCACACAAAGTTGGACCACATAGGTACCACTAAATAAATAAATATCTATTAAAAATTTTGTGGGGCTACACTTTCAAATATTCCCCTTTGGAAGAGTGATTTTATTTAATTTATTATATCTCCCCTTTGTAAAAATATATTTTCTAGATCATTGAAGAGGGAATAAAAATTATAATACCCTCCTTACCCATGAATTTTAAAGTTGGAAATGCATCAGATATTCAATTTCTTGATATATCAGAATAAAAAGAGCAAAGGAGGCATTAAAATTTTGTTGGCTTTCTCTAGCTCTAGCTTATCCATAGTGTGAGATGTGGCAAATTATGGTATTATAAAGTTGGAAAAGCATTAGATATTCAATTTCTTGATATATCAAGATAAAAAGAGTAGAAGGAGGCATTAAAATTTTGTTGGCTTTCTCTAGCTCTAGCTTATCAATATAAACAAGTGGGTAGCATCGATAGATCTACTAAAAAGCAACAACTTCTCCATACCAATTTCTATCTTGACAAGGTCTTCCATATACATATATTCCTTCATCTTCATGGTATCCTTCTCCATGACCATTCATATCTTCATTAGATCCTCCATATCCATATCTACATTCATTAGATCCATCTTCATAATAGATTTCTTCATGCACATGCATATCTTCATCAAATCCATCTTCAAGCTTTATTTGTTCTTCATGTTCATTAATATCTTTAGTAGGTCGCCCATATCTAGATCATCCATCATCATCAAATCAATCTTCATAACAACCTTTGTATCCAAATATATCTTCAAGACCCACTTACCCATTTTTGAATAAAATCATGAATATGTAATCCAAGAGTAGGAGATACAATATTAAGGTGATATGCATGCACTACAACTACCACAAGCCATACATGTTGTGATTCAAACTAAATTTGTATCCTTTGGAAAAACAAACAAGAAAAGACAAGTTCTAAGTTGATAAAATTCACTAATAAGGTATATAATCCAAAAATGAATAAAAAATAATAATTCTATTGGGGTAGAATCCTTTCAGAGATTTAATATTCTCAATATTGAATCCTCTAGGTCAAACTTTGATCAATACATGCCCTTGCCTAGACATCCATGTTAATATGAGTTTATAACTACCTCCATCCATCATTATATGTACTCAATCCACAATAAATTAGAACCAAAAAAGGAAAGAAATTGTTTTTAATTATTTTAATGAGGTTTTATATTTTCTCTTTTAGTTTTTACTAAAAGTGGGTCATTAACACCAAAATAAAAGATTGGTTATCTTCTCAAGAGTTTTTAATTTTTATTTTAGGTCTATAGTGAATAAAAAAAAATGTCTCATTGAAACAATTATATTTTTAGTACATGTAATTTTCAATTTTTTTAAAAAAATTATTAAAATGAAATAAATTTATACTAAAGTTTCAAGTTATAAATAAAAAATAACAGCTACTCCATAGAAGGTTGCCTCTCACCTAGTGTCAAATTTATTAAAAAACTACATTCAATTTTTTTACCAAGAAAACACAACTAAACACTACACTAAAAAATCTAAATTTAATTAATTTTCATAATTTCAAAATAGAATAACATATAACTATATTATTTTTAAACTATTCTAGAATATATAAGAGATTAAAATCTAATTCGTTTGATTCAACAAAATCATATAATTGTACAATGCTCTTATTTTGTTGAAAATCTAAAACTCACAATTTAGAAATAAATTAAAATCATTCAAATTCTCCAACTCTCTAATCATTATACATACTTCAATAGCATACATAACTTAAATATTTCGGATCACTTCAAAATAGCATAAAGCAATCTCGAGGGATCTTGGTCATGCTAGAAAAATAATAGTTGATGTAATTAAGAAGAACAAGGTCATGATCTAATTTATTCAGATCGCTTCAAAATAGTATATAAAGCAATATCAAAGGTCATGATCTAATTTATTCAGATCGCTTCAAAATAGCATATAAAGCAATATCAAGGGATCTTGGTCATGTTGCAAAAATAATAATTGATATAATTAAGAAGAACAAGGTTATGATCTAATTTATTCACCATGTGAAGTGGGAGGTGTTGATGGGAATTTTGACACATTAATAATCTAGATAAGATATTGATCCATCAAATATTATTTACAGTAAAAAATGCAAACAATTGAATAGAAATTATGAAATAAACTAAATTTTTAAAAAAAATAAAATCCAACTAATATCAATAATTTCTAACCATTAAAATATTACAAAGTCCAACTAATATCAACAATTTCCAACCGTTAAAATAGATAAATATATTTCATTTTATAAAAGGAGGCCATGCACTTAGTAAAAATGAATGGCAAGGAATCATTTATCTTTACATGCATTACAAAATTGAAATCGGAGGCCATAAATGTGAAATTGATGGATTAGAGCTCATGCCAAAAGCCATCAAAACTTGGAACTCCAGCTTCAAATTCATAGCAAGAAAATGTTTTCCCTTGGGGTGGACAGTGGTTTTCAGGCGATAAAATCTCTTAAAGATAATTGTAGGGGTCAATTATATTCGTTAATAACATTGATGGTGGTCATGCATGTGATTAAAGAATGGGTAGTGTGACATGTCCAAGTAAATTCTTTAATCCTATTTTCATATTACATTCTATTAAGCTGATTTTAATAACTATAGTTAAATATTGCATGGATGACACCACTGCATCGTATGCTTTAAAAATAATTGTATCAATCCTAAAATCATGCAAAATCTAAAAGTAAGCATCTAAATGCAAATTTTAAATTTAAAAAATGGAGTTTCTAAAAATATCATTGCATTTCAATAAGTAATAGAGTTTTTAGGGAGATCTATGCTTTAGGATATCTCAGTAAAAGCCTTCTTTTCCATATAAACTTAATAAGCATTGATTTCTTTTAAGGTTATGTATTGGGTAAATCAATAAAGATACAAACTTTAGTGAGAATACGATCGAGTATCATATTTTAATTTTTTTTGAAAATTATGTTTAAACTCTGCAATCTAGTGATGATTTAAACTTCAAATTTTGTAGTAAACGAGAATAAGATGACTAGTTGGATATTAATCATCAAATATCTAGTATACTCTTGCAAGCTATGTTTTATCAATGTTCTTCTTTATTAATATTTATGTTGGGATTCTTTTGGCATCTATATTTTAGAGGGGATACCATATAAGATAGATTACAACAACATTCTAAACAACACTTATGGCAGATTCAGGTTTTGTTAGAATGTGAAAGAAAATAGGATACTCAAAAATGCTTGCTACAAGAATATTCTAAGGAGAGTACAGTGAAAGTTTTATTCTCTTAACAATTATAGAAACCAGAAACTTATTTGAACTTAAAACAAATAATATATATCATAATACAGATATACATAAGGAAAACCTTTTTAGAAGATAAAACCCACACTCCAAAGAAGCTCAATATATTATTCAGTAAACCATAGTAACACTACAGTTTTCAAAGAAGCATTTATAAGAGTGTACCAACTAAAGATCTAGAGAAATTATAATAGCTTAACAATATCTACAAAACCTTTTACACAAGTCTATTTCAAGCATCTAATATATAACATATACAAAATACTGAACTATCAAATAATAATTATAAATCCATGAGATAAAACCACTCAAAATTAGTACCCAAGATATCTTATTATGTATCATAACATGCATTATAAGCTGATCAATAGATGTAACTACCCTTTAACACCTCTTTTATACATCCAACAAATTCTTGTATTAAAATCTCCGAATAATAATTCCATCCCAGGAGAATATTAGAAATAATAATTTTATAAATTTCAATCAATCAATCCTCAACAAGAAAATAAATAAATAAATAACGTTTACATTCTATAAACAGAGATCCAGAACAAGAAAAAATCATTTAACGAATCAATCTTTTAAAGAATACCGTTTACCAGTAAAAGGTTTGAACTTTTCAGCTTCTTCATTTTGCTTTTCACTTTTCTTTGCCGCCATCTCTCCAGATTCCTTAGCAAGTGCATGGTTTTGATTGCTGTTGTCACCAAATATAAGCTTACCTGGTTTACGCTGTGGAGGTCTTGAAGGAGATCTGGACCTCGGTGATTTAACTTTGGGACTTTTGGGTGATACAGGTTTTCCATTCAGACGCCTTCCAATTCCAGTGAAGGCAGTAAATCTGAATTCAGATTCTTCTGCATGCTCTGTAGATGGAGTGTCTCTTGTTGTAGTGCAGAGAGCAGCAGGATTTACTGGCAGCCTTTCAGGTTCTTTGTAATGAAGAGGAGGAGCAAAGTCCACTTCCAAGTCTGTGTCAACCACACTCATGGCAGATTCAGGTTTTGTGTCAACTATATCTATACAATATGTGGTGTTGTTGTAATCTATCTTAATGGTATCCCCTCTGGTCAAACAAGAGAAGTTCCTCAGAGAAACCTCCAACAGAGCTTTTGGGTTGAATATATCTAAGAAATTCTTTGTGTGGGGCTGCAATTTCAAATATGTCCCCTTTGGAAGAGTGGTGTGCTTCAACTTGACTGTATCTCCCACTTGTAAGAGCAGATTTCCCATTATCCAAGAGGGCATAAAAATTATACCCTCCTTAGCCACGAATTCGAGTACTCCACAGTGTGAGATGCGACCTGTGCTGGTATTCTTAAGCTGGAAAGGCATTGGATACTCAATATCTTGAGATATCAGAGAAGAAAGAGCAGAAGGAGGCATTATAATTTTGTTGGCTTTTTCCAGCTCTGGCCTGTCGATATAAATAGGCGGATAGCATTGATAGATCTGCTCAAAAGTAGCAACTTCTCCATCCCAATTTCTATCTTCATAAGGCCCTTCATATCCATATCTTCCTTCATCTTCATGATATCTTTCTCCATGGCCATTCATTTCTTCATCAGATCCTCTATATCCATATCTACTTTCATCAGATCTTTCTTCTTCAACATTCATATCTTCATCGGATCCATCTTCAACCTTTCTTTCTTCATCATGCATATTCATATTTTCATGAGATCCATCTTCAAGCTTTCTTTCTTCTTCATGTCCATTAATATCTTCAGCAGGTCCTCCACATCCATATCTTCCTTCACCATCAGATTTATCTTCATGAGAACCTTCGTATCCAATTCTGACTTTCAGACCCAAGTTACCCATTTCTGAACAAATTTAAGAAACTTTGAAATCTCAGATAAATTCCTGTGCAGTTTATGTTTTCTAATTTTATTTTGGGTGTTAATAATTATATATACATATCAATGGTTGCGTCTTTTTTATTTTCAACAGTCACACTGTTAACTCTAAGTGTTTCATCAATTGAATGTTTATCAATATTAATAAAAACAAAATTAGTTTTTTAAAGAAAAGGCGTTCACCATCAATGAAATTGAAATTTCTAAAGATGTATGTTAATTTATTTTTGGATGTTAGTAATTATATATACAGCATTTATCAATAGAAAACGAATTACTAGATTTGTATGTTGTAGATTCGCTTCAGGGAATTTGGAGTAGATTTTAAAGAGCTTCGAGTGCATTCTAAGGAGCTTGGACTGCACGTACCACATTCCATAGAAACACACATGAAATTTGAACAACAATAATTAATTTTAAAAATAAATGTTGATATATTATTACTTTTTGCAGCATGTATATTAATCTTTTTTTTTTTTTTTTTTTATGTGTTTAATTTTATTTAAAATTTTACTCGAAAATAATTTTGTTGAACTTTAATCATTATAAAGTTAAGTGAAAAATTATTATGCAAAAAGCATTCTTGATGATATTGAATTGACTTTTTGTTGTTATAATAGAATGAAATTTATGTACAAACTAGTCATGAAACAAGCTCAAAAGAGATGGTGGCACTAAAGAAAGATACTAGTTTTGATTATTTATGAAAGATAGAACACCAAAAAGAGATTGGAAAAGCAACCAATTGCATCTTTAGAGTCAACCACTAAACCATAATTTATGAAAGATAGAAGACCAAAAGAAATTGATAAAACAACCACTTGCATCTTTAAAACCCACCTCTATACCACAATAAAAATATTTATTAAACGATTCATGGTTTTGTTGAGAAGGTATATGATCTAGAAATGAGTAAAAACAATCATTCTATTTGGGTAGAATGCTTTCATACATTTAATATTCTTAACATTGATAATTTTGGCTTGAAGATGTGGGTGAATGCCCTTGATCAACATATGCCCTTGCATATACATCCAATCACTACCTCCATTCATTGTTATATACTTGATTCACAATAAATTAAAATTAAAAATAAAAATATTATTTTTTAAAATCTAAAAATATATATATTGAAAGAGAGATTTTATGTGCAAATATATAATTTTTATTTTTATTTTAGGTAAATAATAAGCAAAAAAAAATGTGTTCGATTCAAATAGCTATAATTTTCATGATTTTTGTTTTCTAAATTGTTGAAATGGAAAAAAATAAAATTGTACATTAAAGTTTAAGTTATAAAAGGTTGTCTCTCACTTAACCTCATTTTTTACATATTATTAGTAATTAAAATACAATGTCAATTTTATAAACACTACATTCAAAAAAAGAATCTTAATGAAAATATATAACTATAAATGTACACAAAAATATAAATTACTTTTATTTTCTTATTTATACAATTACTTTTAAATAATAGATAAGAAGGAAATTAGTCTTCTCCAATGCATAAAAACTACACTGTTGGATATTTTATACTTCCAAAGCCTGAGAACTAGATATCTAAAATCCAAAATAAGAAAAGACTCCAAACATGTAATCCAATATTAACAGAGCATTCCCAATAAAATAGTCGAGCATGAGTAAGAAAATAGTAGACACGGTTATCCTCTTTTCTAGCAAATTTTTTTATTTGAAAATATGTATCTGTAAAGATTTCATGTGCTTGTCATTTACATATTCAATAGAGCTATAATTGACAAATTTTATGGAGGAAAAGACTTGAGACAATTTTGTATTTTTGATAAACGAAATCAAGCTATGCATACAAATTCAGTAACTCTGCCACATTGACAGTCAAATTGTGCACAGAAGACTTTAATTTCTAAAATTCACATTATTCAATGGGCATATGCGAACTCTTCCTCATTTTTGGGACAGTTTAGCAAGTATTGTTTAGAGACAACTGAGCTACATTCTCTCACACAATATGCTCCAAAGATAAAAAGAAATCACCTTAGCCTACAAGAGACATAACATATTCCTAATGGCACATGATTGATTGAATTTGCATCACATGAGCCATCCAACAATACTTCATGTCATAGAAGCCAAGCTTCAACTCAACAAAACCAAAACACTAAGCCAACTTAGACATGCAAAGGAAAATAGATTAATTCTTTTACCCCTTTTTTGGGAACATTATGCTATCATGAATTGATGCGGGAGCATATATGGGCTAAACAACAATCTTGCTTGAGTGAAAAAAAAATTGGTAACTTGCAAGCACAAGCTTTGGAAGACTTTAAGAATCGAAAATGGTATTTATTCCATTGCAGTGATTTATTTTTGCAATCAATTTTTCTATCACTATTTTTGTATAACCAAACAATTACCTCTTACAAAAAAAAAAAAATCCATCATATTCATGACTACGAGAAGAGATATATTTGTGATAAAATATACTGGGAAGAAATCTAACATAAAATGTAGAATCAAAAAGTTCCTTCATCTTGAACATTTAGTGCAAATATTACAACAGTGTCAACTGTAACATAAAATAAGGAATTGAAAAATTTCAAGACAAATTTCAAGATTATTATTAAGTTTAGTTATAGTTTTGCAACTCTGATAGGTTACTATAAAATGTTGTTATATGTTAGCATAGTCAGATATCCAATGAACTTAGTTGAATTGATTGTGCATAAATCTTTACATCTACAGTTGACATGAAGGAAGAGACAAGGGGTAGGGAAATCTGGACGGCCAAGGTATAATCCCCAAATCGAATGACCACTGAATTAATCTTACAATTTTTAGTTATATCCAATGCATGAGATGGGTATGACTATTTTTGTTTTATTGATTCTATAGGTCAAAATAATATTGGTGAAATCAAGTAACTTCGACAAGTTGATGGCTTCTTCTACTACAGAAAAAAATTTGTTGATGTAGATGAAAACAGCTAGATGTCAGATGCTTAATTCAGCAAGAGGAAAGTTGTGTTCAAGGAGATTATATTTTGATATTTTTGACTACTAATATTTCTAAATTGAGAGATGAACACCTTCCATTTAAAATCATTCATGACTGTAGCAGGCTTTAGGGCTACAAGATTATAGTTATTATGTTGGCTTTGTCATTCTTTCTTTAGTTGTATATTTTGAGATCATAAATAGTTCAAAAATTGGTTGAGATCTTTATAATATTCTTTCTTTAGTTTGTATATTTTTAGATTGCAAATCATTCAAAAATTGGTTGAGATCTTCCTAACTTTGTAAAGTGTCATCAATTTGTAGTGTAAAATTATTTCTTTTGAGATGTAGGGTTTTACAATTCAATCAGGCTTTATAACAATTTTGATATGTTCACTAATGTTAAAGTATAGTTGGAAATTTTGGCATTGTTGATAAGGTGTGTTTATGGAGAGACTAGAGTGAGTTTATGAAAATGAAAATGGTTTCCTGAACTTGAACAATTTTTTTGATCTGCTTGTTATTTCCAAAACATTATTTCAAGTCCACAACATTATTTTGATAGACTGTCAGAAAGAGGCAATGAAATTATTTGGAGAAATTTATCTGGAGTTCTTTACTCTATTTCATAAAGCATGACAATCTTCTTTAAACATGTTCTTATAAGATTTTGGGAGATATTCCCCTCAAAATGGCTAACTCCAATATCCTATGCGCTACTTTCTTTTCACTCATATCATGTGGTTCTTTGTATTTTTCTCTTGCATATTTATTCATGTAATTGGACAGTTTCTATCTTTTCAATCTACAATATATGCAAACATTATAATCTTTTTTAAAAGTAGTACTAAACTTCTATTACTATCATTATCAAACCCTTTGCTTAGACAATATCCCAAGTAAATCAATTATTTTTTCCCCAATTTTTCTTTATCTTCACTTCAGATCTACAGTCATTCTACTAGGAATCCAATTCAGACTTTTGTTCATTGTCTAATTGTGGGTCCAAATAAAAATCTTTTAATACATAAGAATTAAAGGTTTTCTTCTAAACCAGGCTGATAGTGGGGTATTAATAAAAGGTCTAGATTTGGGTTTTCACCCACTATTGTAATATAGAAATCATTGAATACATCTCAACAAGGCGATCACAATAATACAAGTGTTTTCTAACCCTATTTTCTCATACTTGGGAAGTTTTCAAGATTTTCAAAACATAGCATTCATTGGATTTGTCTTAGCAAAGAAAACTCAAGTGCATAAGTTGTTGATTATCCTATATTATAGACCAAGCCAACACAACAAGGCCTTATATCTAAGGAGGTGTATGGTCCATTGCCACATCATGGAAGACTACTTCCAAGGAGGATATGGATTTAGAAGTTGAAGAGACACCATAATATTGCATTTGTATCAATGATATGAGTTGATCTATGTTTAAACTTTAAGAAAATACACAAAAAACTTTGAACCACCTTCCTCAACAAACAACCCAATTCTAGGGCTTCACTGCCTAAATGCACTTGGCTTCAAAGTCAATGTTATTTTCCTACAAAATCAATTGTATCACCAAGAACACAAATCAAATATTTTCATTTGGGTCCCCAAAATTTTATGCACAAATTTGATATGAAAACTTGTTGGCCATGATCCATTCACATGGATATGTCAAAAAAAAATAGTTTTTCAAATTATAAGAAGTTTCATCCCAACAAAAATTAGCTATTTCCCCTTTGTGTCTCTTTATTTGAATCCACAACAATTCATATGGTGTCGTTGACAAAAATTAAGGAATACATTAACCAATTGCCACCCTTGAGCTTGCAAGTGGACTGAAGGATGAAACTTAACATAATGTAAGGCTTCTTGCAACCCCTTGTCTAAAAACTATGTAATGAATAAAACTAGGAGAGTAAAGGATAGACATTTGGCCACTAGACAATAGTCATCAACTAGTTTTAAGGAGTTTATCCCTCCAACATTCTCTCTTCCATGACCAACTAGATTGAAAATTCACCAAATAGAAGATAAACATGACAAAAGATTGTGCTTTAGATGCAAAAGTAGATTAGAATAGAAAGAATCTATTATATATATTGAGAACACATCAAATGAGAACAAGAAATTTATATAACTTGATGATGAACAAGGGAAAGTATCAATCAAACAACCATCCATCCCTATCATGCTTTATCCAAAAATTCATTCCTAAAAAAGAAACAGATTATAATGCTGATTGACTCTAGTAGCAGCCATAGGTTCATAGATAACAAACTGGTAACTTGCATCTATCTTGATTTATTTATCTAACCACAAACTTTCAATTCATGATATCAAAAATAGGATTATTCTTGCACATTTTGGCAGGAACTTCACTGCTTTGCAACTCTTGTTTAATTTGAAAAGAAATATGATGTATTGGAGGAGAGATTTGATGTGGATGATATAATTTTTAGTTTTTATTTCAAATTTATACTAAATAAAAAAAAAATTCTCATTGAAACAATTATATTTTTGAATAGGTGCAAGAAGTTGGGTCCACAAAATGTTCAAAAAGTGGAAGCGTTTTTCCCAATTTTCAAAATTTTTCATAATTGGACTTAAAATTTGAAGCACTTACACATAGAAGTTCAGTAATATAAAATTTAATATTTTGAGTCTAAATATGTAATTTAATACCCAAATGATACAAACACCATGCACGTGTACAAACACCATAATTTAACATAAATAAAATTATTTTTATAATTCCTTTTGAGGAAAGATGTATATTATAATGAAGATTGATGATGATATTTTTTTTATAATTTTTTCATAATATTTTTTATTTATTAATTTTTTATTGACCCTAATTTCTTGTTTTTAAAACCCTTGTGTACAAACACCATAAGTTGACCTAAACTTATCATTTTTATTTTTGGGTTTTAATTTTATAAAATAATTTCTAAAAAAAGCTCATTAGCTATATTGTCAAATTAGTTTTTTCTCTTGAAATTGTCCTAATCTTGTACGCCTTTTTTGAGCCTAAATCCAAATGAAAAACATGTCTTCTGAGTTTTAAACCTTTTGGAACAAGTACCCACTTCAAAATGGGTACCCATTTTAAAAAATGAATTGGTATTTGTTTTAAAGCTAAAAAAATGACACTTCCCCTTAATGTGGACCCAATTTTTGCACTTACCCTTTTAGTACATGTAATTTTCAAGTTTTTCTTTTAAATTATTGAAATGAAAAAATATACACTAGTTTAAATTTATAAATAGAAAATAACATCTACTCCATAGAAGTTTGTCTCATTTAACTTTGTTTTTGACATTTTATTGTTACTTAAATAAGTGTCAATTTTATTAAAAAAAAAAAAAACACTACATTCAATTTTTTTAACAAGAAAACACAACTATAAAATACACTTCAATAGTATACATAACTTAAATATTTCAGATCATTTCAAAATAGCATAAAGCAATACGGAGAGATCTTGGTCATGCTAGAAAAATAATAGTTGATGTAATTAAAAACAACAAGATCATGATCTAATTTATTCACCATGTGAAGTGGAAGGTGTTGATGAGAATTTTGACACACTAAATAATAATCTAGATAAAATATTGATCCATCAAATACTATTCCCAGTAAGACATGCAAGAAAAAATTATAAAAGTTCAAAGTCCAACTAATATCAACAATTTCCAACCGTTAAAATATAGAAATATATTTCATTTTATAAGAGAAGGCCATGCACTTAGTACAAATGAATGGCAACGATTTAGATTTTACATGCATTAAAAATTGAAATGGGAGGCCATAAACGTGAAATTGATGGATTGCAAGAAAATGTTTTCCCTTGGATGGACAGTCGTTTCAGACGATAAAATCTCTATGGATAATTGTAGGGGTCAGTTATATTCGTTAATAACATTGACGATAGTCTTGCATGTGATTAAAGAATGGATAGTGTGACATGCAAGAAAATTCTTTAACCTATTTTCTTATTACATTATCTTAAGTGATTTTAATAACTATAGTTAAATATTGCATGGATGACACCACTGCATTGTATGCTTTAAAAATGATTATATCAATCCTAAAATCATGCAAAATCTAAAAGTAAGCTTCTAAATGTCAATTTTAAAATTAAAAAATGGAATTTCTAATTCAAATAAGTAATAAGTTTTTCAGGGAGATCCATGTTTTAGGATATCTCAATAGAAAGCCCTTTTTTTTCCATATAAACACAATAAGCATTGATTTCTTTTAATATTATGTATAGAGTAAATCAATAAAGATACAAACTTTAGAACTTTTTATAAAATTCAATAAATAAGAACTATCTCTACACACTATGAAATTACTTTGAAAAAGAATGTGAGAATACAATTGAGTACCATATTTTAATTTTTTTTTGAAAATTATGTTCAAATTCTGCAATCTAATGATGATTTAAACTTCAAATTCTATAGTAAACCAGAATAGGTTGACAACTCTGGATATTAATCATCAAATATCTAGTACACACTTGTAAGCTATGTTTTATCAATGTTGTTCTTTATTAATATTTATGTTGGGATTCTTTTGGCATATATACTTAGAAATTTTTATTTATGACATTCAATCTAATAAATTTTCATCAAAATATTATTTCTTAATGAAAATGTAACTATAATTCAATTTAGAAAATCAATTAGATACTAGATATAGAAATTTAGAATGTTAAAGGAAATGGGGTACTAAAAAATGCATGCTACAGTAATATTCTAAGGAGAGTATGGTGAAAGTTTTATTCTTTTAACAATTATAGAAACCAGAAACTTATTTGTACTTTAAAAAAATAATATATACCATAATACAAGTATACATAGGGAAAACCTTTCTTGAAGATAAAACCCACAGTCCAAAGAAACTCAATATATTATTCAGTAAATCATAAAAACATTACAGTTTCCAAGAAAGTGTTTATAAGAATGTACCAACCAAAGATCTAGAGAAATTATAATAGCTTAACAATATCTATAAAACCTTTTACACAAATCTATTTCAAGCACCTAATATATAACATAAACAAAATACAAAACTATCAAATGGTAATTATAAATCCATGAGATAAAACCACTCAAAATTAATACCCAAGATATCTTATTATGTATTATAACATGCATCATAAGCTGATCAATGTAACTACCCTTCAACAACTCATACATCCAACAATTTTTTGTATTAAATTCTCCAAATAATAATTCCATCCCAGAAGAAATAATAATTTTATATTTCAATCAACCAATCCCCCAACATAAAAAATAGCATTTACATTGTAAAAACAGAGATCCGGAACAAGAAAAAATCATTGAACGGATCAATCTTTTAAAGAATACCGTTTACCAGTAAAAGGTTTGAACTTTTCAGCTTCTTCATTTTGTTTTTCACTTTTCTTTGCCGCCATCTCTCCAGATTCCTTAGCAAGTGCATGGTTTTGATTGCTGTTGTCACCAAATATAAGCTTACCTGGTTTATGCTGTGGAGGTCTTGAAGGAGATCTGGACCTCGGTGATTTAAATTTGGGACTTCTGGGTGATACAGATTTTCCATTCAAACGCCTTCCAATTCCAGTGAGGGCAGTAAATCTGCATTCAGATTCTTCTGCATGTTCTGTAGATGGAGTGTCTCTTGCTGTAGAGAGAGCAGCATGATTTACTGGCAGCCTTTCAGGTTCTTTGTAATCAAGAGGAGGAGCAAAGTCCACTTCCAAGTCTGTGTCAAACACACTTATGGCAGATTCAGGTTTTGTGTCAACTATGTCTATACAATATGTGGTGTTGTTGTAATCTATCTTAATGGTATCTCCTCTGGTCAAACAAGAGAAGTTCCTCAGAGAAACCTCCAACAGAGCTTTTGGATTGAATATGTCTAAGAAATTCTTTGTGTGGGGCTGCAATTTCAAATATGTCCCCTTTGGAAGAGTGGTGTGCTTCAACTTGATTGTATCTCCCACTTGTAAGAGCAGATTTTCCATCATCCAAGAGGGCATAAAAAATATACCCTCCTCAGCCACGAATTCAAGTACTCCACAGTGTGAGATGCGACCTGTGCTGGTATTCTCAAGCTGGAAAAGCATTGGATACTCAATATCTTGAGATATCAGAGAAGAAAGAGCAGAAGGAGGCATTATAATTTTGTTGCCTTTTTCCAGCTCTGGCCTGTCGATATAAATAGGCGGATAGCATTGATAGATCTGCTCAAAAGTAGCAACTTCTCCATCCCAATTTCTATCTTCATAAGGCCCTTCATATCCATATCTTCCTTCATCTTCACGATATCCTTCTCCATGGTCATTCATATCTTCATCAGATCCTCTATATCCATATCTACTTTCATCAGATCTTTCTTCTTCATACACATTCATATCTTCATCGGATCCATCTTCAACCTTTCTTTCTTCTTCATGGATATTCATATTTTCATGAGATCCATCTTCAAGCTTTCTTTCTTCTTCATGTCCATTAATATCTTCAGCAGGTCCTTCACATCCATTTCTTCGTTCACAATTAGATTTATCTTCATGAGGACCTTCGTATCCAATTCTGACTTTCAGATCCAAGTTATCCATTTCTGAACAAAATTAAGAAACTTTGAAATCTCAGATAAATTCCTTTGCAGTTTATGTTTTCTATTTTTATTTTGGGGGTTAATAATTATATATACATATCAATGGTTGTGTCTTTTTTATTTTTAACAGTTACACTGTTAAGTGTTTCATCAATAGAATGTTTATCAATATTAATAAAAATAAAATTGGTTTTTAATTTTTTATTAAATTGAAAGCTCTTTTTACATGGACTGTTATTAAGAAAAGGCGTTCACCATCAACGGAATTGAAATTTCTTGAAATTTATGCTAATTTATTTTTGGGTGTTAGTAATTATAGATACATATGAACGGTTAAATCTTTTCTTATTTTTAGCAATCACATTGTTCACTCTAAATGCTTTGTCAATTTATAATAAAAAATTTATCACTATGAATAGAAATAACATTTTTTTTCTTAATTGAAAGCTATTTTACATGCAATATTATTAAGAAAAGGCATTCATCAATAGAAGTTAAATTACTAGATGTGTATGTTGTAAATTTGCATTCTAAAAAGTTTGGATTGCACATACACCATTCCATAGAAACACACATGAAATTTGAACCTCTTTAATTAATTTTAAAAATAAGTATTGATATATTATTAATTTTTGCAGCATGCATATTAATCCATTTTTAAATCTTCTTTTAAACTTTTTCTTAAATTCGTATGTGTTTAATTTTATTTAAGATTTTACCCTATAAAATAATTTTGTGAATTTTAATAATTATAAAGTTATGTGAAATTTTTTTATGCAAGAAACATTCTTGATTATATTGAATTTATCTTTTGTTGTTATAATGGAATGAATTTTATGTACAAACTAGTCATGAAACAAGCTCAAAAGAGATGTTGGCACTAAAGAAAGATATTAGTTTTGACAATTTATGAAAGAACACCAAAAAGAGATTTGAAAAACAACCAATTGCATCTTTATAGTCAACCACTAAACCTCAATTTATGAAACAACACCAAAAGAGATTGACAAATCAACCAATTGCATCTTTAAAACCCACCACTATAACACAATAAAAATATTTTTTAAGCTACTCATGATTCATTTTTTCTTAATTTCCTTCAATAAATCTTATTCCTACAATATAAGAGTGATGCATACTCTGTAAGTACCATAAATCATGTTTATTTCCATTCAAGCTAAAGTTATTTTGTTCGAAAAAAGAACACGAAAAGACAAGTTTTTAGTTTGATAGACCTCATTGATGAGGTATATGATCTAGTAATGAGTAAAACAATTATTCTATTGGGGTGGAATCCTTTCAAAGATATAATATTCTTAACATTGAATCCTTTGGGTACAAGGTGTGGGCCAACGCCCTTGCATATGCATCTATGTTAATATGGGTTTATCACTACCTCCATCCATTTTTATATACTTAATTCACAATAATTTTTTTAAAAAAAGGAAAAAACATTATTTTTTAAAATCTAAAAAATATGATATATTGGAAGAGAGATTCCATGTTGATGGGGAGCCTTGCTAATCATATACAAAAATATTATTCACAAAGATTTCAAAACCAATCAAGCCTTCACAAACTTTACAGAGAATTCAAGATTGAAATTTAAAACAAAAATCCAAAACTTTGATTATTCACAATCAATGACACAAGGATCAAAATGACAGATTTTATTTCTCAAAGGATTCTGTCAATTACAAACAACTTGATCATTGAAACTATGTTTAGTTCATTCTACAAGGGATTTACAAGCACATCACACACGGCCTCAATGATTTTCCTAATTACATTCAACATTACCGAAATTCAAATGGCTCAACTCTTCTACCAGTTAATCATTGTCACCGAGTTTTGAGTGATTCATTGCTCTCACTATTGATTGCCTCTCAACATCCCAAGCCTTTGTTTCTACCCAGAAACCAACCTCTATTTCAACATTTTCTCACCTTCACATATTCATTGCCTTTCAACTTTTGATTTAGTAATAGTTATAACCAAATTGCAAAATTTCCATTTGTTAAGCAAATTCGACAAGGAAGCTTACATGCAAAATGAAACATAATTACATTAACTCAAACTGAATCTACCAAACTTAAAAGAAAGAACTAAAACCAAAATGAAGATAAGAGATATGATGCCTTGCATCAAACTCCCTAGGAAGGAAAAATTTCATGAGCTCGTGCTCATGAGATCTAGAATAGAATAACCCAACCTAGAGAGCTCAGATTCGATGAACCAAGAAGTGTCTTCCACTAGATGATTGATCCACTTCACCAGGTATCTGAAGTACTCATGTCTTTGGGTTTTCTTCCATAGCTACATGTATCAAGAATGCATTTGATGTATTGCAGAGAAGATGAAACACCTTGCCGGTTCTCAATGTTCGAAGACTTGATCTCTACAACACCATCCTCAAAATATTCCTTATAATGATATAGATCTACTACATTAAAAATAGGTGAAATGCCAAGGTCTAAAGGAAAAGATATCTAATATGCATTATCCGATCATCTGAGAACTTTGCAAGGTCCTATCTTTTTCATTTTTAGTTTGTTGTAATCTCCTTCAGGAAATCTTTCCTTCCAAAGGTGAGCCAATACAAGGTCTCCAACTTGAAAATGTATCTCCCTCCGCTTTTTATTAGCATATTGTTTATATTGTTGATTATGTCGTTTGATTTTTTTTTTTACTTCTTCATGGAGATTGATGGATGAGTTAAGCAAAATATTCGCCTACTACACTCCGCCTTTCTATATTACCAAGGTCTCTTAACTCATACATCCCCCTTGGATGCATACCTTGAAAAACATAAAATGGACTAAATCCAATACTTCAATTAGGAGAATCATTAAATGCAAACTCAGCTTGAGCCAAAGCTAGATCCCAATTACTTGGTGTTTTCCTAGCAATACACCTCAACATGTTTCTAAGACTTTAGTTAACAACCTCAGTCTTCCCATCCATTTGGGGGTGATAAGCAAAATTGAAGTTTATATTGGTGCCTAATTTCTTCCATAGGGTCCTCCAAAAATGACCCACAAACTTAGTATCCCTATTTGAGATGATATTTTTTGGAATCCCATGCAACCTCACTACTTCTTTAAAGAAAAAATTTGTAATGTTAATGGCATCACTAGTTTTCTTACAAGGTATAAAGTGCACCATTTTTTAGACCTATCTACCAAAACAAAAATTGAATCATTGACCCTTTGTGCATGAGGCAAACCCAACACAAAGTCCATACCCATTGAATCCCAAGGCCTGGTTGGAACTAGAATTGGCTGATATAATCCAAAATTTTGGCTTCTCCCTTTAGCATGTTGACAAACATTGCACCTTTCAACATATCTCCTCACATCCGCTTGCATCTTTGGCCAAAAATAATGTGTGCTCAACTGCAAATAAGGCTTATCCTATCCAAAAAGACCAACAAGACTACCACAATGATTTTCCTTCAACAAATTATCTCTCATAAACCATTTAGGAATGAATAATCTATTCCTCTTGAATATTAGATCTTCTTGAACCATATAATTCACCCATGGCTCTATATTCCTGCAAATAGGATTGCTGCAAGCTTCAAATGCTTCCTTCAAATCTACATCCTCTGCATACAATTCCTTCAAACTTTCAAAGCCTACACTGTTAGTTTGTATTTCACATAACAACAAATTCTTTCTACTCAAAGCATCAACAACTTTATTCATTTGTCCACTTTTATGATTAAAAAAAAAAAAAAACCTTGGAGATACTCAACCCACTTGGTGTGTCTTTGATTCAATTTGTGTTGATTTTTGATAAACTGCAAAGCATAGTTATCCATGTATACAATGAACTCTTTAGGCAGAAAATAATGTCTCCATTTCTTTAAAGATTGAACTAAAGAATAGAATTCTAAATCATAAGAAGAATACTTCCTTTTTGCATCGTTTAGTTTCTCACTAATGAATGTTGTTGGTTTACCTTCTTGACTTAGGATATCCCCAGTAGCCAACCCACTAGCATCACACTCTACTTGAAACACTTTTTCAAAATCAAGCAAAGCAAGAATGGGCCACTCACTCACCTTTTGCTTCAAAAATTTAAAACTATCTTCATCCTTCCTAGTCCATTCAAATGGCCTCTTATTTTCCTTTATAGTCTCAAGAATAGGTGCTACCACATGACTGAAACTTCTAATAAATTCTCCATAAAAACTTGCAAGCCCATGAAAGCTCCCTACCTCCATTACATTTTTAGGTGTTGGCTAGTCAAGGATGGGTTGCAGTATCTTCTTTTCCATCTTCAATCCCTCCTTTGACACCACAAAGTTCAAATAAACCAATTCGGTCTACATAAATACACACTTTTTCAAATTTATCTGTAACTTCTCCTCTTGTAGCCTCTTCAATAACTACCTCAAATGCTCAAGACACTCCTGATTAGACCTGCTAAACAAAAGAAAACATCCAAGTATTCAATCACAAATTTACCAAGGAAGGGTTTCAAAACCTCATTGATGAGTTGCATAAAAGTTCTAGGTGCATTAGAAAATCCAAAAGGCATAACAAGCCATTCATACAAACCATCACTAGTCTTAAAGGTTGTCTTCCATTCATCCCCCAGTCTAATTTTATTTGGTGGTATCCACTCTTCAAATCTATTTTAGAAAAATACATGGATCCACTTAAACAATCTATTAAATTTTCAATTCTAGGAATAGGAAACCTATATCTTACGGTAATTTTGCTAATATCCCTTGAATCATTACACATACACCATTCCCCCTTTCTTTGGTACTAGTGTTGTGGGGATAGCACAAGGACTTGGTATTTACCTTATCAAACCCTTCTTCAAAAGGTCCTCCACTTGCTTTCTTATTTCCTCATTTTCCATAGGTGTTAACCTAGAAGCTTCCTTGTTAGGAAGGATAGCCCCTGGAATCAAATCCATCTGGTGGATGATGTTCCTCATAGGAGGCAATCCACTAGGAAAATCAAATGCAACAATATCCATATGTTCATTCAAAACATCTTGCAATTCAAGAGAGAAATAATCAAGTTTTGTAGTAGTAAACACACTCCTAGGTTTAAGAACTATTGATCATCAAAGCTTACGCCTCTTTGGTAGCCTTATGGGAAATTTATCGAGTGGGGGATTGACTTGTACCTCACTAAATACCTTAGGGATTTTTATAGAAAGTTGACTCTTCTCTTCAAGTTTTGGAGAATAGGGTAGAAGAAAAAGTAAAAATAAAACATAAAATGGCAATGCACCAAAGGTTTTACAACATTTTAAACCCAATCTTTCTTATGAATGATATTTTAGACACAAAACACCACAACCCTTCATTGTTGGGAAGAGAATGAACAACAAAGGCTAACTAGAAGCATAGTGCAATCTTTCAAATCTCCTCTTAGGCAATGTTCATTAAGGTCTGATCAAGCATAAAGATTTCCAAGGTTAATAGAGAAATATTCAAAAATTGCATAAACCCTCTCTCTTCTTACAACATAATATAACAAAACAACAACCCTTTAAAAAAATAGATAAGTTCATAGACATTCCAATTTTCATAGGTTATTATCCTACCATATAAGCCTACAACATGGAAATTAACTTCTCAAACTACTTGAATTTAGCTTAACACAATGTTTCATTCAGAACTAAAACACAAAGAAAGAACTTGATAAAGGCCATAACATGCATAGTCTCAAAGATTTCTCCCAAATGGCTCGTGCTTGAATATAAAATGAACTTTAAAATAGAGGTTGGATGCCAATCCGATAATAGTTTGAACATAAACAATATAATATGCTAGAGAAAAGTAGTTTTACAAATTCTACTTCTGAAAATAGTTCTATAAATTCAGAAAACTAAAGAAAATTTTCCTTAGAAAGGAAACTAAAACTTGGAACATTTTAGGAAAAAACTTCTTCTTTTCTATTGTTTCCTCCCATTTATAGTTGGAAAAAGAGAAGAATGTTGCCACATTCTAGAAGGAATTGCTACCAGATGTTGGCATTTGATAGCTCACAATCTGATCGTAGATCTTAAATTAGGTCATGACAATATTTTCTCATCAATTCTCAATTGCCACATTAATTCAATTTAGATATTTAGCAAAGATCATTATATAAAAATGATCAGATCCTAGAAAATATCTTGAAAAAATTCTAGTTGACCAATCATGCGGCTCGATGGCAGCGACTCAAATTTTCAATCCTAAAAACCAAAAGGAACCCAACAAGCTTCAACACACTCCAAAATAAATAGCTTCATAAAAGCACAAACTACCCGCAATGAAGAGATGACATATCAAGCACGTGGGTATTCTTAGACTTTATGAAAATTGTCCTTGAGAAAAAAAAATTCGAGTTGGCATGTGTCTTGGCTCTCTCTCGATAGGAAGGCGATAAATGAAAATTGTGCAACCATCATGTGGCACATTGCACACCTTTCTAAACAAATTTATTTTGAGTGTGGACACATCCAAAGCCAAAAACATATAAGAGCCAAAAATAAAAAATGATTAAGGCTATAATGCTTCAAGAAAAAAAAATTAAGGAAAAAATGCTTCACAAGAACCAAAGAAAATCCTATTTCCTCATTCTTCAAGTCATCTAGAAACTCCCTACCACTTACCATCATTACCTTATTGCTACTACTACTGTTGTTTTCCTCTTTAGGCTCCTTCATAGGCATCAACATATGTTTCACTCCATCTTTCTCAACAGTACATGTGTTCTCCCTTCCATTATGCACTTCTTTCCTTTCAAATTTCCATGGTCTACCAAGCAATAGATGATACACATCCATAGGCATCACATCACAAAGAACACTATATTTATAATTATCAATCTAAAAATCAACATGGGTCTGCTCATTTACTAATAATTTATGACCTTTTTGTAACCAAGATGCCTTATAAGGAGATGGATGTTTAATTCTTTGAAGATATAAATTTTCTACCATATCTATTGCAATAATATTATTTGTACTGCCACTATCAATGATTAGTCTACAACATTTAACTTTGCACTTACACTTGGTTTTGAACAAGGCTCTCCTTTGGATTGGTTCTTGACTTTATTTTTGAGGCTTCAACAATACCCTATTCATCAATAATGATTCAACCTATTTTGTCTCCTCTTTATGGTGAACAGGAGACCCCATGCTTTCTTGGCCAACATGAACAGTTTGATTACTTCTTTCAAACATGGAATATCCCCCTTGAGATGATTCAACACACTCACAACTCTTGTGTCCATATTGGTTGCACTTAAAGCATTTTCTAGCGAGCCATCTACCTCTACCTTGAGAACCACCTCTTCCATAGGATCTACCCCCTTTGTTTTAAAATCCTTCTCTATCATTGTTGGCTGCTCCATTAGAACTTTGAACCTCTTCTCCTTGATGATGTTTTTGTGCTCTACCAATTTGCTTCCCCCTTCCTCTAAAACCTCTTTTTCTTCTCTTGTTGACTTGTTTTCTTTGCAACTTTTCCTTTTCCTTTAAGCCAAGTTGATAAGCCACTTCCAAAATTCTATGGGACATAAGGCTTAATTCATCTTGTAGACTATACTTTAGACCAAACACATCTAGCAATTTTCTCCACATCTTCCTCACTATGCCCTAATCTAATTGCCAACTTATAGAACTCCTTTGTATAATATTTCACAAACATTTCTTTTTGTTTCAAATTATGCATCTTTTGAATAGATTAGTTTGGTAATCTTCTAGAAGGAACTTAGCCTTCAACTTTGCCACCATCTGATCCCAAGAGTTAATCTTTTCCTTACTCTTTCTTCTTAGTTTGGAAAAAGTGCCACCACACACTATAACAAATCCCTATGATTTGCTCTATTTTTGCTCTGTTTTGTGCTTCCACCCACTATTTTAATGTATTTTTTGCCAATTTTTTTAAAACATCAACGCCATTTATCAGGATGGCACTATTTTTGGAATTTATTTGTGTCGATCAAGATAAGTCTATGATAATTAAGGCACTCATTGGCACCAAAATTTGTGCCATATTTAGCACCAATATTATCTCCAAGTGTGGCACTACAATAGCACTACCTTTGGCTCCAAGTTTAGCTTTGATTTTAACACCACTTTTAGCTCCCACTTTAGCTTTGATTTTAGCACCAATTTAGACACCCTTATGCCGAAGAGACTTATTTGTATGTCTCTTTAACGATGTAAAATAGTGAAATGTCAACAAGATACAGGCATATCGAGGAGAGAATCACTTACGTCACATTGACAAGGTATATCTACAAGTGCTTGGCAAAAAACAACTCTTGGATATAACGAAGTAGTGTTGATGAGACATTGAGATATCAGTATGACAAATAAGATTGTCTCATCAACACTCTTCAAGTAATGATCAAAAGCATGCACTGCTATACTGTCGCGAAGGTGAGCAACATATGCAGTAGAGAGGTATACATGACAACCATATAGCAAGAAGCCTTGAGCAAGGTAGTAGTGCGGTAAAAAATAGAAGGGAAGGGAAAAACTGGGTGCCATACCACAACGGGTACAATAAGAAGTGGTAGTAGTACGGTAATGGTGGCATCATTACAATTTACAACACTAAATGCAACAAATCACATCAGTCACAATCCATTCGAATAAATCATTTAAGGAATAAGAATATAGCTTTCCAAAATACTCTAAAACTCTAATAAACATACTCTAAATTTTTTATTGAAATCTTATTTCTAGGCATAGCCTACCATAATGGAGTTTTCATTTTAATAAACATACAATAAAACCTTTGTTGAAACCTTATTTTTAGGTGTAGCCTTCCAAAATGGAGAAGTGTTTCAGTAAAGAATGACAAAGAATGGTAAGGAGGCATAGGATTCATTGTTGTTTATCTCATTCCTACTATGATCAACAAGGGTTACAATGTTTGCACTATTGTTTGTAATCCAGGTATTTAATTGACATATGTTTGCATAATCTCAAATTCCTTCAGATGCTTTTGAAGTATCAATGTATCCTATATAGGGTTTAGAATGACTTATTTTAATCTAAAAATTTAAATTAGATGCTTTTGAAGTATCAATGTGTCCTATATAGGGATTAGAATAATTTTTTTTTATTTTAAAAAATAAATAAATGATGTATTATCCTGTGATTAGATAATGTGACGCATATAAAGCAAGTCCTTCATACCTGCCATTGTTCCAAACCACCACTCACTATGTTGCTTAAAATGTTTCCTCCATAAGCACAATAACATGTTTTAAAATCATGGTTGCCAGTGATTGACCATTAAGGTCACTACTTTCATCAAGATACAATTAAATTTTTGTCTTCAAAATTAAGGCATTATGCAAGATAACATTGTGAATTGTTTGTTGTGTACAATTTTATTTTCTTGCACATTTATTGCTTTGCTAACTGCCTCTAAGACTGGATATTGCACCATCAGCTGCAATCTTAAACAACTCACTAACTATCACTTGAAGATTCCTTTCATGAGCATCTTTGTATAAAATCAAACTATGCCCTATAGAATGCCTACTTACTAATATAGGGGACTCATTGTTTCATGGTATTTTGAGTTTTATTTAGAAGGGGTTAATATGTGGAATTTTTATGTATAGGAAGAATAGATTGTGATGCAACGTTCAGGTATGGATGGTTTAGGAAAAATTGGATTGCCATTAGTGTCATAACCAAGTTGGATTGTACCTTGAGCCAGGGTGAAACACTTGCGGGTTTTTTCGTCATAAGCAAAACTTCTGTATAGGAATTTCCAAATATCCAACAAAGGAAGTTCCTACATTCTAAAGATAAAATCATAAATATTCTTATCTAGTTTCTAATCCAACCTTACATCTTTAATATCTGATAGAGAAAGTTTGTACATTCTAAAGATAAAATCATAAATCTGTTATTCCAACTTCTGATCTAATTTGAGGTCTTGAATATCGAATAGAGAAAGTTCCTATATTCTAAAGATAAAATCATAAATTTTATTGGTCCAATTGGAGATCCAATTTCAGGTCATGAAGCTCCAACAGAGAAAGTTCCTACATTCTAAAGATAAAATCATAAATTTGTTTGGTCCAATTGTAAGGATTTGTCTTTTTAATTATACTTTATGACATTTGTCTTGATACAAATTGTTACTTTAGCAGAATTATGGTTTTTCTTTTCTTCTAATGTTTTCAACCCTCATTTTAGGGAAGCACTCTGAAGATGGTTCCTTTCAGATGGAGACTATGCTTTTCCACTATAGGTTCCATCTAGAAACACCAGAAGATCAAGTACTATCATACTCAAGTACAATAGATTTTGAGGTTACCTTGCTCTCCTTGATACAAAATGTTGTCCTTCAATCCCTCTTAAGCAACATTCACTATTATGAACTTCATCATTGTACCTTTCATGAATTCAATTTAATTTGTTATGTGGAAACATGTTGTCTAGTATATCTTTGCCAATGAGGACTATTGTGTAAGCTTTTAATCTACATGACTGACCCTCATGTTGAATTCTTGTGTCTGTTATGATGCTTGGGGCTGCTTACTTTTAACCAAATTGTTCATGAAAACTATCTTGGAATCCTTGATGATCAATTTTTTCAGAATCATGGCTATGTTAATAGTGGAATGTTCTTATTATTAAGGATAAATCTTTATCAATAAGGAGATTACCCCTTACCAACATACTCCACTATCCTTGCAAAGATTGATCTTTAATGCTTAATGGATGGTTTACTTGTGATTATCCTTCTCAAATGAAACAATAGGGTAGTAGGATGGGCTTAGCCCTTGTGGGAGCCACATTTCACCCCACATCTTGTAACGAGATTAAAAAAAAATTAATTCTATCTATACCTGCACAATGAGAAAACATGTTAGATAAAACCGAGCATATGATAGATATGTTTGATAACTTTCTTTTTTTCCTGGACATCTATGGTATGCAAGTTATTTGAATCCACATCATGATCAAATTATATGTTTATAGATGTATGCACATATTTTGATTGGTAATCCTTCATTGCTCTAACAACACTCTTCTCACTCAAATGCAAGGAACCTAGGAGTAGCAAGGAATACATCAACTTGGAGGCTTAGACAAGCAAGAAGATTGAAGATGATGTAGAACAAAGCAACCGGGATTCGTCATTGTCCCCTTTCTCTTTATGTGAATTTTTCTCTTTTGTATCTATAAATGTATAGTTTTTCGATTATATGCATTCAAATAGTTAGTTCCATGACTTGTGTGGAACCACATGCATTTACATTATCCATAAAGACTACATTTCTAAAAGGATTGTGCAATATTTCCTATATTATATGCATTTTCATGGGTATGTGCAGGATCATCATGGAAAAAATAGGCCATTAAGTGGAAAAATATTCAGAGAAAACTTAGAGCTAGGCAACTTGACATAAAAATTTGAATAAGTTATCTATATTATTTCAAAAATATGTAAGAATAGAATCTATAGAAAATTGAATGTAGTTTGTAAACTACTAGGTTCATTTAAAAAAAAAAATCTATTTGGTGAAATTTTGAAATTTCAATGTAGTGGTACTTAAATTTCAGGGAAAAAATAAGAAGTAGGTGTTTGTCTAACCACCCTAACCACAATAAAATGATAATATTTTTTATAAGATTTTAGATATTAGTAGAGGACTCATGCCCCAATTTGATGCATATTTTTTGTAATTTTTTTCCAAGTAAATAATTAATTATGATTTTTTTATTACAAATTTTTAAAAAACATAAAAGCTCGTATGTTTGACCATGTTAACTTGGTCAAAACTTCATGAAATTCAATTTTTCTTTTTTCAATCTTATAGTGTGTGAAGCATAGAATGTGACGCATATTTTGGATTCAAAAAATGTGATACTGTTTGAAAGCAGTAGATGTTTTTCAATCAACCTATCAATCCAGACTTTAGTCATAATTTGAATAGAAAATGAATAATAATTACTTATTAAATTCAAATTAAAGCATAATTTATATTGGTTGAAAGCTAATAATCTCCTTTAAAAACCCTTTTCGTTTCATCAATTTTGGGTTAAAAAAAAGTCATCAGTCACATACCCATCATATTGCCACTTTTTGGCCCATCATGATCCTACACATACCCGCATAAGTGCAATCTAGTAATGTAATCTTCTGATTTTGTTTATGCACATGAATGTAATGTAGTAGAAATAAAAATGTACCTTACTCTTCATTTGAAAATCACAAAATCTCTATCTAATTGAGCTATTAACTTTTGTGTCTTCATGAACATATGTTGATACAAAATGAATGGAAGAAGCATCCAAGTAATCCTATTTTTTTCTGCCAACAATTCATACCAAAGATTGAAAAAATTAAGGATATTGCAATATGTAATTTGTATCAACACAAATAATATTACTAAAGCATTTCAAAGTTTAGGCCATAAGAATCATCCTTTTTTAAATATGGATTGTGTTGTAGCCAAAATTCCATCCTAATTATTTTGCATACTTCCATTTTCACTCATCTCTTGCATCCACCATATGCACATAATTTGTGTCATAATAACTTAAATTTAATAAAATCCCTCACATGAGCTTCCAAATAAAACCCTTGATCACAACATCAAAGTGTATTCCTCCTTTGAAATACTCCTATGATTGCCCATAGCATATTGCCAAGACAACAACATGTCAATGAGAGTCCCTCCAAAGTCTCCCTGACATTAGCACAAAGCACAAATCAAAAATGTAGATGAGACACCCCTATGTCGAAGAGACTTATTTATATGTCTCATGGACGATGTAAAATAGTGAATGTCAACAAGATACATGCATATCGAGGAGAGAATCACTTATGTCACATCGACAAGGTATATCTACAAGTGCTTAGCTAAACACAACTCTTGGATATAACAAAGTAATTGTCGATGAGATAGTGGCATATCGGCAAAAGACATTAACTTGTCTCATCGACACCGGAAACCAACATCAGAGGAACATGAGATCTAATGTCAATGAGACATTGAGATATTGGTAAGACAAATAAGATTTTCTCATTGACGCTCTTCAAGTAATGATCAAAAGCATACACTGCTATAATGCTAGGAAGGTGAGCAACATATGCAGTAGAGTGGTATACACCACAACCCCATAGTAAGAAGCTTTGAGCAAGGTGGTAGTGCAATAAACAATAGAAGGGAAATGCAAAACACTGCCATACCAGCATTTCAAATAAACAATGGGAATTTTAATTAAAATTTTCTTCAATAGTTATGAAATCATGATTAGTTTGACTAATGTGACTAACAAAAATATTGATGAGACTACCGCTATTAATGAAGAACTTTCTCATAAAGGTGGTGTGAGTGCCATTTATGAACCAGGGCTGGATGAATTGTGCTGAAATTTGATAAATATGACCTCAAAGAAGTTGAAATCATTGTGAATTGTAATTGAAGGATTTGGAGAACCAATTTGGACAACGATAGGCAATCAAAAATTTGCAGCATTTATCCAAGTGGTCTCGACTCAGCTCAAAGTATTTTCTCAATAAGTAGATAAAATCATTGCATGAATAGGGTTGAGATGGAAAAATCCCTAGGTAAACAGAAAACAAAAAGACAAAAACTGAAGCTAGGTAATTGAATCAAGACTTAATCGATTAGTGTCTTAAGTCTGGGCCAAAATCTAGAAGAATAACATAGCATAACCCATCGTGTGTGACATTGGTAGATAAACAAAAAATTATGGGAGATGTATGGACTTCGTGTAGGGCTTACAACCTCTTTATTTATCATTATAGGAAGAAATTCTGGCATAGCCTAGTGTCAAACCCATGGAATCTGAATCTGGGTAAACTTGTAGTACCCAACCTCTTTATGAATGTAGATTTAATCAAGGTGTTGGAAAAGAATTAAAATCTAAAGACAAGAGCAATTCATTTTCCTGATGGGTCACAATTCATCATCATAAAGCCAAATTATATTTTGATGATTTTTCAGTTAGACACTTCCCTAATTATGAATCAGAGACTTTTTGGAGGAATACCACACCATGGACACAAGTTAAAAGAGGTCGAAATTTCCTCTACATAGGGTTAAAGGTGTGGGTAACCAAACTATGAGGTTCTCTAGTGAATATAATTCCCAATTCTCCATGGCTTTGTTTGAAGAATACTTTCAATACACTTATTACTCAACTAGTCAAGTACTGGGAATTGATGTTCCTAAGAACATGAAAATTGCTCCCATGGTTTTAGCCAGAAACATCCAAAGCGATAATGCCTGACCCTATGTTTATGCAGAGTATTTATCAGAGGCCATCAATAATGCCCTCAATATCATTAAGAATGACAGTGAAGCCATTAATTTCAAGCACTATTCTCTTTTCATGCACATGATATTATACGAAGGGAAGGTGATGGGGATATGGGGTCAGGAATTAAGAATAAATGACTTAGATAATGATGGAAATTCAAGACCTGTACAAATGTGGACATCTATGTGGGACAATAGGTGTGGTAGGTCCCACTAATTATATTTTGAGGAATATTTTGTCAAACCACTATACAATATGCTAGGCCACAAATGTGACTACAACCTCTCCCCAGAGATCTTAAGATTTCTTTGACCAAAAGATATGGGTCATGAAGCAGGGATAAAACACAATTGGTAGGATTAGTACATGTTTGGGGATTGTATTATTATCAAGGTTTATGGATTTGAAGTTGCACCTTATTTGTTGCCTAAGACTATACCAAACAGAGTTTCTTATTTAGAGATCATAAGGTAATTGTCATTTTCAGCTTTCATGCATTTAAAGAGCTCGGGAGGCAGGCTTTCATGCCTTCCACTTTATGCTTTGGTGATTTCACTATTATCTCTAATTTAGGCTATGACTTGGTTAGTGGAAAATTCGATTATTATGGCTTGCCAGTTGGAAACAAAAGGGAAAACTTTGATCCTGAACACTTCATTTGTGATGCCAAAATTTCTCATAAATTGAAAGGGTATGAGCATAGTTTCCTTTTAGAAGATGTCATTAGAAATTGTGAAGAAAATCAAAACATGATGAGAATGAATTCCTATAGTAGGGTTATGATGGCTAAGGCTTGGAAGGTGAATAATAACCCATGCTACGTAGGGGCTTTCCCTGAGGTACAAGATCCCATAGAGAGAATTGAATAGTTAATCCTCCATGAAGAAGAACTGATAAGAGATGTGCCACTTGTGGCATTGGTCCTAGGAGGCAAGTCAAAAATATCACACCACTAGATCACTTATCACCTCAGCCTACTACTAAAGTGAGCTTTTTAGTTGGTTCCCCATCCATGGAAGAAGATAAGACTGAGGAGAAATAAGTATCACAGTTTAATGCTCTTATTATACCCCAATATGAGATTCCATTGGAAAGAAGTGTGATCACCTTTGAAGCCTTTGATGAGCTATCAGATATGTGAGGCTTCGTGCAAGTCAAGAATTTGTTGCATATGATACTATTGTGCAAACCCTTGAATTTAAGTCCTTTATATATGAGTATAAATGAAGACTAATAAGAGAAAGGTTAAAGGACATTGACCCTGAGAAAGAGGCTTATTCTTTGAAAGAGTTCCAACATGAAGTTGATAGGGAAATGAGAAAAATGATTGCTAAGAGAGGAAGAGTATTATTGCAAGAAGCTAGAGTTATGATCCTTCCTAGGTGAGATATTAGTTCAACCATTGTGTTTGACAAATTTTTGAAGAGAAAGAATAAAACTTTGTAAATAATGGATGAAGCAGGTGACAAGGTCTATACAGGGTTAGGGTACAATCCTGGTAATACCACTTTGCAAATTTGGTCTCCTTACCCCCCAGGAAAGAAGCCTTCTCTCATTGACCATGATCATCTTTTTTGGACATCTCCTGGTGGAAAGAGTAGGGGAGACAGATCCCTTGGAGACTACTGACTTGAATGTGAATGTAGCTAAATTCACCAAAGCCCATATCCAAAATCTAGTAAGAGATAACCAGTGGCTGATAGAGGAAAATGACAAGTTGAAACAAGAATTAACCAACTACAAAGATAGGCTACCTACTTCTCCAAGGCTTTACTCTCATTTAATTGAACATGAAAGAAAAGTGTTAGAGGCCATGTCTGAGACTGCTCAATTTGAAGCATAAATTTGAAAAGGCTCAAAAGGAACAAGAAGAACTAAAAATAAAATTGAAGGCTACTTCTTTTGAAGTAGCATCAAGGATAATTTGTATGAAATTCAAAGATATGTTCCAACATGCAGATGGTGTCTGGCATGCTCACAGTGGAACATACAAGGCCCTCGTGGAGCATGGAAGTCTGCTTGATAGGATGAAGGAAATGGAACCCCATATCAAGTAAAAAGATGGAGATAATAATGCTTTGCTCCAAGAATGTCAGAGCCTCATGAATACACGCGAAAACTTCCAGAATATCTTGACACGGGAATTGAGTGAATTCAGACAACCACTATGTATGGCCATGCCATATTTCTTTGAAGAAATAGATTTGAAGGATCAGGAAACTTGTAAAAATGAGATATTAAAATATTTTCCAGGCATCCTTGATGACATCAATGATGAGGATGGGGTACTTAGGAAAACACATAAGAAAATCAAGAGGATTGCTAGATTGGAGAATGTAATGATAGACACTCTATAGAATGCAAACACTTATGCCTAGGAGAAATACATTGATCACATGTCAAAGGTTAATTTGTTCCTTGCACAAGCTGTATGCGGAGGTAGTCATAGTTTGGTTGTTGTGGATGCATTAACATGGTGCTTGAGCCTTGAATAGATCTTAGGTGGTCATGGGTGCTTCCTGATGATTAACAGACTATGGTCCATCCAACAATAAACTTGTTTTAAGTTTCTATGTTATGTTAATTATGCTTTAGTTAAGAAACGATTTAAATTTTGTAAACAAACCTGAAGCTTGTTGCTTCCCATACAAATAGGGAAACCAAGGTCTGATTTTGATCATCATATCATCATCATTTCAATCCATTAGAATAGATACTAGACCATCTCATCCACTTATTCATATCAAAAGAACTCATGTTATGTATGTTTATAGTTTGAGCATTATAATGGAGCAGATACATTATAACTCATAATCCATTTTTAGTGTTCAATTTTTGTGTCAATTTCCATGCTTATTTATTGCTTTGCTATCTCCAAAGTGGTCTTTTCATGTTGTTTAAATCTATAATATTTATTAGGGCACATTTGTTATTACTATGTGGATGCTTTGATTGGAATCTGGTTAGGTGTGAATTAAATTCCTTTCAAGTAATTTACTTTAATTGGTTCATAATAAGGATTAAAGTCCTCTTAGAGATATTGGCACCCTCTTATGGTCTAAAAACCTACATTTTTGTGACCCAAAAGATTGCAAATAACTCTAAAAATTTAGAAGTTTATGAAATAGTGTATATATTCTATGAAATAGTGTATATATTCTTATACTTGTAAATATTCTTGTACTTGTATATTCTATGAAACATTCCTTATTTTCTATGAAATAGTGTGTTTATTCTTGTACTTGTAAATATTCTTTCATTGTTATGTCTATTAAAGAAAATAGAGTTTGAATAAAAAATGCTTCACCCTATTTGTAAGTATGTGAATTATTGTTTAAGGAAAAATTTTATAGTGTTTACATTTTCAGTTTACTAGTATCAAATCTTCATTTTCTATGTATATAAAATTGTATGTGCTCTTTATCTCTAATGACATAAAATAGTAATGTCATCAGAATCAGGGTTTTCAATTTCAGTACCATCATTGTCCACATTTTTCATATCCTGTTCACTTTTAAGTACAATCATCAAGATTTTATTTTTCTTTCTTTTCCCAGTTAATATTGATTCCTTTCAATGCAACACAGTAGGTTGCATGTTAAATTTCAAACATTTTCTTTGTTTTTTTGTATATATTATTTTCTCAGTGAATCATTATGTAACAAAAATTTCACTTCTGAAATATACAGTAAAAATAAATGAAAGCACATGTTTTCTTTGTCAAGGGAAATGTATGGTGAATACCCTATGCCTTTCAGATAAGTGTACAAGTGAAATAAGACATAACTAATTGAATATGATTTTCTGTATTGTATAATTTTTTTTATGTGCTTTTTACTTTTTGCATGTGGATTACCCTCAGAAAGAGACTACTTATCTTTTCTTAAATGAAGCCTTTATATTTGTTGTCTACGGAAGGAATTTACTACTTGAAAATAGGTTCATGAACTTCATACAAATTAAGATTGGTGTAAAAGGCCATCCCCACAAATGTTGTTTGGTCTAGAATTATGATGGAAAAGAAAAAAACTTTCTAGGAGAATAATATGTAGGTTTTCAATTTTCCAAGTACAACATAATATTACTGAAGTATTTCAAAGTTTAGGCCATAAGAATCATCCTTTTTTAAACATGGATTGTAAATAATTCTAAAAATTTAGAAGTCTTGGTCATTAACATTATTGTCTACTACAATGTCATCTAGTGTATCATTTTCAATGTTCATATGTTCTTTCGAGTATTTAATATTATCATCATCCTTATCTTGACCTACATCATCTTCATCAACATTGAAATTTGACTGTAGACCATCTATATTGTTACCAGATGTATTTGGATCATCATTTTCTATACCATCCATATTGTTGTCTTCCATAACATCATCTAACTCTAGATTGTTGTCTTCTTGTGCCTGAACATAACCATCTTCAACATCATCATGGATTTCAATTTCTTCAATGTTCTCTAATCCCTCTCTCTCATTTTGTTGGCCATCATTTTTTTGCTCAATATCCACTAATGCATTGTCAAATACATGCCTTGATATTGGATCATAATGTATGACAAATATCCATTTCAGGTCCAAAATATCTTCATAGAAAAATACCTACACATGAACATACATATATTATACGTATGTTATAAAATTTTTATTGATTAATAAACACATGTATATAATTGCAATAAGCTATGAATTAATAGATTAATGATCAGTATTGCTTCTTGTTTGAGTTAAAGAAATACCTACTCATAATGAATTGGTAGAACATAAGGCTCCTTATCCTCTGGTAGGAATGATGAGGAATCTATAGAAAACAATCCACTATGTGTATCATGTCTTCGTGACCTCTCAAATGCTTCATACCATCTACACTTAAAAATACAACATTTAAAAGAGCAGTAATCCAACTCAATAATTTCTTATATTTTCCCAACATATTGTAGATTCCTTTCAATTATATTCTTATCTTTTGAGCTTGATCTATTGGATTGCTTGAAGTCAACCATGATGCCGCAATCAAAGGATCATCTCTTTATGTCTACACTTTCTACACGATAATGTTGGCCATATTCCTACATTGTTGGATATTTCCTCACCTATGAAAGACCATTTTTTTTAGTGAAAACAAATATAATGACAAATATTAAAATAGTTAAGACTCTTAAAACTATAAGGAAACAACATTTTGTAAAATTCCAACTGTACCTTTCTTTCACATCCTCTAGAAATATTGATTTCATCTTCTGCTATGCTTGAATTTATACCTACATCTTCTATTTGATTTTGAATTTGTTTAGTAACACATTCTAGTGGGAAAAAAATTCCCCATTCCCCAAGCAGATGAGTGGGAAATGGAGTATTCTTTGGGTTCAATCTCTTAAACTATCTCCTTGCTTCTAACACTTCTTCTCTCTTTTCATCATACAGATCAATCCATTTTTTCATAAAGTCCATGTGGTACAGAATGAACTTGTCGAGTATAGAAATTTCATCTACACTTATTAAATGTCAACATGTTTATTTCAAACTCCAAATGTCATGTTATTAATTTGACAAATAAATTACAGAGTAAATTAATGATTGCAAGAAAAACAACCACACTAATCATGAATTTACTTACTAATTTGTACTTCAACACCATTAGATTGTGGTTTTTCTCCATCTATAATATCTAATGCTCATTCTTCATCCCATACACATGGGCCATCTTCAAAATCCTTACCAAGGAATTCACATAGGAAGAAAATGCTCCATTCAATACATACCCTTCAACCATGCAGCCCGCTGGATGTGCCTTTTGTTAGACATATATTTTAAGATTTTTCATATACCTCTCAAAGAAAAACATCCACCTCATTGATAAAACACCCACCAATTCAATTTCATCGACTAGGTGTATAAGTAAATGTACTTGTAGGTCCATGAAACTTGTAGGGAGCTCCTTCTCAAATACACATACAATTTCTGCAATTCCCTTCTTCCACTTTGGCACTTCATATTCACAGATCTCCTTGGAGGTCACCCACCTAATATAATAATAGTAAATTAGTATGAACCTTTAGTCATAAATTAAAATGCAATATAACATCTCTATGTATCTCACACATGAACATTTCATAGAACCACATACCTTGTAAATACTAACAATCGACTTATGGCATTCCTTAAGTCAACCATAAGACAAAAATCCCCCCCTAATTTCCAATGGCATGATATGCTATCAAACACATTTATGAAAAGGTCATTAGTAATTTTTTCTCACAAAAAAAATATCAAAATAAATTTAGTGCTTAATCAATGTTAACAATAAATGTTAAATGTTGATATATAATACCTTCATTAAATTATGAAAATCATGTGTTTTAAATCCTGCAATATGTCCATCAACTATAAAAGCTTTAGCCAATGATGACCCATAGCCAGTAGGTGTCCTTATTGAACAAATGCCATTTTTTAGTTGGTCTAGCTCTCTTTTTTTCAAAATCCATGGAGCTTATGCATATGTTTCATTTTCCCTGTTTGGCCACAAATGTTTTCTATCAAATTTGGTATGCGAAAGAGCAATATCTCTCCTTGAAGACAAGGTGTCCTCTTTTCCTGATATGTGTCAAAATATAGAATCTAGGACATTTCTGAAGATGTGCATAGGATCTAATAGGTGAGATATTAATAGATCCTTCCAATAAGGGATCTCATAAAATATGGATTTCCTTTTCATTCCTTTTGGCATATTGACTACAACTTGTTCTAGTTCTTCAATTGAATCACCCCAATCAAAAAAATCCTCCCAAGCGTTCAATTCAATATCTTCATTCTTCTTAAGCCAATCACCTGGACCCATAATCATGGGAGGTCCTCTATTTTCAACTTTTCCATCAAATTGATTCTTCAGGCAATTTCTAAACCTATGATCTAGTGGTAGAAAAACCTTGTTGTTTGCGTAAATAAATTTATGTAGATCTTTAGACTATGACCCTTGAAATTGTTCTTCACATCTTGGACATGCAAATATCCCCTTTGTTTGAAGCCATGTATTTCAATAAGTAATGTTAATAACATAATATATATATATATATAAAACTAAGTATGAAAGTTGAAAATGAAAATAAATTATGAATGTAAATATGTAAACATTTTATCTTACCAAAACAAACACCAAGTCTTGGGAAATCATGAATAGTCAAACATAGCACACCATACAACATGAAGGACCTATTTGATGGAGGACATGATATGTCATACATTCTTATGCATTTCCATAGTAGTTGCATCTCATTAATAAAAGCCGCAAGATAAAAATCCATGTTTTTAACTTGATGTTTTCCTAAAACAATGAGAGTCAACATAAGGTGCTCCTTTCTAACTCATCCACGGGGGAATATTCTGTACTATCAATCCAATTGGCCAAACACTATAATTTGAGCTTAGGAAAGAGAATGGGCACACTCCATCAATTGCAAGACCAAACCTAATACCATGAGGTTCATCTTTGAATTTTGTTGGCCATTTTTCCTCTATGTGTTTCATTGCTCTAGAGTCGGCTAGAATTCATATGAATCCATCTTTACTCATGTTCTTTGCATGCCGATCCATCAATTGTGCTAGTGAATTGCATCAAAACATTTGTTGAATTCTAGGTATAATTGGCATGTGATGTAAAACCTTCTTTGGAACTATAGGACCTTGTACATCTGTACAATATCTCTTCTCTTTGCATATAGGGAATTTACCTTATTTTCATATTCATCTCTTTATAAAATGCAATCATTTTTACATGAATGAATTTTCCTATATTCAATCCCCAACTCAACTAACAACAGACACACCTCTCTACAAGTTGATGGCAACACATTCTCTTCATGGAATATTTTAGTTTTTAGTGCCCTGTAAGATTCCAAAGATTAAATCAATTGAATTTTTGACTTATGATGAACATGTTTGATATGTCAATTTATACTAGGACTATTTATATACAATATATGGTTTTAAAATACCCTTAAATAAATATAAACGAAGTTGATGAATGTTTAAAAATTATGTACACCAATTGACAATGCAAAGTAAGAAATAGATTTCAACTCACTTTAGTAGGTTAGTGAATCCTTGGTCTAACCAACCAAATAGTGACTTGATTTCTAATAATATTAATGTGCATGCTAGTTTTGAGGTTCTACTTGCACCTGACTTGAACACAGGTGTATTTGTTGCTTGCTTTATGGAGTCTTTGATGTTGTTATCATCAACATTACATTGGTGGTAATTACCCCTACTATCATCATTACTGTCAACCATATCATCATTATTGTCATAATTTTTTCCATCCCTAAAGAAACTTGTAAGCATTTCATTCAATCATTCTTCATGCACTACATTTTCACTATCATCATCATCATCATTAAGGCTAGGTGGCATGTCATCAGTGTATGTGAATCTCGTCAACTCTTCAAATTTCTCAAGTGGTAGTGTTCTCTTGAATCTTGCTCTTGTTGCCCTGGTATGGTTTAAAGAATGGTTTGGATCATCTCATCCAAATCTTAATAATCCAGTTGGATCTTGGGTATTAGTATGTACTATTTCATCAAAATCTTCTACCTATCAACAAATGCAAGCATTATTTAATGTTTCAAAACAATTGGATAAATCATAAATGTATCAATTTCAAAGAGCTATAATCAAATATGGCTTAACAAATATAAATATAAATTTTATGAACATATATACCTTCCTCTTCTTTAGTGCAATCATTTGTTGTGTCTCCAGTATCCATTGTCATATCCTCTTCCACCCACTATCGTCTATGTGATTTAATAGTTTTAGGTCCATGTCCATGTACATATCTTCTTCTTTTGCTAGTTGAACGCTCAGGCTCTGCATTTGCTCCAATCTCCATCTAAAATAATCAACAACATGCATTAATTTATATCAAGATTAGATAATAAATTATAAATTTCAATAATACTGTGAAAAAAGATGGATGTATCACAAAATACCATCAAATCATTTTTTCCTAAGTTAAGTCAAAATTTGACTAGATGTCCTGCTTCAGCCATTGTGTCCTCATTTGATATGACACGATTTTTTGCCATGGCCTTGTCTTGCCCCTATAATACACAACATAGTAAATAATGTTTAGGACACCAATTATATCATTTCAACGAGTATGTTGTCCATCACAAACCCTCACTTTAGTCAGATATTTGACATATTGATATCTACTCTATGTTGTAGCATTTGTGAACTCATAAACACCTTCCTCCTTTGGTTGAGGTTGCTTTCTTTTCTTACCTCTATTATATCTATAGCTTTTGTTGTCTCATCTATTTCCACCCACTTTCCTCTCAATGATTTAGTATTTCTATGCCATCCATGTCCTCACTCCATGGCCTCCTCTATGAATAAAAATGTTGCCATAGAAGCTCTCACTGCACTACTATCGAGAAGGAAGAAGCAACTTGCAGGACCACAGTAAAAACTGCTCTACCACACCAAGTTGATGAAGGAGCCATGGAATAGTAGTGGTCACTGCACTACCACACACCAATTGTAGAAGACTTGTAGGAGTCACCGCAACACCACTAGGAACAAAAGAAAGACTCATGTGCCGCCATAGAATCTTTCACCACACTAACACCGAGAAGGATGAAGCACCTTGCGAGACCATGATAAAAACTGCTCTACTACACTGAGCTAATGAATGAGCCACAGGATAGTGGTGGTCACAAAAACAAGGAAGAAGTTGGAATTATTTCGAACACTTTGGATCCTGTAATACACAACAATGATAGGAACCCAATTAGGTGCACTTGGCACTACCTTAGGCACCCCAAAAAAAATACATTAATGACCAAAAGTTAACACTAAATTTGGCGTTAACTAATTCTGACTAAAGCGTTGACTACTAAATCAAAATAAAAATTTTAAAAAATATTTGTGTGAAGGAAGAAATTGGATGACAAAAAAGGGAAAAATTTGTGTGAAGGAAGAAATTAGATGACAAAAAAGGGAAAAATGCCACATGAAGGAAGAGAGTGCTACCAGTAATTGATGTGAAATTTGATTTAGTTTGTAACACCATAGGTAAGGTTACATTTTTTTTTTCATTGAATTTGTGATTGTTTACTAGTTCATGGCCTCTAAATTGTCCCATCATTATAAATTGTAAAACCTTTGAGAAACCAACAAAAAAATTTACCCTACCCATTTGAGCTTTGGCTCAAAATATTATAGCAAAAAGCCAGGATGCCTCTGTATTCTTTCCCTAAACTAGGTATTAAGGAAATAGTGAACTATTTGGAAAATATGGGAATTTGGTCGGTCACTACTGAGAAAGTGCTGAAAATAAACACATAAACTACTTGGTTTTTCCCATTCACACTATGGTCACCAATGCCATGACAAATTCATGCAAGACTGCATTATGAAAGATTTTTCATGATAAGGTTATCAACTCTAAGCAAATCAAGCGAACATATTTTCCCTAAGTTATCAACACTAAGCAAACCCAACAAACATGTCACTGCTAAGCAACTACTGAAAATAAATGCAGAAACTACTTGGTTTTGCCCTGTCACGCCATAGTCACTGATGCCATGACAAATTCATGCAAGATTGAATTATGAAAGATTTTTCATGATAACTTTATCAACACTAAGCAAATCCAGCAAACGTATATTTTCCCTAGGTTATCAACACTAAGCAAACCCAATGAACATATTTACCCACAAAACAAAACTTTCATACCACAAACTGAATAAAAACTTTCATACGTGACAATGTATACTTTGTTTGCCTCCACAAACTAGACAAAAATAATTTTCCCTAGGTTGCCTCAAAATGTCAAGCAATATAAGGAGGTGAGCATTGTCAGTAGACTCTGGCCACAATGAGGTAATTCATTGTCAATTTATAGATTTGTAAATGTTTCCATTGTTTCTTTGAATTTTACTTTTTATTTTTCTATTTCAAAATTTAAAAGAAGAAATATAATTTAAATATATATATATATAGGGACATGAGACTAACAAAGATAAAGAGGAATTGGCTTCCATACTAGGGGTAGAGGCAATGAACAAATTGGTTAATGTGGACTAGACAACACTTTCCAGATACATAGAAAAAAAATCTGGTAATGCCCCTCAAACATTGCAAACAAATCAAGTGTGTCAAAGGGAATCAATTGATTCCCCAACCAGTCCTGGATTGAACAAAATGTCCAAGAGGAAATCAATGATAGTAAACTCTAAGAATGTGGAACAGGGAGCAGATACTTCCGATGTCCCAACCACTCCTAGGACAGAAACTTCTTCCACCACGTCATCTTATCAATCTTGCATTGGTAGCTACAATACAAAGATAGATTACGAGGTGGTTTCAAGGGAAGTCTAAATGATGGATGTTGGGAAAACGTTTGTGAATAGGTTGAAGGAATCATTCCTTCAATGGTTCAAAGACCATCTACATTTTCCATTCTCACAGATACCCATGCAACTGAAAAAAGCAGTTATCCATGACATGGAGACTAAATTTGGAATAGGTTAGTCTGTAAAGAATATAAAGCTACAAATGTCTCAAAACTGCAAGAGATTTTAGTGCAACCAAACAAAGAAGATAAAAAATTCCCTCTTGAACTAAGGTAGAAAAGAAGGCCAATTGATGTAAGTGTGAAAGTATGGAAAGAGCTTGTAAAAGCATATGAGAAGTCTAATGCACGGAGGAAGTCCGGTGAGGAGAGTATGTCAGTATTTGAATTTTCTCATAAGATTATCTCAAATTTATTAAACAATATTTAAATTTTATTTGTGCATAGTTAAATTCAATTAGTATATGTTTCAGGACAAGGCCTCCAAGGCTAGGCTTGAGAAACTTCGTGCAACGCATCATAGTGGCTAGAAAGGTTTACATGCCTTGATCTATACATTTGTAATTATATTTAGTATGTTAAATTATATTTTTTTAATTTCCTTAGAAAAAGTAAATGATTGCATATTAATTAGATTAAGTAGTCCATGTTCCATGTTTTGATAGGAGGAGAAATATGGCTACCATCCAAAGCAATTTGAAAAGAATATGTTACAAAACAAAAAGTGGAATGATTTTGTACTCCAGATGGAGAACGAGGTATCAATAGTTGAGTTTCAATAAATTAGTTGGACATTGTTGTGTCAATATGTCAATTTGCATCTCTTGTGTTGAGTTGTTTATTGATGTGTAGGATGAGTAACTAAAGCTCAAAACTTATGATTACAAGATGACATTTATGTGCATGAACAAATAGTAGAAGGATGTAGATGAAATGTGTAATGGCTAGTTATCATAGAATTCAAACTACCAAAGTAACAACACTAATTGAGTTAACATATATGCATCATTTTCATAAACAACTAAAATGTGTAACAAATGTTAATCAATACATCAAATTTTGAGGTGCATTGAAATAGTTAAAAAAAACATGTTTTGGGGAAAATATCAGCAACATGGGCGAAGAAAGCATTAACCCTAATAAAAGCATTTTTTGTTGTTCTTGATACACCATCTGTAAGTTTTCCTTGGATGACAATACTGAATTTCTATATATGTTGTACCCCTTAAATGCCCTATGTGTTACAAATATGGAATAACAATGCACAACTTTGTATTGAGTCCAAAGGTCAAGGCATTCTGAATAAGGGTAGCCAAACTTGATAAGGATGTAGTCACTATAATTACACATATAGACAATTGAGAATAGTCATGTAAAGACAACTACCTGTGAAAACCATAATCAATCAAATTATGCACATTCAAATCTAAGTTTGAAAGATTGCATTTCAGTCCATGCATCTAAGTCCTTGTTGAAGATTGAGGGTGTCAACAACAAAGCTAGAATAGCTCTCCTTAAACCATAGCTAGTTTTAAAGTGCATTATTTCCAAATTCAAATCCACTTCTCAGCTAAGGAAAGGAGGTAGGATTATCAGGTGCTACCTCAAATAGAGAAGGCCATAGAAAACATTGAAATAGAAGATCCAATAAGTGAGACAACATAGTTGTACACCATAGATAATTAGAATTCTTGCAATGCATAGATGCTTGTGATAAAAAAAAGGTTCTTACACATTGGCTAAATATATCCTCATCAAAATGACCAGAAAGAAATTTCAAATTTGTAAGTAAACTCTGACAGTCAAGAAAAATAGTCATAAAAATTGGAAGTAAACTTTGGCAGACATGTAGGTGAACTTAATTCATCTGACTTTATGCCTCTTGGTAGACATCAAGATATCCCCACCTAAATTTTGGACCACATCCATTACCTCCACATAAAATTGGACATCCTTGGTCTTCTTGGTTCCCATGCCATGATATGGTTATGTAAATGAAAATGAAGCAAAGTAATCATCTCCTTCTCTACTGGCTAGAAGAATGCATGCTTAATGTTTTGATACATGATACCAACTCTCTCTTATGCTCTCATGGTTGAATACAAAAATCCATTATGGTGGGCCTCCAGAGCTCTAGTCATCTTTCATCTTCTTCCACCAAATGTTGGCCTAATCCACACATTTGCCAACCTAATTGGCTTTTTTTTTAAAGTTGAAGTTTCTCCTAAGTCACCAATGTAGCTCTCTCTTCCTTTTTAGACTCTTTTATTGCTACAGATCATCTCTGGGATTTAATTATTTGTACCACATGGTTGATGTGATTTGAATCCTTGCATCTAAAAGAAATTTCCTTAGCATAAATACTACTAGGGAATTTCAATGTTGCCATTGTAGTTGGAATTAAAGTCGGTACTTACAACATTGAAAATAATCCTTATATAAGAATTCCCTCCATATTGTTTCCTTGTAACACTCTTGATGGTGGCTACATGAAATATGATTTTGATTCCTCTTCTACATCAGAGGGTTCCTATCCTTGATCTAACTCTTTTGAATTATCAAAATTAGAAACACTAGCTTCCATATTCAAAAATTCCCAACCAACATCTTCAATAAATTTATCTGGATCATCAGTAATACTCTTCAAAATTGGCCACCAATTCAAGTTCATTTTTCTTTCATAATACTTTATATCCATGGAGTTTATCCATTCCTTGATGCCATCAAGTGAAGATTGAGGAATGGCATCAATGTAGAGTACATCCCACTTGAAGTCTTTGAAAACAATATCCATATCAAATTCCTTTTTCCCAAGTCCTACTCTCTCAAGGTTAACAATCTCAATCTCACTAATAGTGATTACTAAGAAAGGTAATTCCACCAACTCTACCAAAAAATTTATCATAGGATCAATAAAAGTAGAGGCTTTGAAAGGAAAACCATGAAAACCAAGCTCTCTAAATGGTATATCAAACTCTAATTCAAAATCTTTTAGATGAGGCTGCTCCCATAGCTCTCTTACTCACTTGAAAAATCCTTAAAACTCTGTATTGATTCTATTTTCCTGTCCCTCTCTTGTTATTTTTCCTCAATTTCATCAAGATCATACATTGACCTTCTTTCCCCTCCTAAATTTTGGACCACATCCATTTCCTCCACATAAAATTGGACATCCTTAGTCTTCTTGGTTCCCATGCCATGATATGGTTATGCAAATGAAAATGAAGCAAAGTAATCATCTCCTTCTCTATTGGCTGAAAGAATGCATGCTTAATGTTTTGATACATGATGCTAGCTCTCTTCTACACTCATGGTTGAATACCAAAATCCATTATGGTGGGCCTCTAGAGTTCCAATGATATTTCATCCTCTTCCACCAAATTTTGGCTTGATCCAAATGTCTTCCAGCCTAATTGGCTTTGTTTTTGAAAGATGAATTTTCTCCTGAGTCACCAGTGTAGCTCTCTCTGCCTTTTTAGACTCTTTCATTGCTATAGATAATCTCTGGGATTTAATTATTTGTACCACATGGTTGATGTGATTTGAATCCTTGCATCTAAAGGAAATTTCTTTAACATAAATACTACTAGGGAATTTCAATGTTTCCATTGTAGTTGGAATTAAATTCAATACCTACAACATTGAAAATTATCCTTATATAAGAATTCCCTCCATCTTGTTTCCTTGTAACACTCTTGATGGTGGCTACATGAAATCTGATTTTGATTCCTCTTCTACATTAGAGGGTTCATATCCTTGATTTGACTCTTCTAAATTATCAGAACTAGAATCACTAGCTTCCATATTCAAAAATCTCCAACCACCATCTTCAATAAATTTATCTGGATCATCAGCAATACTCTTCAAAATTGGTCACCAATTCAAGTTCATTTTTCTTTCATAATAATTTATATCCATAGAGTTCAACCATTCCTTGATGCTGTCAATTGAAGATTGAGGAATGGCATCAATGTAGAGTACATCCCACTTGAAGTCTTTGAAAACAATAGCCATATCAAATGTTTTTTTCCCAAGTCCTACTCTCTCAAGGTTAAAAATCTCAATCTCACTAATAGTGATTACTAAGATAGGTAATTCCACCAACTCTACCAAAAAAATTATCTTAGGAACAATAAAAGCAGAGGATTTGAAAGGAACACCATGAAAAACAAGCTCTCTAAATGGTATATCAAACTCTAGTTCAAAATATTTTAGATGAGGCTTCTCCCATAGCTCTCTTACTAGCTTGAAAAATCCTTGAAACTCTATATTGATTTTATTTTTCTTGTCCCTCTCTTGTTGTTCTTCCTCAATTTCATCAGGATCATACATTGACCTTCTTTCCCCTCCTAAAGTTTGGACTACATCGATTACCTCCACATAAAATTGAACATCCTTGGTCTTCTTGGTTCTCACGCTATGATATGGTTATGCAAATGAAAAGGAAGCAAAGTAATCATCTCCTTCTCCACTGGCTAGAAGAATGCATGCTTAATGTTTTGATACATGATATTAGCTCTCTCTTTTTCTCTCATGGTTGGATACCGAAATCCATTATGGTGGACCTCTAGAGTTCCAGTTATCTTTCATCATCTTTCACCAAATGTTGGCATAATCCACACGTCTGCCAACCTAACTGGATTTGTTTTTGAAAGCTAAAGTTTCTCCCGAGTCACAAGTGTAGCTCTCTCTTCCTTTTCAGAATCTTTCATTGCTACAAATCCTCTCTGGGATTTAATAATTTGTACCACATGGTTGATGTGCTTTGAATCCTTGTATCTAAAGGAAATTTCCTTAACATAAATACTACTAGGGAATTTCAATGTTTCCATTGTAGTTGGCATTAAAGTTAGTACCTGAAACATTGAAAATTATCCTTATATAAGAATTCCCCCCATCTTGTTGTCTTGTAACGCTCTTGATGGTGACAACATGAAATATGATTCTGATTCCTCTTCTACATCAGAGGGTTCATATCCTTGATCAAACTCTTCTTAATTATCAAAATCAAAATCACTAGATTCCATATTCAAAAATTCCCAACCACCATATTCAATAAATTTATTTGGTTCATCAGTAATACTCTTCAAAATTGGCCTCTGGTTCAAGTTCATTCTACTTTCATAATACTTTATATCCATGGAGTTCAACCATTCCTTGATGCCATCAAGTGAAGATTGAGGAATGATGTTAATGTGGAGTACATCCCACTTGAAGTTTTTGAAAAAAATAGCCATATCAAATGCCTTTTCCCCAAGTCCTACTCTCTCAAGGTTAGCAATCTCAATCTCACTAATAGTGATTACTAAGAAAGGTAATTCCACCAACTCTACCCAAGCAGTTTACAATAGGAACAATAAAAGTAGAGGATTTGAAAGGAACTCCATGAAAACCAAGCTCTCTAAATGGTATATCAAACTCTAGTTCAAAATATTTTAGATGAAGCTGCTCCCATAGCTCTCTTACTCACTTGACAAATCCTTGAAACTCTGTATTGATTTTATTTTTCTTGTCCCTCTCTTGTTGTTCTTCCTCAATTTCATCAAGGCCATACATTGACCTTCTTTCCCCTCCTAAATTTTGTACCACATCCATTCCCTCCACATAAAACTGAACATCCTTGGTCTTCTTGGTTCCCACACTGTGATATGGTTATGCAAATTAAAATGAAGCAAAGTAATCATCTCCTTCATTGGCTAGAAGAATGAATGCTTAATGTTTCGATTTTGCATATCATCTCTCTCTTCTGCTCTCATGGTTGAATACCAAAATCCATTATGGTGGGCCTCCGAATTTCCAGTCATCTTTATTCCTCTTCCACCAAATGTTGGTATGATCCACAAGTCTTCCAACCTAATTGGCTTTGTTTTTGAAAGTTGAAGTTTTTCCTAACTCACCAATATTAGCTATAACTATTTTGAAGTTTTATTATGGTATGTGCACTTTGATATGATGCAATATGATTATGGTTTCATATCATATGTTGTAATATTAGTTATATAATAGAAAAATAAATGATTGCATGAAATGAATAATAACTTATCATTTTAAATGTTTTTTTTTTTGTAGAAAACAGGTCTTCTAGAAGATCAAGATGATCCTCAACATGATATAGATCCATAAAATATTGGTTCTTCTGATACAAATCACATGGCAGAGGATGATGTGGAAGACACCAAGGCTTATGACAATGACGATGATATGATGATGATGGTTAGGATGGTGATGATGATGATGAGATAGTTGGTGATAGTAATCAGTAACATTCATGATCATATAGACTACATCATGGATCGTTGTTGATATATCATTATGATGACTCTTTTCATGATTACTATCATACGTATCATTTTCATGGCCTACTATACTACATTGTTGAGTTGTATCATATTGACATGTATCATTTTCAATATATCATTTGGACATGTATCATCTTGACTTGTATCAATTTGAGTTACATAATTTATCCATTTTATTTATACCATTTGTACATGTATCATTTACACTTATGTCGACTATTGGGCATGTATCATTTTGACATGTTTCTGATGTACTGCCATATTTGACTTTCACTTGTTTTAGTTATATATGATGATGATGATCTTATCAGTATTAACTTGTCAATTTATATATATTAAAAGTGGTCAATGATTTTTGGATGGATATTTATTAAGTATGATGATTTTAATTTACTTCTCAAGATGGATGTTGTCAAATTCAATTAAATTATAGATATTTGATTCACTTGTTTTAATTATAGATGATGATCATGTTACAATAATTATATTGTTATTTAATCATATGAGTTAAATAATTGAATTACTTACTTTATAATCATATGAGTTACTTAAGAGGCATGATATATTTAACTAATTAAATTGAAATAAAACATATTAAATTCATAAATGGAAGCAAAACAAGAAGCATTTTTAGAAGCAATAATGGAATCCAAACTAGAAGCAATATTTGAAGCAAAAATAGAAGCAAAACCATAAGCAAATTTGGAAGAAAAATGGAAGTAAATCTCAAAGAAAAACTAGAAGAAAAATTGGAAGCAAAAATGAAAGAAAAACTAGAAGCAAACCTGGAAGCAAAACCAAAAGAAAACTTGGAAGCAAAATTAGAAGCAAAACTGGAAACAAAACTAGAAGCAAAATCAGAAGCAAACTGGAAGTAAATCTGGAAGGAAAACTAGAAGCAAAACTGGAAGTAAATCTAGAAGCAAAACTGGAAGAAAAATTGAAAGCAAAACCAGAAGAAAAATTGAAAGTAAAACTGGAAGCAAAACTAGAAGAAAACTTGGAAGGAAAACTACAAGCAAAATCGGAAGCAAACTTGGAAGCAAAATCAAAAGCAAAACTGGAAACAAAACTGGAAGCAAAACTAGAAGAAAACTTGGAAGCAAAACCAAAAGAAAAACTAGAAGCAAAACCAGAAGCAAAACTAGATGCAAAACCGGAAGAAAAATTGGAAGCAAACTTGGAGGAAAAACTAGAAGCGAAATTGGAAGCAAACTTGGAGGAAAAACTAGAAGCAAAATTGGATACAAAATGGAAGCAAAACTAGAAGCAACAATGGGAGTAAACATGGAAGAAAAACTAGAAGCCAAATTGGGCACCAATTTTGTTGCCATTTTCGTCATTACTTTCCAGTGCAATTTTAGGTGCCAATGGAGGCACCATGATTTTTCAATGCTAAAACAAGCACTAATTTTGGTGCTAAAAGTGGCGCAAAAGTTGTCATTAAAAAGGACGTTGAACTGACCATGCATGTTTGTGCTGAGTTTGACGCCATCCACATTTTCTGACTCATGTGCTCAAAATACACTAAAATCCAACACCAAAGTCGGCGCTAATTTCTTGTTGTGTTGTTGTGACATAGTAACATGGCCCTTCAATCTGGTGCAAGAAAATTTCACTCTCCTTTCTTTTACTACACCCTCATATTCAAAATATTTGTCTAAGTCATTGATCCAATCAATTAGATCTTCACCATTGATACTTTTTGAATAGGTAGGAACATCTATTTGGAGTTTGGAACCCACATTCATGACAATCCTCAACATTCTTTCCTCAAAACCTTCTTGGTCTCCCTATCCTCCCTCATTGTCATCTTATGGCTATTCTTCCTCATCATCATCATCACTTGCAACTTCATCAAGGGTTCCTCTTCTCTATGCCATTTCCAAGGCATCCAATCTTGCTATCAAATAAAACAACTCATCTCCATGTTGTTCCCTTCTACCTCTTCCTCAAGCTCCTCCTCTTCCCATTCTCCTTGGAGGAATTTTTACTTGCTCATTTATGCCTAATCAATTTTAGACTCTAATACCACTTGATGGGGAGCCTTGTTATTCATAAAGAAAAATTTGATTCATAAAGATTTCAAGACCCATAAAACCTTCACAAACTTTATAGAGAATTCAAGATTAAAATTTAAAATAGCAATCCAAAACTTTTATTATTCACACTCAATGACATAAGGATCAGAATGGAAAATTTTATTTCTCAAAGGATTTTGTCAATTGCAAACAACTTGATTAGTGAAACAATGTTCAGTTCATTTTATAGGGGATTTACAAGAACATCACATACGACCTCAATGATCGGCTTGATTACATTCAATATCACTGAGATTCAAATGGCTCAACTCTTCTACTAGTCAATCATTATCACCAAGTTCTAAGTGATTCATTTATCTCACTGTCGATTTCCTCTCAACATCCCAAGCCTCTATTTCTACCCAACAACCAACCCTTGTTTCAACATTTTATCCCCTTTACATACTTGTTTCCTTTCAACTATCGATTCAACAACAGTTACAACCAAATTGAAAACTGCCATTTGTTAAGCAAATTTGATAAGGAAGCTTACACAAAAAATGAAACAAAATTACATTAACACAAACTAAATCTATGAAACTTAAAACAAAGAACTAAAACCAAAATGGAGATAAGAGATGTGATGCCCTGCATCACATGTGCAAAGATATTTTTATTTTAGGTAAATAGTAAACACAAAAAAATGTATTCAATCCAAATAGTTACTTCTAATTTTCATCTTTTTTGTTTTTAAAATTATTGAAACAGGAAAAAAAAAAATTGTGCATTAAATTTTAAGTTATAAAAGGTTGTCACTCATTTAACCTCATTTTTTGACATATTATTAGTAAAGTGAGGATCTAAAAGATTCTAAAAATAGAGAATAAAAGGATATTAACCTCCTAACCATTTATTGAATTCAGTCATTACAGTATACTTAAACTACATACTTGAGCACATGGGTAATAGAAGGAAGATAATACAAACATGGAATAATCTTAGAAAAATATGCATATGCTAAGATCTAAAAAATAAGAGGGAGGTAAAGAGCGGCTTTAAAACCCCTTTTTTTTAAATAAAAACTGTATACCTTGGAATTTATCGTACTCTAAATGTGCAAAACAACTTAAAAATGTGAATGGTAAAAGACCAAGGACACCTCAAGATTAGCCAAAAGAGTGATATAACGAAAAGGAAAATGAATAAAATGAAATACAAACAGTTTCACCTTCCTTGCTGTTGATATCTCTTTGATTGGCCCTTACTTGGAATGGTTTGTGTGCTCCTTAGATGATTGCTTGAATGAATAAATGCAAGATTCAATGTGCAAGATGATTAAAAGAGATGGCTAAATGATGGCAAAGGATTGAGGATGTAAATTGGCAGCATGTAGTTATGAAAATACCAAGTCTTTTAAAATGCCCTTGAGGAGGGGGTATTTATAGGAGAATTTGAATTCTCTAGAGAATTCAACGGTCAAGATTGCTCCAACAAGGCCAAGATGAAGGGCTATGGTGGGTTGAGAACCCACAAGCCCTCACATCTTGACATGTGGAGGGTGAAGTGGACAAGGGGATATGAGGTGTAAGTGAGGTGTCAAGAAGGTACATGAGGTGGAAAAGGACATGCACCTTGGGGAGTGAGGAGATTTCAAAAAGGGATTCCTTGTCCCCAAGTGGGAGTGAAAGGGACATTTGAGGAATTTTGGAATTCCTCAAAAATCTACATGGGAAAAGGAAAGGTGGTTGGGGATATAAATGTGAATTAAAAATTCACATTCCTAGGAGGATCTAGAGGATAAAAGGTGGGCTCCAAAAAGGTGGGACTTGGTCACATGTGGAGATTGTGACAAGTCCAAGGTTCTAGAAGCTTTGGGAGGATAGAATGTGAATTAAAAATTCACATATAAGAGGGGAATCTAGGATAAATAAAAAGGAATTAAAAATTCCTTGGGGAGAGTTGACCAAATGTGATTAAGATTAATTAATCAATAATTAGAAGATAAATGAGGATTAGAAGCCAACTTGCAAAAGTTGGAGAATGTGACACATCCTAATCAAGGATTAGGCATGTGCACATCCCTAATGAAGAAATTAGGAGATGGATTAGGATTAGATGAAAATGACATGTGAGAAATTAAATAAATGTATTATTTATTTAATTTATTTGATGAAAAGAGGATTAAGAAGGGTAAGGTATTTAATTATTAATTAAATACCTTAGGGATTTTGTAGGATTAAAGATATTAATTAAATAATAGTAATATTACTTAAATAACTCAGATAAGAAGATGCTTAGATGAAAAGTGATGAATTTGGATAAATTAAGTGTCCAAATTTGGATGTCTACAAAAACATATAAAACAACACTACCAAAATATAGATTTCATTTCCTTTTAAATATCACAAAATACCAAACATACACTCATTTGAAACTAAGAGAAAGAAAGAAGCTTCACGATTTTCTTTTAAAGTTTCTTATCAATTTAAAATCAAAAGAGATACCACGGATGTATACCACCTCTCTTTTTAAAAAAATTATTAAGGATAATCCATTCAACCAAAACCCTCAAGTTTTAAAAAATAAGCAAGCCATCCTAGAAACTCCTAACCTCCTTTTTCTTTCTAAAAAGCATTTCTCCAAAAACTAAAAGAATTAAGAAAATCCACCTCCCAAGATAAGGGGAAGGATTAAAAAGGGGTTGCATGTCACTTATCCCATTAAATGAAATGATAATAACTGGAAAATTGGACCATTAAATCAAATAACCATCTTGCATAGCATAAATACATATTACAATCCTACGTGAAACCAAATAGGTTTTTCATGCTACATATGAAAGAGTCAAATTTGCATTATATGAAATAATATTTTTAAGAGAGGATTGACCAAAAATATCACACACAAACTTATCATGCCTTATAAATTCTTGATGTTTTCAATACCATATATTGGCACATAGACCTTTGAACCACACTTAAATCAACATAATCTAAATGAGTTAATTTAACACACAAAAAGTTCAAATAACCTTTTCATACCACCTAAAAATTTCACCCAAGCATAAATCTAAAACTCACAGATTAGAAATAATGTAAAATCCCTCAAATCATCCTAACTCTCTAAATATTATAAGTAAATCAAATTTGTTAGATCGCTTAAAAATAGCATGAAGAAATACTAAAGTGTCTCACTTATGTTAGAAAAATCTTGTTGATGTAATTTAATATATACAAGGTTATGATCTAATTGATTTACCATGTGAAGTGGAAGGTGTTGATAGGTGTTTTGGCACACTCATAATGTAGATAAGATGTTGAGTATATTAACTCTCCTAAGAGGAATCAAATCCCAAAGAATAGAAAATGACTACCCCAAGGTCTTTAGAACTTGGAGAAAGCTTACATAATAACTTCGTTCATTATGTGTGTTGTTTTATATAAGGGGGAATATGCAGTTATTTATTGAAATTTTACAAAAAATGGGTTAGATCAATAAATATAAATCTTATGAAATAATCTTCTAACCCTAAAATAATGTTTTCTAATCCGACGAATAAATTTAATCAATATATTTAGGATATTTTGATGATTTATATTAATTTAGTATAAAAAATATCAAAATATATTAAAATTTTGAGAAGATAATGGTTTTAGGAAAATATTAAAATTTTGAATTTATATTATCATAAAGTAAAATCAAACATATATTAAATGAGTTATTCTTTACTTAACCAAAATAATTCAAAATTATTAATAAAGTGAAAATATTCAATGGAAGGTTTCAAACCATGAAAATAGTCTTAATTAAACATACAATACTAGTGCAACTTGACTACATATTTCATGTTCCACAAAATATGGACATGCTTCATGTTCTAAAAAATGTGAGCATATTTTTTGAAACATGAAACATGATGCATTTCATGTTCGACAAAACATGATCTCTTTATATAGATCACAAGGCATAATGTTTTATAAAATAAAAAATACAAATCCCATTTCTTAAAATGACTATCTCTCTCTCTCTACACACACACACACATATATATATGTATGTATGTATGTATGTATGTATGTATGTATATACATATATACATATATAATTATATATAGACAAATATATACACATATATATACATATATATGTATGTATATATGTATGTATATATATATGTGTGTGTGTATATATCTAGCCCTCTCTATCTATCTCACTTTATCTATACCTCTCTCTATCTCTCTATCTCTTTATATGAGCCCTCTCTCTTTATAACTCTCCATCCCCATTTCTCTCTATATCATTCTTTCCCTCTCTCTCCCTCTCTCCCTCTCTCTTTTTGAATCTATCTCTCTATATCTCCCTCACTCTATCTTTATCCCATATCTCTTTTTATCTCCTTATCTCTCCCTCTACATCTCTCTATCTTCCCCCTCTTTCTATCTCTCCTACTCCACATGTTAATTTTTATCTCTCACTATCTTTGTATATCCCCATATCCCTCTTATTTTTCTTTCTATCTCACCCTTTCCCTTTATATTTTTCTATTTCTCTCACTATCTTTGTATGTATCTTACCCTCTCTCTTTACATATCCCTAATTTTCTCTCATTCCCCTCTCTTTTTTTATTTCTCCCTCTCCCTCTCTCCATTTTTCTCTCTATCTCTCCCTTCCCTTATCTCTCACTCTCATTTTTTGTCTCCCCCCTCTATCTATCTATTTCTATATCTCTCACTATATATATATATATATATATATATATATATATCTTTGTCCCTCTCCCTCTTCTTTAGCTCTCTACCTCACTCTCTCCCTCTAATTTTTCTCTCTCACTATCTCTTTAAATGTCTCTTACCCTTTAGCTCTCTAGCTCTCTATCTCTCTATCTCCATCATCTCTCTCCATCTCTCTTCTTGTCTATGTCTATCTCTCTCACACACATCATCTCCCTATCTATCTATCCCTATACCTCTCTATGTGTCTATGTATATATACCCCTCTCTCTATCTCTTACTCTATATATTTCTCTCCCTTCTCTTATTTAACCCCTCTTCCTCTCTCTCCCTCTCCCTCTCTCATTCTATATTTATCCATATCTTTATGTCTCATCTAAACTCTATTTATTTCTCTATCTATCCATCTCCCTACCTATCTCCCTATCTCTTTATATATTAGAGATGTATGTCATGTGTATCTGCTTAGTTCTCCTATCTAGACACTTGCACCATACACATCACCCCTTTAGTAGAGGGAACCTCTTGTAGCTTATATATTTGGACAATAAACTCCCATGTGCTTTTTCAACCCATATAGTTGGTAACATTGGCATCCCAATTGTATTTAATTTCTTTTATTTACAAATTTTATTTTTCTTAGTCCTTTTTCATTTATTGAACTTCTATTTTCAAAATTTATGTTTCCAATTTTTGTCTCTTGGCACATTCTTAGACTCATCTCTACTATATGTTAATTTAGTTTTATATTAGGCTAATTATATTGAGTCTAAAAGGATTTATTTTATTGTATTTCAACAAATAAACTTAAAAAATACCTAATTATAATCAATTTTTCATAATTAACTTACTCAATTAGATTCTTTCTTTGATGTAGTGAACCTAACATATCATGTTAATATAAATTTATAATTGTAAGTGTTGATTAGTTCATAATTCGTTACTTTCATTATATATTCTCTTTTTGAGAACCTATCTCTTATGTGTATTAGTATACCTTATTTTTTATGTTATTTTTTCATATTGTTAGTTAATGAATTTCTTGATATTTGAATGATCTAACTCTATAATTCCCCTTTTCAAGAAGCATTTGTATCAAAATTTGGACAAGTTATCTTTTTCTCCACATAAATTTCCTCTAAACTTTAGAGTTACAACTCACTCCTATGCTAAAATTTAAATTTTCTAGTGTATTCTTTTAACTAAAAAGAAGTAAAGTAAGATTGAGATAAAACTAATTTTAAAGAAATGTGAGATAACAACTCATAGGTAGTTACTTTCATATGGATAAGTACGCATTTTCAATTAATGGAGATTCATTCTACAATAGTTATTAGCACACAAACAAAATTACTATCTTTAGAATGAGAATAAAAATTGGAAATGAATGATAATTACTAATGTAGGAATAACATAACATCCAAAAATAGCTACCATTCACATAGAAAAGGATAACAGAGAACCATAGAAGCACACATACTCCAAGATTACTTATTTCAGAATCCTCAAAATTATAGAGTTCAAAGACTTACAATCATTCCCTAATAAAATAATTATCATCAAAAAGGAGAGATTTTCTATCTCAGTTGCATATAGATATCATCAAAATGTATCTAAAATTGTAGAAATATTTTCATGAGAATATGGATAGATCCCATTAAAATTTGGGGACTTCCAATGTTCAACATCTTTCAATAAAATTAAACATTAATTTGAGATGGCACATCATCAACGCCAATTCTATCTTTGGTCTTCTATGGTGATTGTGATGTTTGTGTAATGTTCTTGCCTGTATATGCTCAAAACACCTTGATGATAGGTCATAGCTAATTATGATTTGGAATAATAACATTGTTAGTTTATAATTTCCAAAAGGATTTGTTACCTTTGATTTGTTTCAATGGTATGGTTCAATGAGATATGAGATGACCTAACCTTGGTTAAATGCTACATTATTAGTAGTCAATTTATCCATGTTGTCAATGCAAAAAGATTATAGATTAAGCACCAGCTTAATTTTTTACTTTAATTTGTTCATGCTATCATGTACTTCTCTTATTTGGAGGATTAATTAATCATCCAAGTTGATAAACAAGAGAGAATATCTATCTTGGCATGTTAATATTCTCTTAAAAAATTATTTTATTCCTTTGTATTCTACCTAAGAGCAATTATTTTCCACTCAATACTCTTCTTCCAAATGATGTATTTTTTATCATTGGATTTACTTATAAATTTCTTAGTGGCTAAATTTTCTACTCCAAAATCTATCATCTCCTTTAGGCTCTTGTTAGATTTGTGCCAATTAGTTTCTTAAGAGTTCAAATCTAAATATCATCATCAATTTATTTCTTCCTATCTTCCAAACCATTCAATATTTTTTTAGCTTCCTCAATAAATTTCATAAATTTATTTGTAATTTCTATGACACAGTCTTCAATTTTTTTCCCATAACATTTTTTTTTTTAACCTTTTAAATAACCTCTTTCCCATTAATGGGACTCAAATCAAAAGAGGAACAAATATTCTATAAAAGATAAGCTAAAGTATCAACAGTGGATTTTAAATAGGCAGTCAAAATTTTCACATATCCTGTAAGCTTTACCTTTGACTTCTTATCTTTCTCAATTCTCTCCACTAGTTTGGTAGTCAATACTTGAAAGCTTTGAACATCACCATTCTAAGAAGATGATCCCAAGTGAGCTTTAGTGATGTTATTTTTTTCTATTGCTTGACTAGTATCATTTTATACAGAGGGGTGAGAAATCTCTACATACAAACCTCAAGGTATAGCATCAATCATCAACCTCAAGCTAGTCTTTGATTTTTTAGGTTGTGGATTCCATTGTAACATTTTTAAAATAAAATCATCCTCTAGAAGACTCTAATCCACAAGTTTTCTTTTATTGGACAAGGTTTGTTGAAACCAAAAAGTTGGGATAGTAGGAGGGATATTAGGATTAAATTGAAAATACCTATTGATAGGAGGAGTGCCAAAATTTGACACAATAGGAGTTAACATAGGAGATGGGTTATGGACAAAGTATGGAGGTGAGAGAAAAAAATGTTTCCCTTTGAATAGGATTATGACACTTATACAACTACCTCTTCTCTTGTATCCAAATTTTTATTTTATTTCCCTTTCTCCCTTGGAGCATCTCCACATGTATTTTCTTGTCTCCCTTTAGGGGGTTTGTCTCTATCTCCTCCTCTATCCAATTGTGATGTTGCTAATACAAATGTAGCATGAGGAGGAGAAGAGTGTACTAGGCTTGATTATGCTTTCTCTATGGTTTTATTGGTCCTATTTCCTTAAGAATTTGTGGCTCTATTATTCTCTTGATTATCCAATCATGTTTCCTTTTTAGAACTATTTTTCTACCCTCAATAGTTAAATTTTCTCTATTACTAGTTATGATCATGTCATCCCAATCAATACATTATTTCTTGTGGAAATTGATTACAATGAAAAAGTACATCCATACTTGAAAATTATTTGCATCCTCATTGCTAATTAACTAGTAAAACAACACTATGATGTTACCTATTTCATGTTCACAAAATTTGAGCTATGTAAACTCTTGGGAAATCAACATTTTTCCTTCTTCATAATTTCCAACCATTTTTTTCTATCATGTTAAATGATAGTGTCTTTTCTTTTCTATCAAATTTTGATGTGAAATGGTGATGTCCATGTCTGCATATTCATTCTTGAGAGGAAATTTAGGAAAAAAATTAAATGTATCCCTATGAAGTTTGGTGATGATTCTATTCTCCTCCATCTTCACATCCCTTTTTCTAGGGTTCATAATGATTGATTCATTTTAAACTAAAATTCAAGCTTGATGATATTTTTCTTCTAGAAATGGATAGTTGAGAAATTCTAATTACCCCTAATTTCCCATGTAAAGTTTTCCTATTATTAAGGAGGTGGAGTACGAATTAGATAAATCAGCAATTTTGATTTAACTTTAAGAGGTAAACTTGTTTAGAGACTTTCACAAAGTAAATCCCTAACATAGACTAGAATTTTAATAGATAAATACCTAGCTAATAAAGAGAAAAAAATCATTCTTTCGACTAATGATCTTCCTATGGGATCTTCCATTTGGGGATGTATGAAGGTTGGTAAAGATATTATTTCTAGATATATCTTTTAGAATATGTAGTATGACTTAAGAGTTGAATTTTGAGAGAATATCTAGCTTATAAAGAAACCTCTTAGGAAAATTTATGTTTTTGAAGGTCTCCAACTTTAGGCTAGAGGTGTAACACCCCTCCTTTTTGTGCTCTATTAATCAGGCAATGTTTTCCTATGTTATGCTTCGATCATGTTAACATGTGAATTAATGATGCTTTATGCTTTGATTATGTTAATAATGTTAGCTTTGTCAGTTAGTGATATTGTATTGGTGAAGGGGACGGGGTTGTATCACTCGCTTGCGAGTGCCCTATGATTCTGAGATTTCCTCTTCACAGTGTGTCTGATCATATTATGTATATATGCACGTTCGACATGCTTTTTGTTGCAGGTTGGCAGGTACATGACATCGACTCCACCTAGTTTCCAGGTCTGAGCATGTCCATTGACCAATAGAAATTAATTGGGAGATAGTAGCTAGGGTTTCCGAACCAGGTCGTCACCCTAGTCATAGCATATTGTTGGTTTGTCGTCGGGGTCAGTTGTTTTAACTTGGTCAGTTCCCTTTGAGTGTTTATTTAATTTCAAGTTTAAAGTTTATTAAAGGACTTGCGTAGTCTAATTAATGATTAAATGTGTTTAGTTGCAAGCTAAAAGTGATTAAATAGCTTTTGGAAATTATAAATGATGAATGTTTTGTCTTATGGAGATGTTGAAAAATTAGTGATTAATTAATTAATTTAATTGAATTAATAAAATAATCTAATTTTGAATTAGACTTATTTTATTGATAATTAGAATTAATTGTGTGAATTAATTAAATTACCCCTATGAATTAAAAGTGTTAAAAGTTTTAAATACTTTTGTTGAAAGAAAATGTTAAAGTGTATTGAATTCAATTTGAAATTGAAAATTGTTTTAAGTTATTAAAAATTCAAATGGTTTTCTTATGCAAAGACTTTGGGGTAGAGGAGATATTTTCAGAAATGGTTGACTATTTGGTAAAAAAATATTTGTGTTTGAAATAGGAAATTTGAAATTTAATTTAGTGTGAATTTGAAAGTGAGTGGCATTTGTATTGAATTTAATTAGAATTTGAATTTGGAATTAGAAGTTGATTTTGAATGTGAATTTGGGGAGTTGGAAAAAGAAGAGCATATATTTTATTTTAGGGTTTTTTTTTCTTGGAGGTCTCCATAGAATTCTTGGTTTTGGATTTTGGGTGGAGAGGCTTGGAGGAGGCTAAGATGGTGGAGTTGAAAGGGTGCTTGAAGATCTACATGGGTAAAGCTTGCTATTTTGGGAGGAAACACAAGGTTCCATCATTTCTTCCTCATCTCTTTTGCTCATTTGGATGATTGAAAACATAGTGATAGATTCAATGGAAACTCATGGTAAAACTCTTAAATTTGGTAAATGGTAGAGAGTGTTGGAATTGAAATCAAACATGAAGTTTAAACTAAGTTATGGAAAGGAAACCCGAGAAAATTCAATGTTTAAACTAGTATTTGAAAACCCATTTGCTTATTTTGAAATAAGTTCTAGTTATTGAATTGGGTTGGTATTATTTTTGCAATTTGAGCATTAAATCAGGTTTTGGGTGCATATTTTAGTGAATACAACCTTCTATTTCAAGTTGTGTGACACCCACAAATATATATTCATATATATATTTGTTTTTTTTGAAATTTTAATTTTTGGGAAAATCTCTTAAAATTTTATTGATTTTCAGGTTCTGGAAAACCACAGTTTTAAATTTATTATTAAAATTTTGGGTTTTTGGGTGAGGTGGGAGGTCAAACCCCACCCCACCACCGCCGCCACCACGGCCGCCGCCCGGCAGGGAGGCGGCGCTGTGTGCGAAGCACACAGCCACCGCCGCCCCCGCGGGGAGGCGGGGCACTGTGTGCCTCGCACACAGGCTCCGCTGCCCAGAAGGGAGGCGGGGCGTTGTGCGCTGAGCGCACAGGCTCCGCCGCCCGGCCGGGGGGCGGGGCTCTGTGTGTGGAGCACACAGGCTCCGCCGCCATGGGCGGCGGGGGGGGCCTACGTGCCCAGGGCTTCGGCCCTCTTCCCATGCCTTATCTAATTCGAAATTACCCTTTTTTATTTATTTCGATTTAAATTTATTTTTTTAATAAATGTTATTTCATATTATATTTTATATAATATTTATAATATTTAATATTATATAATATATAAAATATAATATGTTGAATATATTTTAAATTAAATGAAATTTGGTTTGAGTTAAATATATTTTATTCTATTTGTTAAATCATAAGGGTTATAGAAATGTTTAATTGAAAATATAAGTTATTTGATATATTTTTTTTAATTAAAGGAATTTTTAAATAGTTCAAAATGTATGTTAAGTTAATCATGAGGCTTTTTGGAAATATAAATTAATTGGAAAATCTATGTATAGGTTATTTGTTATAGTTTATTCAATGGGAGTTATATTTAAGGTTATTTAAATGATTCAGTTGCAAATAAAATATAACTTTATTTGGTATATTTAAACAATGTTAAATGTCAACTAGAACTTCTAAATGACCATGTGATTATTAGGATTGCGGAACTGAGAGTAAAGGATGAACTTATTAGTTAACCTAAATGATTTTTTTTAATCAAGGGATTTATCTTTTGTATGTGATCATGAAACTTAGAGAGAACGATTGATTTAAATTCTAACCAGATAACTGCATTATTAACATGCTTTATGGTTACGAAAGTTAGAGTAAATGATATGTTTTGTTTATATATTCCAATGTCGTGAATAAAAGAGGGGATCAATTGACTAGATAAATGCAAGTCATGAAACCTGTGTTTGAGTGGATTTAGGAAATCCGAATCTTAGTTTATTTAATTGCTAGAAATACTTTTAATGGTTGTTCTATCTTGTTCAATGTTGGGAGTATAGAGTCAGTGTTTGAAGTCTCCCTGATAGGGGATTTGTATCATGTTGTGGGTTGTTTTAATGAAAGTCAACCCTTGGTGTGTCGTAGAAAATGTGCATAGTTATACCTTGTGGATCACCCGGTTTTCACGAACGGGGATTTCTGCCTCCTTGGGTGTGGGAGAGGGTAATGTGATTTGGTTTCCTCCAATGTTGGAGTGGGTTTTGTACGTTGTTTTCCTCCAGTGTTGGAGTAAGTTTCGTGTTTTGTTTCCTCTTTGGTTTGGAGAGGTCATGTTATCTAGTTTCTTTTGTGGTTATGTTGTCGATAGGAGAGTGGTTCTTGGTGAGGGTCCGGCACACAAAGGGGCGCCAGGGTAATTCACCTAGAGTTTAACTAAGTGATAATTTAAATGAATTAATGGGGATCCTTCAAACTAATAAGATAATGAATGCCTCTCTCGTGAAGCAAGTGAATGATAAGGCTCGAGATGAGATGGGACGCATAGTTTTGCATGAGGGTCCAGCACTGGTAGAGGCAAGCCAGGGTAACCCAAGAAGGGGGTCTGGTAGCCTAGGAAGGTTGAGCTAGGGTAACTCATGGCAATTTATGTATGACACTCTTCCTATGTTGGCAGTTAATCAGTTATTGTGCGATGTACATGATCATTGTTCACTGAAAGCATTGTAACTTCGTGTTAAGTGATGTTGTGACTGTAGTGGCTAAATGGCATTATGTTTGTAGATGTTAAGTGGCTTTGTGATTGTAGTTGTTTCAATTCAGTTTTTGTGTAAGCCTGTGTCTAGTGGTAGATGGTCTTGTCTAGGAAATCCTTGTTACTATCTCCTAGCACGGAGGGAGTGGGGCCTTTGGGTTCCACGTGGTCGGGTGGCATGCATCTTTCTGTTGGTTCTTCTTCTTGTTCGTGCGTTCGTGATTTCCAGTTGGAGAGCTCGTGGGAATTAGTTCTTCTCATGCCTTGTTCTCTCAGTTCTTATTGTATTTTATTACCCCTCAGTTGTTATCAAGGTGGAATTTGTAATATGTAATCATTTGGTTGGATTTACCTCATTCGGGGAATGAGTGATGTAACCTTATTGTTTAAATGTTAAATTGGAATCTTGAGGGAATTTTACCCTTGTTGTAAATTATCTTGCATGGAATGTATGTTGTCTCATTTCCTTTAGTGCTTAATGTTTCAATTTATGTTAATGTTATTTGATGTTGGGTTTTTAAGTAATCTTTGTCTCGTGGCCTTAGAGGTTGTTGGCAATATGTATTCACCTTACATGTTATTTGTACTTAAACAAAAAAAAAAATTGGTACGTTTAAGTAGTGAATTGCAACTTCCTCTAGGGTTGCGTGGCGGGGCATTACAAGAGGATTGAGGGGCATTAAGGATGGTGATTATTAGGTATAGAAGGTGGATTCAAGTGCTTATACCTAAATGTGGAAATACTTTTCAAATCATGTGGATTATAAATGATACTTCTAGGAAACTCAACCTCTTTGTTAGGATTAATACACATCATCTTGGAGTAATAAGAAGGATTCCGTGGATTGTGGTCATAGAGCCAATGATATCTATAAAGTGAAACTAGGCTATGAAAATCTTATTTTAAACCTTCTATGAATGTAAACTATTTTTCATTGAAATATATTTTGATCTTACAAAAGGATTTCTCAAGGTCAAATTCTTTATGTGGATAGTTTATCATGGTAAAGATTCTAGCTTGGGAACAATATGAAAACAAGTCACTCCTTTCTCATAAACTAGCTATCCATCTTGTAACTCATATATGGAACCTTCAGTCATGTGTTCTAGTAGATTCCAATTGGATCAACATCAGGTGTGATCCCATAATAGTGGTTTACAATTTTTGGCCAAACTAGACACTAAAATTATTATTTTTAACTAAATCTTCACATTCGGGCACCTATAGCGGCTAAACTGTGAGGAATTTGAAGATGGTGCAAACTAGAGTCTCATCAAATGTTTGTCCAGATTCTAAAAATATTTTTTTCAAAATTTTTGGAATCAAATTGCACTTCTTTTTCCATCTCCACGAAAATAGTTTTTTTAGAAACAACATTTTTAAAAAGTAAGCAGAGTAACGCATAACTTTTTTTCCATGAAGGATAAAATTCTAATTCTTTCAAATTTAGATTTGTAACTCTGATATCTAGTGCTTCCACTTAGTTAGATAGTTTTTTATTAAATATTTTTTCTGTAATCAAGTTTCAAAGTCAAATGAATTACAATTCAAACAACCTTGATTTGTATAATCGTAACTTTTTTGTATATGTCAAAATTTTATTTTATTTTTTGTTAGATCAAGGACTTCAATATTTGGTGCACTCATATTTTTCAATTTTTTGGATAATCTATTTTTCCACATGTGAAGAACAAAGAAATTCATTTTCGATGAAAAACCTATGTTTAATAAAACTTAAAAAACAAATACATAACAAAACCAAAACATATTAAAATTATATTCATTGGATAGCTTGTTCTGAGGAATGCCATAATCATTTGAAATAAATTTTAAATGAATTCATTTGATCCCCCAAAATCTAAATCAAAAGTGATTTTTTATCAGCATTTTGATAGGTGTAAAGGAGAAGCATTTATAGGTATGGTTTAAAACTAGCAAGGTTCTATCCAAGGGGGTTTGATCTAAGGTGATTTGATCAAACCCTCTTCAATTGGAATCCTTAAAATGGAACTTTTTAAGGCTTAAATAATTATATTTTCTAAAAATATGTGATTTCAGCTAAAATTCATTCCTCTCAGGAATTGTAAACCACTATTATGACAGCTTCATTTCACTACCACCTTTTATGTTGTAGTTTGGTAAGAAAGTGGTGAGCATATATAAGAGAGTAAATAATGTTATCAAGTAAGGAATTCATGAGGAGTTCCACTCTATTGGAAATCATCCTTTTGGACACCCAACTCTAGATTTTGGCTTATTAGTTAAATCCTAAGTTTAATATGATTTTTAATTCCATATATGGAAAGGTACTTAAAATAAAGCTTATCTTCATTTGCTCAAATTTGGTAATAAATTTCCTCTAAAAAATTTTCAAATAGGGTTTCAATGGAGATTGTAAATAGGGATTCTAATTAAGATTGCAAATAGGGTGTCAATTTTATTGAATATTACAATTTTTTCCTTGAAATTGTGTGGGTAGGGTTTTAAATTATATTGTACAAATTTGGCTTCAATTTTCATAATTTAAATGTGCAAATGGTAGAGCATGTACCATGAAAATGTGTAAATGAAAAAGTATGGCAGTCTATAACTTTCCTTAGCCTTAGCCTTGGCTCAAACGAGTCCTTCACTTGAACTTGCTCACTATAATTGCAGCCTTGCTCTATTCTGCTAACCTATTGCTCTACTAAAATCAATGCTAAAATGGACCAAAAAAAAAAGTTGTTGATTCATATAGCTATAAAAAACATTAAAATAATACCTTTGATTGAATGTAATCTTTTCTTTAAGGTATTATTTAAATATATTTTTTAAATTAATGAGAACCTTTGATTGAAGATGACCTTCAATCAAAGGTCCATCTTCGATCAAAGGTTTTTGTGTTCTGGAATTCAAGTGAAGGACCTTCATTAAAATAAAAATCTTCAAACAAAGGTATTTGAAGAAATATGTGCCACTCCCTCCCAAATTTTCATGTCCCAAGTTTGGGATTGAGTATTGTGGGATCACCCTTCTACTACCTTTTCATTAGTCACATTTACACTTTTCTTTGACTAGTAACATTGTTTTCAGTATTCACTTGCATAATGACCATATTTTTGGCAATAATAATATTAGAAATTGCTCTTACTATAGCTTTGAATTGAGTTAATATTGTTCTTCCATGCTCCATAGGTGTAATGAGAGTTTCTTGCACCCTCTTTATTTTTCATCCATTGTGAGCTATCTACTCTAGAGCCACCTCTTACAAATTTACTTCTACCTCTATCTCTTGTGCTCCATCTATAGTTGTTTCTACCTCTCCCCTACCTCTTACATTAACTTAAGGTCAGAATTCCATATCTTGGAAATAATTTATAGACATATTTAGGTGTGGATCATGGTTTTGAAGGGAACCAATCAGCTCATCAATTGTTAATTGTGAGAGGTCCTTGTCCTTTTTAATGGAAATCACTATTACATAAAAATTAAAGGACAAAATTCTAATGGTTTTTTTCAAAAATCCTCTACTCTTTCATTATATCACCATTTGTCCTCAATTGGTTTGTCAAACTAGAGAGTCTTGTGTTAAATTCTAAAATAGATTCAGTCATTCATTTTGAGAGTTTCAATATATCTTTAAAATATATAGAGCTTCACCAACCTTGCCTTATTAGTCCCTTGTAACTTGTTTGAAAGATTTCACAAGCCTCCTTTACATATTTAGTTACTATGATTCTAGGGAGTATTACCTTTGTTAAGGATGCCTCTATTAAACTTTGGGATTTTTCATCTTTCCTTCTTGCCTCCTTCAACTAGATCTTTTGGTTAATTTGTGATGGTTGCATAAGCTTCAAGGTTAGTCACATTTGTAAATCCAATGACCACTAGCTCCCATAGATCATTTGCAATCATGATGGTCTTCAATTTACTTTTCTGAATGTCATAATTCTACCCATTAAAATAAAGTGGTTGATAATAATTCATGTTGTCTTCTCGAAACAAGTATGAAACTAAAAAGAATATTCAAAAACCAAAAAATTGTTAGGAATTGTAGGCAGATTAATATTGATTATATGTAGCTAACAAATAAATGCACAATAGAATTAAACACAAAAATAATTGATAGTAAGAAGATAACACCAATTTTTAATGCGATTCACCCAAACTCGAGCTACATCTACCAATAAAGAGTCTAATTTATTTTATTATATCCAACAAATGTCAATACAATGACTTGTAGCAACTGCTTCAACTTATAACAATCGTTTTAACCATTATTTCCCTTGTCCTTCACCCACATAGTGCTACATGCGCCTATTTCATAAACCTATAGCCAAAGTATTGTCACTCTCGTGATCTATAGCTTCTTCTCCCATGTTTCACATGCCCAACTTAGCAAAACCAAATTCAATTTCACATGACTACACAAGTTCCTCACACATGCTAGTTGCTGACATTCCAATCGAGGCTATTGGAATTCTCACATGCAATGATAAAACTCTTTATTTTTGGTGGATTTTATAACAATTCATAAATGTAATTTAAATACACAAGTATAGCAATTTCTCTATACAAATAATGGTGAATTTACGTGTTGACTGGAGTGGGGAAAAGTCAACCTCTGAGTTTGATTGGGATCCAAATAACAACAATCTCCCATTTGGAGACTAATAAAACTCCACACCATATCATCTCCCACTTGGAGACTCATCATAACACTACTACCCATGCAACTCCCACTAGAAATTAGCAACTTGGACTCTATTGTTCTAATTTATTTTTAAACTTGAAAGACAATTGAAGCTTAAGAGGAGCTCATCTTCTCCCTTGTGATTTCTTTTGTTAACATATATGTTGAATTTTCATCTATATTAATCTTTTTCATCCTTACATTTCCATCCTCCAACATGACCGAATCAAATGATACGTCATCTATATATGTTTGGTTTTTGAGTGTAAGAAAAAAATATTTGGAATATGTATAGCACTCTAGCTTTTTGTGAATAAATAACAAGTTCAAAGTGTTTTTTTCCTAATTTTTCCATGAAAAATTGCAATGATATCATCTCCTTGCTTGCCTTTGTTGTAGTTACATACTTTTCCTCTATGGTAGATGAAACAACCACCTTTTGTAGCCTTGAGATCCAACTCACCACTATCCCACCTATAGTAAACACTTAACCTATAGTACTCCACCCAGTATCAATATCTCCTACTAAATTTTAGTCAACAAATCCTTTTAAATTAGTGTTAGAGCCCCAAAACTATAAATTGATTATTGGATGTACCTTTCAAATACTTGAGAATCAATTTTAGAGCATTTTAATGCTCCAATCTGAGATTACTCATATACCTACTAACAACTCCTACAACATGTGCAACATCTAGCCCCGTGCATACCATGGTGTGCATTAAACTTCACACAACTGAAGCAAATGGAACCTTGGACATTCTTTCTTCCTCCTCTTCTTTATTTGGGAACACATCCTTAGTCAATTTAAAAAGACTAGGAAAAGGTGTGCTAACATCCTTTGCATTCTCCATATGGAATCTCTACAACACCCTTTCAACATA